>CM076578.1:1365883780-1366483780 GCA_034641835.2 Pinus albicaulis
TCCAGTAATCACTTGATTGAGCAACAAAGTGATCCTGCATATCCAAGACAACAAGCAAAATCAAAGGAGTTATGGGGATTGAAGACCAATGACTTTTAAAGGAGGACAAGGCATATCAAAACCAAAAGAAAAAAATCAAAGGAAAGGCAAAGGTAAAAGTTATGAAATTATTATAGTAACAGATCATGAAAGTTTAGCATAAGTTAAGTCATGTATGATTCAAAAAGGTTGTTTTAATTAGTCGTGTTGATCATGCCTATCAAACCTATCATAAGAACTTTGGACATAATCCCTTCTATCTTGCCATATCCGATCATCATTCAAAACTTAACGGTTAAGTACTGAAGTGATTTGATCAGTCACGTCACTAGGCTAAAGTATTTAATGATGATTTTGAATTTCTCACAAAATATCTCCGCGGTCTTTTCTTCCGTGATAACTCTCAATTCATTAATCCGTGTGAATAAACTGCACCGCATTATACTCATTTCATAACTACTCCATATCATTTCTTTCCGCAGCCACTTCTTAAGCCATTCCGGTCTGCATCTGTGGAGTAAAAACATATTTTTAACAGTCATTTTCACTGTGAGCAGAGTTCCGCAGCCAATTCTTAGCCATTCCGGTCTGTAAAACAGACGAAACATCTATGGAAAAAAAACATCTCTTTAATAGCCATTTTCACCGTGAGCAGAGGAGCAGTAATTTGAAGGTTGAAAAGATAAGTTATGGGTATCATAGTAAGAACTGAACCAATTGGAACCAAGTACTTGGAAGGCTATCCACAAATCAGAGAAATGCTACAGCAGGCTGGGTGGTTGCAATTTTTAGAAAAATTCAGTGGTTTTCACAAAGAGGTGACTAAAACATTTGCACGGTCCTTCAATGGAGCGGAGGTCGAAATAGGAGATGTTAAATTCACCATTACAGAGGCTTTCATTGCAGAAGCAATAAAATTACCCAGGCAAGGAGAAAAGTGGTTCAAAAATAGGGAATTTCATAACGAGGCATGGAGGCAAATACTCAAAACACCAGGTATGGATGTTTCCATTTTTAAGAAAGGTATTCCTAGCTCTGCACTGAAGAATAAATGGAGGAACATGTTGCTCATCTTGCAAAAATTTATAACTTGTGAAGGAAGATTTGGTACCCTCTTTGTTTATCATATTCGGTTAATGATGCATTTCTTAGGAGAGGAAATCAATTTGCCTTTTTTCCTACTTCATAGTCTGAAAAGAATGGCCTCAAATGTACAAAAGAGGGTTCAATTTCTGGAAACAACCTTGTATCACCATGGGTTAGTAAAAATCTTAATTGAACATCATTTGGGAAAAATGGGAGATAATTGGGATGAGTTTCTAGTAAGGAATCATTTTGAGGAACCCAAGGAATCTCCACTTGAAGGCAAACCCATAAGAAGAAGCAGGAGAAAGGAAATTTCTAAGGCTGTTGAAACTAAAACTGGTAAATCAATACAAGAGGACAACGAAGAGATGATTTCTGAGAAATTGGCTCAAATTAAAAAGCAGCTTAAGAAGGAAAGAATAATAAGAAAATATGCCAAAGAACGAGGAGAAGGGCCATCTCAACCGAGACGGAGCCACAGGCTTAGAGGTATACTAAAGAAAACAGAGGTTAGACAAACTGGAATCATAAACATTGAGGATGAAGAAACACCTGAGGATTTTGATGAAGGAGCCCCTGAAATAGACCCAGCACAAAAAGAAATTTACAATTATGTTGAGACACTAGAGAAGAAAGCTTCAGAAAATAGAGACAGAACTCCTAGTCCACCAAAATCTGCAATTGATATGCTAAGAAGAGATAAATATGAGTTAGAAGTACTCAATAGGCATATCAAGAATGAGAACGAAATTTTAAGGGAGCAGGTTAAGCTCAAAGGTGATATGAATACCACTTTGTCTCTACAAATGAAAAAGTTGCACAAGGCCAGTGAAAGATTGAAGAAGAAAAACAAAAGGTTAAGCAGGGCACTTACAAATTTGAGATTCAAGTTAGTCATAAGGAAGCCCAGAAGACCACTGAATGTCAGGAAAAGCAGAAGAAGAGGCTTAGATGTCCTAGCAGAGGTCTCAGAGTACATGGAATAGTTGCATGAGGACATGCAAAAGCCTTGCAGTGGGGGTATGTTGAGCCCCAAAGATGTCCTTCTTTTCCACCACATTTCACTTCATTTTCTTCCTCCCTCATCAATTGCAGGCTTAAATGATCAATAGGATTAATTAGGATTACTTTAAGAATGTATATAATGACTAACTTGCTATGTTTTCATGATTTTGTTATTGTAGCAATTTTTTACTAGACTGGCTAAAGAACACAGTCATTCTGTAGCCAGTCACCTATTCCGCAGCCGTTCTCATGTTTACACGGGTTCCAGGTGTCACCTCAAGGAAAAATTCATATGGTCGTATTCCACATCACTCTCCCATCATTTCTTGCTCTCCACGAAGTCTGAGCTCGAGTCTACAGGCGGTTATGCACGTGGGAAACCAAAACTAGGTGACAGACTTCTAATAGGACAAGGACTGTACAGATGTCCTTAATCATAGAACGAGGCCACCACCAGAGTCCTAGTTTGATTTTAGTTTGAAAATAAAATTACTCCTATTTTATCTCAAATACAGTTATGTAATTTTGTTATAAGTATGGCTCGGGAGACCGAGAAACAGCTTAGCTAGATTTATGTTTTATTGCTAGATCTCAGAAGACCGTAAATACTCTGTTTTGAAGAATTTCTCCTTTAATGAAAGAAGCATCACTTTATTGCAAGAGCTGAGTCAATCTTGAGTAGATTTGCGTGCTAATCCGGTGGTAGAGGGCCCTTGCTACCTGAGAAGCTTTGTTCATATGGTTTAGATAAGTAACTTAGCCTTGTTTCATTCTTAGTTTAATTAATTTTCTGAACTTTGTGTTTTTATACTTACTTGTAGTGGATGTCACAGTTAGTCTTATCCTTACAAACTCTGCCAAAATATCACTCACATTGGATGGGATATAACTGTAGTATCTAGGAGTTAGTTGCATTTCTTTGAACTTTATGATTTTGTGCTCGATTACATCAGTTGTTACAGCTAGTCGTGATCTTATAAACTCTTCCAAAATATCACTAATTCTAGATGAGACATAGCTGTGGTGTTTTAGAGCTTTGTTGTGTTTTGTTGAATTGTATGCTTTCATGCTCATTTACATAACATGTTGCAGCCAGTCCTGTTCCATAAATTATTCCAAAATACCACTAATTCCGAATGAGACAGAGCTGAGACATTTTAGTGATTAGTTGCATATTTAGTCTAGTTGTAGTACTCCAGAGGTAGATGTCACTCTAGTTTAATTTTGTCACTGTGTTTCAAGTTTGATAATGGCACTCTAGTATAAACTCTGTTAACTGTACTTCAAGTTAGATTAGTGACATTGTAGTTCAGTTCCAAATCATTGTATTTTAAAGTTAGGATAAAAGCATTCTAGTTTAGTTGTGATCACTGTGTTTTAAGCTTGATCAATTGCATTCTAGTTTAGTGTTATCCATTGTTCTTTTAGTTGTATTAACTGTCAAAATTAGAATTCACAGCCTTCATTGTTTACAAACTAATCTTGTTTTGAATTTCTATTAATGCATCATCATATGAACAGGAATGAGTCAGTGATATCAGTTTAAGGCCTTGATTGTTCTGCAATCCTTTGCAATTTCACAATGAAGCCTTTCTTTCAAAAAAAAATATTTTAGAAAATATCTAACTTCCGAATAAGGTTTAGTGGTGACAAGTTGAGCTGCAGAATGAATTGATCTTAGCATGACAAGTTAATTCAGATTATAAATCTTATTGTGTTACAAATAGTCTTTTTCCAATTGTGTTCCAATAAACTTTTAGCCATGGATGAGATTCTTTGTAATATTGTAAGATGGTTGTTTACTTAGGAGAGCCTAATTTGTACTAAACTTGTCTTTTTCTCAAGCTATTCCAACATATTTCTAATGAATGAATTGGATGAGTTTATGTTATGAGTTATTGAGTTCATGTTGCGATTTATTTTCTTGCTATGAGTCATTATCAAACTTTGCATTTTTTGTTCTCTAGTATAGGCTTTGCTCTGTTTTTAGTGTGACCAACAACTGTTCTTTTTCAACATTTAGTTCTTTTCCTTCTTAACATAAAACCATAAAACCAAAAACATCATAAAAACACTAAACACGACGTAGTGAGAAACAGATACCTAGGCACATATAGTGCACCACACTTCAGCGGTTTACTGACCCTGGTTGATAATTTATGACCTCAATTTAGGAGCACTAAGTTGAGCAGCACAATACTGTGCATGGGTTAAAAGAATAAAAAGGAGAGGTATACATATGCGTTATGCATTCGTCGGCCACTTAAAAGTTTTAATGTTAAAGAAGTGAGCACAGTGTTTTGATTTTTTATTAACCAAAGTCAAAGTTTATATTAACAAATCTACATAAGAGTGCCTATACGGAAGTTATTAAAGGTTTGAAGCCAAGAAGTAGAACCTCCACAATGAACAGAGATTGCCCAGATTAGACAGATTGTGGACCCTTTTTTGAATGATTAATTGATGCATGAGACTTTGAGATTTATTGGTGAGCTAAACTTATAAAACAGGCATATATACAGTAGATACACAACTACAGTGAGCTTGGAGAATTTGTACAGAGGTAAACAGAGACTGCAGAATTGAAGAGGTATGCAGCAAAGGGATTTAAAATTGCAGTGAACAGGTGTAAATGCACAGGTGCTCAGAGTTGTAGTAAACAGAGGTATGCAGGACAATTGCATGACAGCTACAGAAAGGACAAAACCAGCAAGCCAAGGGCTGAGTGAAGTTTATATTTTGAAACTGAAAATGTAAATGTTTTAATTGTTTTATATTGTTTGTGATGCAAAGGCAAGTATCCGAAGGAAAAGAAAAATCCCACTGTAACATTGAAATTTGTACATATTGTTATAATTTTTTAAATGAGTTGGACAAAGGAATGAGAAGGCAGGAGCCAAAGAGTCATGGTTGTTCACTCCAAATTCCTTGTGGAATACAAACAGTCATGTGATGAACTCTATATATAATATCAACTTGATATGCATAGTGTGGTTAAAGAGAGTGAGTATAGAGAATGCAGAAATGAAGCTGTGAGGCAGAGAAGAAGAAGGAGCTGATAGAGAACCTGAGAAGAGGCAGAAATGATACAGGGCAGATATGAAGACTGATGGACAGCAGAAAAGAAGGAACAGAACAGAGTTGATATCCAAGGTAAATCAACAAGTGTTTTCTTTTGAAAGAGTAAGGAAGTTGGAGCTTCCCTATCAAGTTGTAGCTTGATAGATGTCAATTGTAGCTGACTGAGGTTGAAGCCTCCTGTAGGTTGGTGCCTGCAAAAAATTGATGGGAGTTGGAGCTTCCTTGCAAGTTGTAGCTTGCAGAATTGAGGTTGAAGCCTCCTGTGGGTTGGTGCCTACAAAAAATCAGTGGTGAGAGGGAGTTGGAGCTTGCCCTTGCATCACAACAATAATAAGATGTGGTTTTCTCCCTTTATGGGTTTCCACTTATATCTGGTGTCCCTGTGCATTATGTTTATGTGTTGATATGGTTTATAACATCTGCTTAATACTTGTTGCTATTACATTACACTAATGCTTGGTGCTCACATTCTATGATTACTCACATATTAAGTTGAACATGAAATGAAAGTGTAAATAAGTTTTAATAACAAGTTTTAAAAGTCCATGTATATGTTAAACTGATTCACCACCGCCCCCCCCCCCCTCTCAGTTTAACTAAGGGTTCAACACACCAAAGCAAGAGTTGGGATTTCTACTTGGAAACACCCATGTGCTTAACAACACTGTAGACTTGGCACTTGCCCAAGCGTGCTATGTCAAAAGACAATTTCAGAAATGATGAATGAATGAGAAAATGAGTGTCTCCCTCCTCTTTTGTTCCTTAGCCTTCGAATTTCCCATGTGGCCCAGCATCGAGATTCCCACACCAAATCCGCTCCAATGAGAGCATAGTGCCCATGTGAGACGCAGTCTCACTAAGTGGCCCCCATGCTCCACTATAGCCGCAATATTTCATCCCCATCTCTAATGTCTGGGTGGCTTAATGCCAAAAATAATCATGTGGGCCCCTAACTACCCACATTTTCAAGTGCAAGTCGATGTGATGGCAAAAAATGTCAAAATTGGATATTTCACTTAGCAAATGCTAAGTGGGAATATCACATCACCAAAAATTGTGTTGCTGAGCCATTTTATTAATATAAAAGGATGTACAATATTGGTGTTGGAAGGAATGCACCTGGGCTTGCTCAAGGCAAGCTAGAGAAGCCCAAAATGAAATGTTAGATACCCTCTATCTCAATGCTCTGTGTGGTTGTAGCTTTGCACTGGAAATGCCTAGAAATAGTGTTGCTGCCTAAAATTATCTGTTAGGGCCTGCTACACTGCTCAGAAAATTCCGGGAAATTAATCTCGACCTCTCCTAAATAAACCCAAAATAACCCATGAAGGGTTTGGCCAAAGCTTGACCTTGGAAAATTGACCCTCTTGGGCTTAGGTGGCTTTACTGCTGGGAAAATCGACCCACCTGAAGAATCTGTTGTTGAATGCCACCAAAATGCCTGCAATCCCTATTAGAAGGCTTCTTAAGCCTTCCCTCCAAGTTTCCTCCACAAACTCCCCTCACTCCTCAATCTCCCAGAGTGACTCCCTCAAGGACTGCACAGCCCCTATGCTATTGTGGCTTCTTGTACATTGTGGTGCGGCCTCATTGCTGTTGAACTGATCCGGAACTAAGTGGGACTCCCTCCTTGGGCTAGCACTCAAAGTCAACCGAAGCAAGGGCTAGGATCTCCGCTCAGAAATACCCATGTGCTGAACAGCACATGTAGACTTGGCTCACTGCTCAAGCGTGCGATAAGAGACAAATTCTGAAGAGCTGAATGAATGAGCAAATGAGTCTCCCATGCCTCTTTTGTCCAAAGCCTACACAACGTCCTTGTGGGACTCATGCCTCATCCAATGTGTGCGTAGTCCCTTTGTGGGTCGTAGTTTGCTCCAAGTGGCCCCAACCTTCCACTATAGTCACAATTTTTATCCCTGGGCTAATGTTTTGGGGTGTGCTAATGATCAAGTCCAATGTGGGGTCCCCAAACCCATTCTCCCTAAGTCAAAATTGAAGTAGTGACAAAATTGGCAAAATTTAATATTTCTACTTAGCACAATTGCTAAGTAGGAATATTACAGAATCGTGAGCTGCCTACAGAAATGTGAAATGTTGTCAAATGAGACTGGTATGCTCTGAGAGCTATCATGAGTAATACTGCACCAAAGCCAAGGTCACCTACAACCTCTATAGACCCTAACTATGTGGGATGACAAAGGTGCACCTTAATGAGTGCTGGATTGGCCCATACAGTAGTGATCACGCCTACAAATGCAAGGTCTCATAAAAAAATGAGTCCACAAGAGAGTCCAGCCAAGGCCCTCTAGTCCTGTACAGGACAAGAACAATCTAGAGTGAAACTTTAAGGGGTCTAGGATGCCTAATACGGGTCTCACATGGTTTTTACATCACTTTTGACTTGTGACCTTGGGCTTATATTGGTAATGAAAAATGTTGTACTGATATATATGTACCCCTACTGATATGCAGAGTAACAGGACATTGCAGAATAATCAAGGAGTTGGAACATCTATTACATTAATTCTCATGCAAAAAAAAAAAAAAAAATTGATTAAGAAGGCCGCCATAATCATGGAAGCAGTTAATTACTAAGGAAATGCAATATATGAACTAACGCAAGAGAATAGTTTACTGAGGCAATCTGTCACTAAACCACTGAATCTTCAAAAAATGGAATAGGATCGAATGCATCTATTTGTTGGGTCAACTGCAAAGAATGAGAGTGAATCGGTGCAATGTCACTGTATGACAGGCATGGACAAATCTTGTTAGAACAATGTAAATACATTGTTTACACTTTTCTAATTTTGTCTTTAAATGTATTTTAAAGTATATTTTTTGCTAGGAGTATATGTTAGAATATATACATGAAGAATCCTCTCGAAATGGGATGCTGGTAATGCTAGTGAAGCATTATGTAGGAAAGACACATTATTGATCCAGAACAGTCTTGTATCAACTATTTTGAAAAACCGTTGTATTAGACTGCTGACAAGTGAGGCTGCAACATTTGGCTAATATTAGAGCAACCCATTCTATTAAAAAAAAATCTGAAAACATTCAACTTATTTACAAATATTTAAATATCATCAATCATTGATTTTCAGTTTGTGAAATCAAACCTTTTTTCGCTCTGTTGATGGACGAACATCAAGAAGAATTTTATCTGAAAGTTGTATTGCATAGCCAGCTTCCTTTGGTGTTAGTGCCTTTACTTTACCTTCTCTAATCTACAACACGAATACAACACGAACACATGAACACTAACTAGACGCCAATGATAATACGAACATGATTACTAGAATTAAGATAGAAACTGTATATCCCTAAAATTTTAATAGCCAGATGCCCACACTTAATCTCAAATTTATAGAAAGAGATCAGCAAGATGTGGAAGACATTGCATTACGTACCAACTCCAATTTGAAATATAATGTTTATTAATGTCATGTTATACAAGTTATTGGTTAAAGATAAATTTTGGCTGTGTATTACTCAATACATAGGAGTCAATTTTCATTTGAGTAACCATAATTCTTTTCTAGATTACATTAAAATATTATAAATTTCAAAATAACTTGATGGTTTTAAAACACATTATTAAGAATTGTTCATGCTATCACCAAGGGTTTCTAGCCCTCGATCATGGAGATAAAGGCTTTGAGTATTGGGTTATTGTCTATAAATTTAATAAGATTGAGGTACTTCTATCACAAGTATCCTCAAATTAATAAATTGTAATGAAATTAATAAACGTAAGCATTTCAATGCTACTCATTTATAGTCAACAAGTTGCAGTTCATACAAGCCATTGAAAGAAACCCATACCCTTAGGCAAGGCTACTTGGAAGCGGGAAGCAAGAGCGGGGAGCAACAATTTTCAGAAACTTGTGGGTAGGGAGTGATTTTGGGAGTGCTTTTTATATGATATATATTTTGTATATTTTGATGCATATATGTCAACAAAAGCATGTAGAATGATGAATTAGCTATAAAAAGCATAAAAACATAGATTAAACCATATAACATCAATCATCTAGTAGTTATAATATTCATCAACCACAGGTCCACAAGTTACAACATCTCGATTCTCATCAATCTTAAAGTTTCAAAGTTTCAAAATTCAACATATAACATTTGTCATCACTAAAGTTGTACTTGCAACCATTACCAAATTATACCAAAGAATATCAAACATGAAATGAAATGCTTCAACTTTCACGAAGCATCTTATTCATAATTCATGACCAATGAGTTATAATTGCCAACTTCAAACTTAAATTGTCATATATTGTTTACAAAAAATACCATTATAAAGATGAAAGAGTTAATAGTAATAAAAAGCAATGTTTTGAAAATCACAATCGGGATTAAATCGGCGAAATCGGAAAAAATCGTAAAAATCGGGAAAAAATCGGTTAAAATCGGGAAAAAATCGGCACATACAAAAATATTCAATTTTTTTCAATTTTTTTAATATCTAAAGGATCCACAACATAAAATAAATGCATTGACACATAAATATGAAAAAAAAACTAATATATAAGATGTGTAATATCATGTCTAGTGCTACATCACACATAAAACTGAATCATGTCCTAAATACTAAGACCTAAGTCTCAAGAGTCAACTCACCCTCAAAATATCAACCAAAAATATAATAATGTATCTCATATCATGAGTCATAATGTCATATACAAAACTTGATAATGAAAGAGAGATAACAAAACTTGATAACCAACAACTACTCAACAATGTTACTCTTTAGATTGATGTTAATAACATTAGAAGAGAAAGAGCAGACTTATTGAAGCAGCACGTTAACCCTGTGTAAGAAATGCCAATTTAATCCAAGTGAACCATATTAGAGCCTTTATCTTCTTATTGAGGAAATTGACTTAATGAGAGCACATTTACCTTATCACCTAGATGAGATTGCTAATAGTAAATGCTCATGCATGCAAGAGTGCAATGGGTGCAAGTGATGGCAATGAAATGAAAGATACAAAAATCCTCCCAAAACACGAGAGACACCAAGCAATGAGCAAGCCCAACAAATGGAAATGCTTTCCCAATGATATGAGATGATTTGTTAATTAGTTTTACGCCACTGTTATGTACTTGTATCATTGTTGTAGGTGACATATTGTAGTTGTAGGTGATATATCAGACCATGACATTCATCAAACAGTCCTCCAAAATTTACTTGTATGACACCAATGTAATCACAAGATCAATGCTTATTTCTGTAACAGAATAATTAATTATGGTTGCTATAGGTGTATTTATGCCATTAACATACCACTGTCAATAATGTACTTCAGAATTATAGATGAAACAGTGATGAGAGGAGGGATAGACGGTCAAACCACTAGGCCCAATGGCCTTGATTGAGGACTAGTGAGGCTTTAAATGAGCTTGCCAACCTGCAACCACAATTGTTACCCCAAAACAACTTGACACAAATGAGAAAACCTGCAAAACCTCTCACTACAAAAATGAGAAAAGAAAAATGAAAATTGCACTTTAAAACTTGCTTTTTAGAGGGGCAACGATTTTTTCCGTATGGATCGCGATTTTTTCAATTTCAAAAAACCACCGATAAAATCTTTTTTGCGAAAAAATCGCGATTTTTTGAAAAAAAAATCGCGATCGATGTTCAAAACACTGATAAAAAGTACTAGAAACAAGAAAAGACAAGTAAATCTACAATCTACTAAAATTTCTTCCTGCCAGGAGAAATTTCTAATTTATTTTCTCGTGGTCTATGAGCAATCGGAGTCTCCTCCCACATAGTCGAACGACCACATCCAAAACCAGAAGGCACATGACGTTGCAGATGGAGGTGGCGGAAAAGATGATGCAATTTGAGCACTGCTAGTAGATGATGGGGGTGGCATTGTTGTTGATGTTGTTGTTGCTGCTTCATCCTCATCGTTCAAAAATTTTGCTACCATCTGTTCTAAATGTAAGGCTCCATCCTCCAAATTGTCCTCCTTTGGGTTGTTGTCTCAAGTGATGTATGTTCTATCAAATTGAGCCCGCTCACAATAATGTGTCAACAACCTCAAGTCGTAGTGTACATAACCAAACTTTTTGCCTTGAGGTTGTTTCTTTTAACATTGTGGATGAAGCTATAGGTGCTCCAACATCTCTCTAAAAAAGAAGTAGTAACCACCTACAAAAGTACTTTAACTGCCAATTTTGCCCAAGGTCCCCGGGAGCCATACATGCTCCACCTTTCAACAAGATCCATTCTATCTCTAGTACCAATTGCATGCAAAGAATCAAACACTCCAGTTTGGCTAAAGTATTTGCTTAATTCTCACACAATCTAGCACACTCCTCCCTGCCAGGGACCAACTTGTCTAACGCTAACATATACCCATTTTGTACCTCTAGATCTATATGGGGTTTTCTCCTAACCCCACCCCCAGGTGCAGGTTTGGCCAACCAAGATGGAGAGTAGTATTTTGGCGTAAGGACATATGCCATGGCATGGAGTGGAACATTAAGATTATCCCACCTTTTGACCACATGTTTGTGAATATGATCATACAAGATGGGATCTTCCGGTTGAACAATATCTTTGATTTACCCTACCATGTTATCCATGTGCTCATACACCTCCCCAATCACCGACGCATCTATATTTGCAAAATGATTCATGTTATATATGGGCTTGGTGAACTGCAAAACATTCTTCACACTTGCCCAAAACTAACCATCAAGAACGGTGTCCTCCACCTCTTGAAAATCTTCCCGGTCAAATGTGGTTGCAACCCTGTCATTTAATATCTTCCATGATTCACTTGATACCATGCTAGCCAATGCCTCTCTTACCCTCAAAAGGCACCTGAAGGTGAGGTAATAGCTAGCAAATTTAGTCTTTGCAATCTTCAATAGCTCCAACCTTGAATGACTACGGAAAACGCCATGGGTATCGCTATGATTGGTAATAAATTTTATCATTTTCTTGCCTTTATTGTACAATGAACCAACCCATTTGTATTGAGGTTCCTTTATCTTAATAATGTTATGCATCAAAAGGTTCATTGTGTGAACCAAACACCTAGACCAAAATATGTTGGGTTATCTATCCTCAATGGTTGCTCTTGCTGCCTTATAATCAAAAGCATTATCAGTAATGACTTGGATGACATTGTATGGCCCAATACTTTCAATTGTTTGAATTAATGGTTCTGCAATGTTGATGTCAGTCTTGAACTTATCTGATTAGTCATGAGATGAAAAAAAGACTGCACCAGTAGCAGACACAACAAGAATCCTTATCAATGACTTGCCTTTTACATTTGTCCAACCATCAGATACAATGGATACCCCATATTCATTCCAAGCATTTGTGAATTTACCCAAAGAATTTTTTATTTTGGATTTTTCATGATCAAGTCCCATGGTTCTAGCTTTGTCATACCCAAGGCTCATGTATCTTTTAGAGGCATCATTGATGGCGGCAACCATTTCATGCCAATCTGGTGAGCGAAGAAAATTCAATAATATGCCACATGCAAAGAGAAACTGGAAAAATTTTGCACCCACATCATCCATACAACCTTGAACAAGGAGTTCTTATATTGTTCTACAACTTAAAGGGATGTTTGTGCTGTTGAAAAATTGTAGAGTGATATGAAATGTTAGGATATTCTTTCTTTTCTTTCACGGTTCGATTCCTTTTAATGCTATGTTTGATGTTATAATTGAGAATTGAATATAGAAATCATACATCCATGAAACATATACACAAGATATACCCTAGGGAAACCCAATAAGGGAGAAAAACCCAGCAAAAGATCTCTTTTATTATGTGGAACATATAAGCAGATATCAAGTTACAAAATCAAACTAGGAGAGAAGACACTTGGAGAATTTAATGCCTTGGAGTAGAACTAAAATGTTCATGCATGGAAGAGATAATTGATGGATCTGAAGCTATAGACCCTAGCTTCACTTTGACTGCTTTATTGTAATATCCCGTTTCGGGGATATCTCTAAAACACGGCAAACTCCAACCAGAGATGGACTGGGAGGGCATTTACCGGATATGCCGCCTCTAAAAAGAGGACGAAATCTGGAGGCTACCTAGCCCTTCCCAGACTCTGTCTAAGAGTGAAAGATAAACACACCAAGTGGTATAGAACTAGAATGCCCGGAAATATATAAAGATAACAGTGCAGCAGACATATAACAACATAGAAGCAATATACGACAAATCATCCAGAAATATAGAGAGAGAATGCTAAGCCATTTTATTAAACTGAGAAATATAATGAAGTACAATAGGTGATCAGAGTGATGGCACCTAAACTTGCTCAAGGTAAGTGAAGAAATACTCTCAGAATACACAGGAAATGGCTGCTCTCTGAACTGCGTCCCAGCTACTGGAAAACTGCCGTGTAGCTGCTACTTCTGAAATGATCTGAAGAATAAGAGCCGTTCCCCTTGCCGGAATGAGCTGAAAATCTGGAATCCTCCTCTACTCACCAATCTCGGTAAAACCCAGAAACCATATCAGAAATGGTTGACCCCCGACAAACACCCCCTTGGGGAATTACGTTGGCCTCCAAGGCTCTACGCAGAGGCTGAATAGGAATGAATGATATACCGCCTCAAACTCCACCAAAATTCTCCCAACGGCAAAGGCTGATCCTTTGCTCAATCTCCCGGCACAAAACCCTTGCAAAATCCCAAACCGGAGCTCCTCCTAGATGGACTGCATCCTCCTTCTCAATGACTGCGCAGTCTCTATGAATGCCGAGCTCCGCAGCAAAACCAAACACCAAACCTCCTGCAAAATGCTGAAGAAAATACCTTGCCCGAGTAGGCACTTGAAGTCCCCCGGGGCTAGGGGCGAGATCTCCGACCGGAGACACTCAACGCACTAAACAATGTTGCAGACAGGCTAAACGGCCAGCGTGTTCAAGAAGTCAAAACGACCAGCTCAATATCATCAACAACGAATGAATCAAATGAGGAGGCTCCTCCCTCTTTTATAACGTTGGCCTTCCTCCAAAACCCTAAGGCCTATCTCCTCAACGTAGCCTCCCTCTTGCCACGTCCTCATCCTCATCTGCGTAGTCTCTTCTAGAGCATACGTGGGCCCCCTCTCTACGTGGTGCTTGGCCCCCCCTTGGCTCCCTTTAAGTCACAACGTTGTGCTACTAGGGAGTGTGTTTTATTCCACTAAGTGAGTTAGACCCTCTCCACTCACCTTTTTATTTATTAATAAACTATAGACGGCAAAATTGAGCAAAATCGAATATTCCAATTAGCCACTGCTAATTAGGAATATTACAGTCTCCCCCAGCAAAATGTTGCTTGTCCTCAAGCAACTGAAGTGATGGATGCTGCAAAATCTTCTCACTCTCCCAAGTGGCATCCTCATCCGACAAATTCTTCCACCTCACCAAGAATTCTCGAACTGTCCTGCTCCGTCGCTGCCTCTCCCTGGTATCAATAATAGCCTCTGGTTGCAACACCAAATGCCCCTCATCATCCGTGGGGGGTAGCTCATCTATCACTGTCACCTGCTGCCCCAGTGCCTTCTTCAGGCATGATACATGAAAAACGTTATGGATCTTGTTGCCTTGGGGCAGCTCCAACTCATACGCAACCTGTCCAATCCTGCGTATCACCCTGTATGGCCCGTAAAAGCGGGGCTTGAGCTTTTCAGCTCCCTTCTGCTTCAGTGACGACTGTCGGTATGGCTGTAATCATAGGTAGACCAAATCCCCTACCTCAAACTGTCTCTCCACCCGACCTCTGTCAGCATACAGCTTCTGCTGGTTTTGTGTTGTAGCCATATTATCCTTGAGAGCTCGGAGAATGTCCCGACTCTCTTGGATCCAAATCTTGGCTCTAGGAGCCTTGCTAGCACCGAACATCACATCAGCAAAAGATAAAGAATGATACCCATACAAAGCATAAAATGGTGACATACCAATGGACATGTGATGTGTCGTGTTATAGCAGTACTCCCCCAGATGCAACCACTTCAGCCATGCTCGCTGCTGCCCACTGACATAGTTACGCAAGTAGCCCTCCAGCCACTTATTAACTATCTCTGTCTGTCCATCCGTCTGTGGGTGATAACTGGTACTCGGTGTCAACTCCGTCCCCACTAACCGGAAAAGCTCCTGCCAAAATCCGCCCATGAAGCGGCTGTCCCTGTCACTGATGATGGTCTTAGGAAGACCATGTAGCCTGAAAACCTCTCTGAAGAACAGCTCGGCCACCTGTGCTGCTGTGTAATGCGCGGATATGGCGAAAAAGTGCGCATACTTTGTCAGCCGATCAACGACGACAAAGATACAATCCTTGCCCTACACCATGGGCAACCCTGTGATGAAGTCCATCGATATGCTCTCCCATTTCCCCTCCGGAATGGGAAGAGGCTGCAACAATCCTGCGGGATGGCTCATCTCCCCCTTGTTCCTCTGACAAACATCGCACTCCCTGATGTGTTGGAGTACGTCCTCCTTGAGGCCCTTCCATGAGAACCTCTCTCTAATGGCCCTGTAGGTTTTGGTAAACCCCTGATGGCCCGCCAATGGTGAATCATGTGATGCCTGGAGTATCTTCTTCTTGAGCTGAGATCCCTCAGTCAAGAAGATCCTGTCCTTGTAGTAGATGATCTCATCGACCACCTTGTACCTGTCCATCCAGAACCTCACATGCAAATCTGTCCTTGGAGTACTCCACTAAAAGTCGAGCCCTCCAATCTGTATCCAAGCTCATAAGAGATAACGTGGCTGGTCTACGTGAAAGGGCATCTGCTACCACGTTATTCTTACCCTTGACATATTCAATGTCAAAGTCATATGCTTGGATCTTACTGATCCACTTCTGCTGCCTCTCCTGTAGCTGCTTCTGCTCCAAAAAGAACCCGAGGCTGTTGTGATCAGTCCTCACCCTGAATCTGTTCCCTACCAAATACTGCCGGAATTTGGCCAATGCATGCATAATGGCCAACATCTCCTTGTCGTATATAGAATACAACTCGCATGCGGAAGGAGCTTCCGGCTCTCAAAGGCTATAGGGTGTCCTCCCTGCATCAATACTGCACCGATCCCCTCTCTTGATGCATCACACTCCAAGACAAATGGCTGCATAAAATTTGGCAATGCAAGCATTGGGAAACTACTCATCACCTCTTTGAGCTTGTCAAAAGCTCATTGTGCTGTATCTGACCAACTGAATGCCCCCTTCTTCGTCAAATTTGTAAGGGGTGCAGCAAGCCGTGAGAAACTCTTGACGAACTTCCTGTAATAGGTGCATATGCCAATGAATCCTCGAAGTTCCGTCACGTTCCTCGGCTCTGGCCAATCCCTGATGGCCCTAATCTTCTCCTCATGGACTCTCACTCCGTCCACTCCAATAATGTGACCCAAATACAACATCTTCGTCATCCCAAACTCACACTTGGAGAGCTTAGCATAGAACTGTTGCTCTTCCAAGATATGTAGTACTGCCTCTATATGCTGGAGATGCTCCTCCCAAGTCCTGCTATATATGAGTATGTCATCGAAAAAGACCAATACAAACTTCCTCAGATGACTGCGGAAGATATGGTTCATGCAAGACTGAAAAGTAGCTGGGGCATTGGTTAGCCCGAAGGGCATAACCAGAAACTCAAAGTGCCCATAATGACACCTGAAGGCGGCCTTGGGAATGTCTTGTTCCCTCACGCGAATCTGATGGTACCCTGATCTCAAACCAATCTTTGAGAAGAACTTGGCACCTCTCAGCTCATCCATCAACTCATCGATCCTGGGTATAGGATACCTGTTCTTCAGGGTCTTCTTGTTCAGGGCCCTGTAGTCAATACACATCCTCAAGGTGTCGTCCTTCTTCTTCACCAACACCAAGGAAGAAGCAAACAGACTCGTGCTCGGTCTGATGTGGCCAAGAGCCAGCAACTCCTGGATGGCCCGCTCAATCTCATCCCGATAGGCTTTGGGATGCCTATAGGGGGTAGTAATCACTGCCTGAATGCCCTGCTCAAGCTCAATGGTGTGCTCGAATCCTCGATCCGGTGGCCGACCTGGTGGTATATCCCCAAACACTGCATCATACCTGTCAAGGATGGCCTGTATATCAGGATGAACTGCTTGACCGGTGGTCCCTACCTCTGATGCTCGCAACTCAACCGCCCACTCTATGTCTCCCTTCCGGGAATCTGCCTCCATCCGGTGTGCTGAAACCGTCTGAGGTGGGCATCTCGCAGATCTTCTCGTGCTTCCTGGTCTTCTTATCATCCCACTCCATCTCTAAGGCCTCCCAATCTGTGGTGACCTTCCCCAGAGTAATCAACCACTGAACACTCAATACCACATTGGTATCCGGTATGTTGACCACGAAAAAGTGATCGGTCACGGTGTAGGTACCCATCATCACTGCCAACTTTGGAACATACCAGACACACTGCATCGTCTGGGCTCCCGGGACCAAAACTGAAAATCCGTCAAAGCTCTCGGTCGGTATACCTCTCCGCTCGACCATACGTACATCAATAAGTTGTGCCCCACTATCCAACCAAAGAAAGCCGACACTTTCATTACACGTATGTAATATTCCCAATTAGCTTTGCTAATTGGAATATTTCATTTTTTCTTTATTTTGCCGCTTTAGCTAGAAATAATAAATAAAGTGAGAAATAAGAGGGTCACCTCACTTTAGTCACCTCACTTTATAAATAAAGTGTTCTTTTCCTAGTAGATTGACGTTATAACTTAGAGAGGGGGCCTTGGGGGTCCACATGAGTATGATGGGGAGGCATCAGGCTGACCCAAGGTAAACTGCGCAGGTCAAAGGAGAGTAAGGACGCAGTTAAGTTTTGGAGGGAGTTTGGCATTATAAAAGGAGGGGTTCTCACCTCATTTGGACATGCTTGATTTGATATTGATATTGAGAGCTAGACTTCTGTCTGCTTCAGCACGCCGGTTGTTTAGTCGGTCTGCAGCACTGTTTAGTGCAACCGAGTGTCTCCGGTCGGAGATCTCACCCTTAGCCTCGGGGAACTTCGAGTGCCTGCCCTGGTAAGGTTATTTCTGGTTTCACCCTTAGCTTCGGGGGACTTCGAGTGCCCGCCCTAGTAAGGTTATTTTCTGAGTAACACCCTTCAGTTTCAGTGGGAATTGACAGCATTTTCAGGTGCAGATTTGGAGAGGAAGAAGCCCTCTTGTGGCTGCGCAGATCTGAGAAGGAGGGACGCTGTTCCAGGAGGGAGAGGACGCTGATCAGCCTTGGAGAGTGAGGACGTTGTTCCAGGGAGGACGCAGTCCAGATCTGAGCAGGGAAAACGCTGTTCCAGGAGGAGGAAGGACGCAGATCAGTCTTGGAGTGAGGACGCTGTTCCAGCAGGAAGAGGAGGACGCAGATCTGAAGGCACATTGATAGATCCAGCCTTGGAGATTGTAGATCTGAGCAGATATTTGCAGATCTGGTTCTGTAGGTTGCAGATCTGGAGGGATAGCATTAGATCCAGCTTGGGAGATTGCAGATCTGAGGAGATATTGGCAGATCCAGCCTAGATCTGAAGAGATAACATCAGATCCAGCCTTTGAGGTTGCAGATCTGAGGAGATATTGGCAGATCTAGCATAGATCTGAAGAGATAGCAGTAGATCTGATACAGGAGGACGCAGATCTGGAGGGATAGGACGCGGATCTGGATTGGAGGCTTCAGATCCAGCAGATCTGAGCATATAGGACGCTGATCCATCTGGGAGGACGCTGATCTGATGAGCAGGGTCATGTGAGCAGGGCTTGACAGCGTTTTCCAGGGTCTTTGGCCTTGAGGAGTTGAGCTTTTCATCTGGAGGGTTTTGTGACCAGCACTACATCTGTTTCAGCGCTGTCACTAGCAGAGACAGCGTTTTCATTGGTGAGGGTTTGGAGTATTGATATCAGCTATCTTTTAGTCTTCAGCTCATAGTTCCAGTGCAGTCCAGCTTCAGTCTTCAGAGCAGTCTTCAGCCAGCTAGGACGTTGTCCTTGTTTGCAGCCATTGTTTGTCTGAGAGGGCCTCCACTTGCCTAGGGCAAGGATAGGTGCACTCATTCTGATTTTCTTGTACTCCTCTCTATGTACTTTCAGATTAATAAAATGGCTCAGTTTTCTGGCATTCTATGTGTACTTGTTCCATGATCTGGTTCCGGCATTGTATTTTCTATATCTGTCTGGCATATTTCTGTGTATTACTGGTTATTTCCCTTTGGGGATATTACAACGTGCCACTGTCCCTCGTACGCGCAGCGTCAAGTACTTGGGAACTCCTCGCAATGCTGCAAGGGTCCCTCCTGTGGGTGCAAAAGCTGCACCTCTTGTACCTGGAGGTGGAGGTGGCAACTGATCCTGGGCTGTTTGACTATCTCCTGCCTCCTTTTCATCCTCCTCATCCTCTTCCCCGCTATCCTCGGAGAAGACCTCAATGAAGTGTGCTTTGCTAGCAGCACACCTATGCCCTGGTGCCCACGGCTCCTGACAAGTAAAGCACAACTGCTTCTTCTTCAGCTCCCTCCTGACATCATCATCTTTTTGGGCCCATCCTGGATTCCCCTTGGGAGGTGGAATCCTCACATCCTTCCCCTTGGGCTGGAAGCCCTGTCTCTGGGGGTAAGGTGTCCGAGTCCTGGGCAATGCATCCTGTAAATCCCGGGTCCTGCTAATAGCATTTTGGAGTGTGGCTGGTCTAGTAGATCTGACTAGACCCCGAAGTGGTTCTGCTAACCCCTTCACAAACATATAGATTATCCGTGCCGCGGATAGATCTGGCACCATCACTGAAACCCTCAAGAAGTTTGCAATGTATGTCTCTGGGCTCCCTGTCTGTTTGAGCCTCGTCAGCTCAACAAAGTGCTGTTCCAGATCACTCCGGTCAAATCTCTCTATCAACCTCCTGGTGAACTCGACATATGTCGTCATTGTAGAATGTCCGAGTGTAACCATCCCATGGAACCACCAGTCCTGGGCCTCGCCATCCAAATGTAATGTCGCCACCTTGATGGCCTCCGGGCTTCCACATCCTGTTGGCCGAAATAGATGTCCAATTTTTCTCAACTCCAAGACTTTAAGTTTAACCGAAGCTGATGAGCCATCAAACGTAGGCAAATGGAATCTGCTAGATGTGTGGTGGGTATCTCCATCATGATAATGTCGGTGCCCTCTATGATGGTCGTGGGGTCTACTGTCCCGCTGGAGCTGAACAAAATCTCGGAACGAGAGAGCATCCCTGAACTCCTGCCCATAGGCCTGATACTCTGCAAAATATTCGCCCATGTGTCCGGGCTCTGCCTCCTGCTGGGCTCCTGCCCCTGTGTCTGCTCCCAAGAAAGTGGGCATGGTAGAGCGTGTAGGTGCACGTGAAGCCATCGGCTGAGTAGTATCACGCTGAGCAGCACCATGCTCCGGCAAATGGTGGGATGTACCTGATCCCTCACCCACCTGGAATACCCGTGGGGTCTCACGCTGTCTAGCCTCTATAGCGGTGAATCTCTAACCCATCACCTCAATCTGCCTCGCTAAATCTTGGACCGATTTGAGGAGTGCCTCCCCAAACTGTTTGGCCTCAGTGTCATCTGCCATCGGCTCTCTCTGCTCTGAATCTAACACAGGCTCCTCCTGCTCTGCGTTGTGACAGGCTCCTCCTGCTCTGTGTCCACCACCTGAACACAGTCTCCCTCTCCGTAGGTGTTCTCCAACCTACGCTCACGATCTCTGTACTTCCTGCCTCTGTAACAAATATATGGCCTCTTCCCCGGTGTCATAGACAACTAGCTCCACAGGCTGAGCCAGAACTATGCTCTGATACCACTGTAATATCCCGTTTTGGGGATATCTCTAAAACACGGCAAACTCCAACCAGAGATGGACTGGGAGGGCATTTACCGGATATTCCGCCTCTGAAAAGAGGACGAGATCCGGAGGCTACTTGGCCCTTTCCAGACTCTGTCTAAAAGTGAAAGATAAACAGACCCAGTGGTATAGAACTAGAATGCTCAAGAATATATAAAAATAACAGTGCATCAGACATATAATAACATAAACAAAATGTACGGCAACTCATCCAGAAATATAGAGAGGAAATGCTAAGCCATTTTATTAAACTGAGAAATACAATGAAGTACAATAGGTGATCAGAGTGATGGCACCTAAACTTGCTCAAGGCAAGTGAAGAAATACTCTTAGAATATACAGGAAATGGCTGCTCTCTGAACTGCGTCCCAGCTGTTGAAAAACTGTCGTGTAGCTGCTACTGCTGGAATGGACTGAAGTCTAGGGGCTGATCCCCTTGCTGGAATGAGCTGAAAATCTGCAATCCTCCTCTACTCACTGACCTCGCAAAACCCGCAAACCAGCACGAAATGGTCACACTGCAAAACACTCCCTTGGGGAATTACGCCGTTCCCGCGTTCGTTGGCAGGGTCAACAGAACAATGAAATACGCTCAAACTCCAATGTGTCCTCCAAAGGCAAAGGTCAGACCTTTGCTCAAATCTCTCCCAGCAAAACCCCCCCACAAAAATCCCTAAACCGATCCCTCCTCAGATGGACTGTGGTTCCTCCTTCAATGACCGTGAGGTTCTATGAATGCTCAGCCCGGCGCAAAAATCAAACACCAAAACTTCCAGAACATGTCAAGGAAATACCTTGCCCGAGTAGGCACTCGAAGTCCCTCGGGGCTAAGGGCGAGATCTCCGATCGGAGACACTCAACGCACTAAACAGTGCTGCAGACAGGCTAAACAGCCAGCGTGCTCAAGAAGTCAAAATGACCAGCTCAATATTATCAACAACGAATGAATCAAATGAGGAGGCTCCTCCCTCTTTTATAACGTTGGCCTTCCTCCAAAACCCTAAGGCCTATCTCCTCAGCGTAGCCTCCCTCTTGCCACATCCTCATCCTCATCTGCGCAGTCTCTTCTAGAGCATACATGGGCCCCCTCTCTACGTGGTGCTTGGCCCCCCTTGGCTCCCTTTAAGTCACAACGTTGTGCTACTAGGGAGTGTGTTTTATTCCACTAAGTGAGTTAGACCCTCTCCACTCACCTTTTTATTTATTAATAAACTATAGACGGAAAAATTGAGCAAAATCGAATATTCCAATTAGCCATTGCTAATTAGGAATATTACAGATGATGAGGAAGAAGGGCAAGTTAGAAAGAGACTTAGGGACTTAGGGTCTTAGGGAGCTTTGGCAAACAAAGAGGAAGAATCAGCTCAAGCCCAAAAAGCTCAAGCCCAACAATTTCCACCCACTCTAGCCACTTGCCTTTGGAAATTGAGCATGACAAAGAATCATGGCTGGAAAGGGCAAATATACATTTAGAGGCTAAATTAGAGAAGGCCAACAAAGACTTGAGCTTGCAAAGAAAGATGACTGAGCATTACAAACAGAGAAATCAGTTTGCAAGGGAAAAGCTCAAAACTGCCCAAAGGGAGGGTCCGGCGCCAAATGATGGAAAGGACCAAGCTAGGCTTGGAATTTTGGCTCAAGTTTCACTGCAGGTCTCTAAGGACCCTTGAGGGACCCACTCACCAAATTTGAGCAAAATTGAACAAGTTTTTGTTTTTTGTAAAATTTTAAGCCTAGGAGTGCAGCACCCTGGGTGATGCGCTTTTTCCTAGAGCACTTTCAGAGGGAACAACTTACATTTTTGGATTCCCCATCATGAGAGGAGTATGCTCACCAATTTTCAGCTCAATTGGAGTTGTTTTGGTCCCTCAAAAGGGCCAAAAACACCCAATTTTTCACCTTTCTGCCCTCTTTTTTGAGGAGGTGGTGCGCTCCTTGCAGCCTTGACTTTTTCCAAATTTTGGGCAACTTGTAGAGGTCAGTTTGAGGAAACAAAGGTATATTTGGAAAGTAGACATCCACAGCTTTCCAACGGGCCGTCACGGAGCCTTTTCCGACATCGGGAAGGCCTCCAAAACTCTATTGCAAAAAAACCTTTTTTGGTGATGCGCTCCTGGAAAATTTTCAAAATTTGAGACAGAGTGTTGTGTTCCTGTGTAGTGACTGAGAAAATGTGCGTTAGGCAAGTTTCCTCATGTATGTCAGAGCCTAAAAGTCATTGTTTTTGCTATTTTAGTCTGGAAAAGATATTTTGTGCCTTGGACCTTGCAAGGCCTCAAGGACAAGTTAGGATATTTGTTTTTGGCCAGTAGGCTTCTAGATGCTTTAGTGAGCTCTCTTCCTCCTTGCTTGTTATATAAGCCATGAGGATTCATTGTAAACATTTGGGACTTAATGTGTTATAGAGCAATACATGGTTTATGAGCTTGGAGAAGATATTTGGTTTTATGAAGTGAATGAATGGCTTGTGTGGCTTGATGTTATAGAAGCTTTGCTTGCAGGATTCCATAGCTTGGTGAATGGTGATGTTTTTCTAATTTGTTAGTGTTTTCTTGTCCTCATTTTGTTTCAGTCTTCTTGCTTGCTATAGATCAGAAAAGTATAGGTTGCGATATGCTCATGAAAACACCTCAAACCTCCTGTTTGCTATAGTTTTGATGTTTTCTTCTTTTAGTCATCTTAAGGAATTCTTGATTGCTCCTTAGGCCCACTAAAACTTGTTCTTTGTTTCATGAATGATTAGTATGTTAGCTTATAAATATGATTCATGGCATGCCCTGCTTATTTAAAAGTTTTCAAAAACTTATTGTGAAGCTCTCCTATGGAATATTGATTGATTAGGTCAATGCAAGGAGGTCTTGTTTCGATCTTACCCTTTGCCCATGCTCATCAACTTGTTTTAGAGTTCCCAATAGTTTGATATATGTTGTTTATGAGTTCCCTATTCATATATTGAATTGTTTGTTTATCTTATGTGTTTTCTCAAAAAGCTGAAGGTGGATTTCTAAAGTTAGGAGTTCTAATGTTTCTATGTACCGCTGGATTGTTCATCTTGGATGTTTATCAGTTTGAGTATTGTTTATAGAGATTAATGGTTTGCCATACCTCATGAGTTATTGCTTCAAATTATAGTTGTATAAGACCTCTTAGTCTTTTCACCAAACTTAATGTTCGCCTCATACATCACCTAAAGGATCCATTAACCTTGCTAAATCGGCCCTGCAATACACTCTGCTTCATCATTTAGACACCCTAGACTTCATCTGACCCCATAGGCTTATTGATTTGATTTTCTCTCATTTCCACCTATCCTACTTAATCATCTTACCCCAACCCAAAACAAACAAACAAACTGTACTTAAACAACTAGCCTAAAATCAATCATCCCAGTTTCAACAAGTCACATCACCTTCAAAGAAGAAGAAGAAGAAGGCTTCTTCCAAGTCCTAAAAGCATTAGTAGTCCCAGATTCAGCATCAACGATAATACCAGCCTGAGTTGTTTGGAACGCAATTTACCAGAGATCCAGAAAGAAGAGGACGATATATGCCATGAAATGGCTATTAAACCACTTCAACATTCAGTTTGCAGCGCTAAATTTCACCTTCTTCCCTGAAGTAGTCCAGCGTCTTTGAAAGCCATTGGTTGCATCAGCAGGCCAGTCAGAGCAGAGTCCATCGTTGCCTCCGGATGAAGAAGCCCCTGCCTTTATGAGCCTTTGCCCATAATATGAATACCTGACAGAGTATACCAACAATGAAGAAACGATAAATGAGCAGGATCCGCCTTATTCATCAGGAAGGTTTATATGCCACCCTGTTTGCTTTGAAGGGCAAGGCTGATGCCTTCACGAGAGAGGCTTAGATATACAACTTGCTTGCTTTGGAAGGCAAGGTTGAAGGCTCTCAAGGAAGGGCTCAAGGGGAATTTCAAGGTTAAGGTTTAAGGAATGTATCTTATAATGGAGACCCTTAAACCCTAAAATTATATAGAGGCTTGAATTCCAAGTGATCCTTGAAGAAATTCTCTTAATGGCTTGTGGGACCACACAGGACCAAGTGGACCCGGAGGGTAGGTCAAAGGGGTAGGGTCTAGCAACCAATGATGTACTTGACCTATTCCGGAGGAGAAAGGGATCAAATAATGAATTTTCAACTGAAAACAAGGTGAGAATCCCTGTGAGGTCTATGGCCTAAGGAAACGAAGGGAAAGATTTGATCTTGGGGCTACGGCTCGAGGTATCTCACAATTTGACTGTTGGAATTGATTCAAAATTTGAGGATGCCTAGGAGAAGCCCCAATGTAGATGATTCCAAGAGATCAAACTTTTCTTGTGCATGGTTTGCAAGATAAACGATGCCCTTGGAGACCTATGAGGCTAGACCTTGAAAAGAGAAGGTGAAAGAAGAGAAAATTTTGGATTGATCAGCTTTATGGTGCACCAGTGCCTAGTCCTTTGGGGATATTTTTGAGTCACTAGTTATAATGATAGTGGAAATTAAATTTTCTATCTCAAGGAGGCCTTAAAGACAACTTCGCAAACCTTTAGGGCAACAACAAAAGCAACTTCAAGAAGTTTATACTTCGTTTTGCAAAAAATGACGGCTTATCGAGATGAAATTCAGTAAAGAAGCATCTCTAGGAATATTCTTTCATAATACACGGCCCATACATGATGCATCACTATCTAGAAACCTACTTTACACAACTTCGCAATAATGGATGCAATAAATTAACCCTAATATAGCGAAAATCCAACAACAATGTATGTGACAAAATAAAGAATAAAAATAACATTAAATATACTTACATGTATTAAGAGTATATCCAACAGTTGACGATTTTCCAATCAAGAATCTCCAAGACAAACGAACATAATCCAAACATCAAAATCCATTCCATGCTCCAAAATTCGTCCTCCAAGAAGGATAGCGAAGTTCTGATGCTAAAATGAATCCTCATCATCTCAAGAGGTCAAATGATGAATAATCCCTGTCGTTGGGCATCCTAAGAAGCCTGATGAAGTCCATAGGTGCCATAATGATGAATAGGGCTCTCAAAAGTAGTGGATAAGGGGTTGGCCCCCTTGTTCTCCAATCAATAAACCTGTGGTACTCTCAGTGGGTGTGAGGGCACAAAAATAACCTCATGGGTCTCCAAGTAGGTTGAAGATGCCTGTAGACCATCTGTAAGGGCTCAGAGTATGGTGTAAGTGATGCCACATCAACATACAAGTCCTGGGTCATCTGCCAAGTGCATGGTACAACTGTGGCGCTTGCTAGGCATGGTGAATAGAGTGCATATTCCTCATCTGTAATATTCCTAATTAACAGTTTCACTAATTAGAATATTAAATTTTGATAAATTTTGCTATCTCTAATGTTAGGCGGAAATAAGGCGGCTCCTTAGGTGGCAGCGTGAGGGAGGCTCGAAGGAGAGCTTGCGCAGTTTATGGTGAGGCCCAAGAGGAACATTGAGGCTCCCTTGACAAAAGGAAGTGAGGGTAGCATCATTCCCCATTCATTCATTTGTCTTTTTTATTGTCATTTTGACATAGCACTCTTGTGCTGGGTGCCAAGTCTGCAGTGCTATTTAGCACACAAGATTTTTAGGCGAAGATATAAACCTCTACCTTGGGGGACTTCAAGTGCCTGCTTAGGAGAGGAGTTTTACCATTTTGGAGGAGAATTTCGTAGACAGGATTGCAGGAGGAGCGTAATCACTTCAAGAACTGCGTTCAGGAATTGCGTGGAGGACGCAGTGACTATGCAGTGGAGGACGTAGTCCAGTGAGGTGGTTGTTCTGGGAGGAGAGAAGAGAGGGAGATTGCAGCTGATATTTGGCGGGGAAGTTGAGTGCTTCCTAACAGGGCCATTGCTCATCTTTTGGGGAAATTTTTCAGTGGTTTCTTCAGGTGTGGAGCTTTAGCCAGCAAAGCAGTGGGTCAAGCCCAATAGGGGCAATTTTCCAAAGTCATCCATTCCACAATTCCTTTACGGATTTTTGTGGGTCCTGAGTAGAGTCTGGGGTTCAAGTCTCGGAATGTTTTGAGCACTAGAAGCAGCCCAACCAGAATTCCAAAGTTTGTAGCAGTTACATTCCTAGGCAAAGCATCGCAGCACCAGAGCCACGTAGAGCCATTTCCATAGGGTCATTCCAGCTTGTTTTGAGATAGTTTTCAGCCTGCCTTGAGCAGGCCCAGGTGCACCCATTCTAGCACCATTATTGTACTCATTTTCAAGCATAAATAAAATGGCTCAGATCATGTTTCTAGCTCCAGTTTTCATGTTTTAATGGTGGGATTTTATTTGCTATAGTTTCTAGTCTATTGTTGCTTTATATTACTGCCATTTTCCTATTTGGAATATTACAGTGGTATCAGAGCTCATAGACTTGGCTCAGCCTATGGAGCAGGCAGTCTATGACACCGGAGAGCAAACAGAACGTGACTTACCGGAGACAAAGATAAAAGAGCATAGAATGAAGGCTCGAAATCACTCCAGATCAAGTTGATAACATTCCATAGGTCGTAGAAAGGGAGATGGAGCACGCAGAAGATGGGAGGAATAAGGAGAAATAATTTTCTCACCTTCTGCTGAAGTCAATACAAGACCTCTCCAAGAGAATTGAGGAGATAGGTCAAAGACTTAGCAGTGGCAACAAAGGGAAAGGAGTTCAAGGTGAGTTTTAGGTTGGATAAGGGTCTGGCACTTCATAGCACCAGGTAGTACCCCACACCACATTGCCTGTTGTACCATACACTCCACCACGGTCCACTATTCCCACGTTCTTAGCTTCAGGGACAGGAGGGCAGCAGGAGCTGAAAGAGGCTCAGTATGGAGAATTTTTCATAGAATATCAGTCTTATGGGCTAGAATTCGGAAGGGCCATCACATTCAATGAGTTTTTCCAGTTGAAGACTAGCAACAAACCTAGAGGCCAGGCTAGAGGAGGATTCACGCAGGGGAGTGACTTACAATGTACCGTGGGTAGGCTGTTCCTCCCAACTTTTGATGGCTCCTCGAAGAGTTCAGCAAAGGCATGGGTGGAGAAGCTGGATATTTATTTCTAGCTAAACGAGATGACTGAGACAAAAGAAATCAAGGTTGCTACCTTGCACTTAGAGGGAGAGGCTCATGGCTAGTGGTTTCATGGGTTGAATACGCTGGGGCATGGAGGCGTGAGAGCATATGATGAGTTCACTAGGAGAGTATTGGAGCAGTTTGAGAGGAAGGATCCAGAGGAGTAATTTGGAGAGATGACAAAGCTCAAGCAGACAGGGAATGTCAAGGCATACATCTCAGAGTTCTTGAGGTTGTTAGTGATGGTTCCAAACTTGTCGGAATCCAGGAGAATCTATATGTTCATAGAGGGTTTGGTAGAGCCACTTCATGGTTTAGTGAGATCGAGTAGATCCACTACCTTACATGATGCGGTGGGGAGAGCAAGAGATCTGTAGGATGCTCTACCCAGAGCTCGAGCACTGCAACTAGCCAGACCAGTCTTCCAACAGATGGGAAGAGATGCGAGATCCCCACCGCCAAGGGGTAACCAGGGTCGAGGACAGTTGGATGATGAGACCAGGAGGGACCTCTGGAGGAAGAAGCTCTACTTCACATGCCAGGAGGCTTGGGCACTAGGTCATAGATGCATAGCTGAGAGGGCACACTACATGGAGGTCTTATCGAACAACGAGGCAGATGAGGAGGGACCACCACCACCACCATCAGCAGCTGGAGGAGTTGCGTTTGCACCTTCGGGAGGAGTCCTACTATCCCTGCGAGGAGTTCCCAAGTACCTGACATTGAGGATTCGTGGGACAGTGCATGGACAACGAGTCTCAGTGTTGGTCGACAGTGGAGCTACCCACAATTTCATTGATGCACAGATGGTGCAGAAAAGAGGCATAACCACAGTAGAGTTTGAGGGGTTCTCAGTATTGGTGACAAGAGATAGGACCATGTAGTGTACACGTTATGTGTCGGCTTTGACAGTGACCATGGGGACCTATTCGGTGACCGATCAATTCTTTGTGGTCGACATTTCAGAAACCAACATAGTGTTGGGAGTCCACTGACTCTATGCTCTTGGCAGCGTCACCATTGATTGGAAGAGGCTCGAGATGGAGTTTTAGACTTGGATGGCAAACTAGTGATCCTAAGCAACATGCACTCATACCCACCGCAGACAGTTTTTGTGCACAGGATGGAGGTTGACTTGAGGTAGAGTGATATAGAGTGGGTTATCGAGTTGAGCATCTCAGAGGCTAGTGGAGTAGCAACGCTACCTCACCTGGATATCTAGGCCATACTTGATAGATACTCCACGGTTTTTGGGGATATACCACCAGGACAACCCCCTGATCGAGGATTCTGTTGGCTCCCTGTGATTGGCAAGATTGGCAAGAACAAACACTGTAGGGGCCACATCAGAACCACTTTGGAATCCTAGGACCTAGCCTTCCTGGATTCAGAGAGGGATCTCTCTAAGTATGTTTTATAGATGATATGTCTTTATGTTTTTGTGTATGATATTAGGCTAGTTATGAAGTTCTAAGGACTTGTTTGTTTTGGTTGATTAATTGAGAGGTTGACAGATCAATGGGTGTGATTAATTGAGGGAGTGTTTCGGTTGAATAGATAGGCCATGAGAAAACATTAATCCACTGGGCAATGGAGTCATAAAGGATTTAATTGTTCATCAACTCTGCAAGGGTTTTAATAGGGCAATCTAACTATATCAAGTGGATCTCTTAGATTAGATTGTGATATGAAACAATAATAAATTGTGAAGGCAACAAAGCTATAGTCAGTTAAGAATCTTCTAGCTCTACTTTAACAAGAAGAGCCTTTTAGCTAACCGTTTGAGGCAAACCAAAGGATAGGGCATACCATAGAATTCTTTGGCCAAACTTTAATAAGAAAACCTTTAAGACAACAATCCAGCAATTCAATAATTACTTTCAGATAAAGAAAACATATAAGATAACAGTGAGAGCAGCTAAAGAGAAAGCTAAAACTATCTTCTTTAACTCAACACTCAAAAGACCTTCAAAGCAACATTTTGAGGTAGACCAGAGGACAGGGCATACCATAGACTTCCCTAGTTTAGACTCTACTAAGTATACTTCAGAGAAATGCCTTAAAAACAATATTTCAAGTTACACCAAAGGACAGGGATTACCATAGACTTCTTTGGATTGACTCTATTAAATCATTTCTAAGACAACAAGCTAGATGGAACTGGAGAGCAATTAAGAATTCTCGAATCATACCTTGCAGAAGAAAACATAAAGATAAAGAAAGTAGACAGAAATAGGGTGCCAAAACAACAGATCCTACTCTAAAATTTTTGTTCTTTTATCAGAGAATATGGACAGAATGTAAAACATGAGAAAAACAATGAAAAAGAAGGAAAACTTCACCATTAACATACCTCAAGAATCCTGTGAACGTGCTTGTATTACCGATGATCAAAATAGTTACATTACTCCATGTACAATATCTCTTTGCAACTCAGAGCTTTCTCAAATCAGCCTAGCAGTCCTCAATTAGCTCAGTAGCAGAAATCAATCAACTAATCACCAGCTAACTAACTGACCAACAACTCATCAATCAACCAACACTAAAAATGAAAATCATATGCAGTATTTATTTGCAAACATGAGGAGGTGGTGCTAAGCTAGGGTTTAGATGTCATTTATTATAGAGTTAATGGGTTTTTGACCTTTGAGACCATGCAAGGCCCAAGGCAAAAATATCTGAAGGTGTTTCTCTAAAATAATAACTCCTAACTTAACTTCTGAGTTAATTTCTGTGAAATGTTTGACTTTAAGGCTTTTTCAATAACTTTACAATAACTGCTAGTGGATGAAAAATATCTGTCACTGTTTGTAATAACTATTTGATGTTTTATTGAAAGAAAACATGTTGTAGGCAGCAAAATATCCTTTTGAAGAAGTTATTGCTTCTGTGTGATTTATTTGAATGTGTTTCTGTGTCTAATCTGCCTCTGTTTTATCATTAATTCCTGTTTTAGACCTTTAAACTTTCATTTATCTTTTTAAACTGTCTTACTGTCTTTTTCTTTGATTTTGCCTTTATCTCTGATTTATTCATTAATCCTTTAATCTTATCTATCTGTCTTCATCATCTTTAATCTCTGCTTTATTGGCTAACCCTTATGATTTGTTTTTGAATTGTGATTGGCCTTCTAACCTTCATTGCTTTATCACAGTCATTTGACTGTCTTTTCTTCTTACTGTGCCTTTGCCTGGGTGTGGTTTTTTGTGCAGGGATGCACTCTTCTGTTGCTGGAGGGTTTTATTAACCACTGGGGATCATGACTCATCGGTGATTAAACTTTAATGTCACCTATTTATGCTGGTGATGATAGATCTCTTAGTGTTGTAGGATCTGGAACCATTCATCTAGATAATGGTCAATTTAATGATGTACTATGTGTTCCTACCTTGTCATGCAACCTACTATCTGTTTATTAGATCACTCATTCAGGTGAAGGGAAAATTGTTGAATTCTCACCTCATGATGTTGTAATCAAGGACCTAAAAGATCCTAGACATATTTTAGCTACTGCTATTGCTGATGATTCCACAAGGTTGTATAAGTTTGACAACTTTGGGTCATCATGTCTTTCCTCCGTTTTTGTTGCTCATAATGATGATGTGAGCAAACTTTGGCATGAGCGATTTGGTCACTTAAACTATCGTTCTCTTCAAACTCTATGTAAAGAAAATATGGTGACAGGTCTTCCTATGGTATCTTGCCGAGATGGTGTTTGCTCCGGGTGTGTACTCGGAAAACATCATCGGGATAGTTTTGACAAACGTGCCTCTTGGCACGCCTCAGCCCCTTTGCAGCTTGTGCATAGTGATTTATGTGGTCCACTTCCTGTTGTTTCTTTCTCTGGTTGCAAGTACTTCTTAACTTTCATTGATGATTTTTCCAAACGCACTTGGATATACTTCTTAAAACTCAAGAGTGAAGTTTTTAACATGTTCTTGGTCTTTAAGGCCTTTGTTGAGAAACAATTTGGACATCAAATTCTTAAGTTAAGATCAGAGAATGGATGAGAATATGTTAACAACAAATTTATCAACTTCTGCACTGAGCATGGCATTCAATTGCAACATATTGTTCCAGATACTCCACAACAAAATGGTGTAGCTGAAAGGAAGAATCACACCTTAAAAGAAATGGCTAATTGTATGGTTCAAGCTAAAGGACTTAGTCTCAATTTTTGGGCAGAAGCAATTAACTGTGCAAATTACATAGTAAATCGAACTCCTACTAAGGTTTTAAAGAATATAACTCCAAATGAAGCTTGGAGCTCAATCAAACCAGATGTAAGTCACTTTCGTGTCTTTGGAAGTGATGCTTGGGCCCATATTCCAGATGCGAAACATAAAGCCTTAGAACCTAAGAGTGAAAAATTCATTTTGTTGGATATTCTGAAGATGTCAAAGGATATAGACTTCTTCAACCAAAATCCAAAAATATAATCATTAGAAGAGATGTAAAATTTGATGAAAATATATCTATTGTTGGTCTAGTCTTCGATGAAGAAGCATCTTGGCCTACGAATGAGCCCGACATATGTGCCACTCTCTCTCTCTTCTATTTTTAATAGCATTCCTTCTAGTTCTGATGATGACAAAGGAGGATGAAAATTTCCCACCTCTTGAAATTATTCCTTTTAATACTCCACGGCTTCCAAGATGGGTCTGCTTTACTCGAGATTCAACAGGTTCTCTGGCAGGTGACCCTGGAGATCAACGCCGTACATGTTCTCAATTCGAAAGAGCCTCTTCCTTATTGGCTCAAGTTCTAGATAATCCTGATCCAGACACCTTTGAAGAAGCTTCAGGACATCCAGATTGGGATGAAGCTATGAATGAATAATATTGTTCCTTATTGGAAAACGATACTTGGGATCTTGTTCCTCTTCCGATGAAAAATTTTCAGATGCAAATGGGTTTACAAAACAAAGTTTGGACCAGATGTAAAAGTGGTTAGACATAAAGCTTGTCTTGTTGCTAAAGGATTTTCACAAGTTGAAGGCATTTACTATACTGAAACCTTCTCCCTTGTTTCCAAAATGAATTCTATCTACCTTGTTCTTTCCCTTGTTGCGTCCTTTAAATGGGAAGTCCATCAGATGGATGTTAAATCTGCCTTCTTACATCGAGATTTTCATGAAGAAATATACATGGAACAACCCCCTGGCTTTATCCAAAACGACTCTAGCCTTGTTTTTCACCTTAGGAATTCTCTCTATGGTCTCAAACAAGCTCCTCGAGCTTGGTATGCCAAAATGGATAGATTTCTCTTAGATAATGGTTTTTCTAGGTGTCATTCTAACAACACTATCTACACCAAGAAAGTGGGTAAGTCCTTCATCATCCTTGTTCTTTATGTTGATGATCTTATCCTTAATGTAGTAATCCTAACCATATAAACCATGCGAATTCTAGCCTCAAAAGAAGTTTGAAATGACAAACACTTAGGACACTTGCATTATTTCCTTGGTCTTCAAGTCTTGCAATCCAAGAAGGTATTACCCTCTCTCAAATTAGTATGCATGTGATCTTCTACACCACTTCACATTAGCGGGGAAGACTCAGGCTGAAATTTCCCCTTTCTCCCTTCTCTGCCCGGGAGTCGAGATTTCAGTCACTCTAGGTAACCTCTGGGTTGATGCTACCTTATATCGTCAACTTGTTGGTAAACTTATGTATCTAAACCATACCCGTCCTGACCTTTCCTTTGCCGTTGGTCTTGTCGCTCGATTTATGCACCAACCTCATGAAAGTCACTGGAAAGTAGCTAAAAGAATACTTCGATATATTCGAGGTACAATTCAGTTTGGGATTCATTACAGTGCAGGGGCATCTCCATTGTTGATTGGTTTCACTGATTCTAATTGGGCTGGTGACCCTGATGATCGAAAGTCTACTGTAGGATATGTATTCACTCTTGGTTCAGGACCTATTACTTGGTCTTATAAGAAACAAAGTGCCATCTCTCTTTCTTCGGCCGAAGCAGAGTATCGCGGTGCAGTTGAAGCTAGCAAGGAAGCCATGTGGCTTCGTCAGATCCTGTCTGAATTTGGTCTTCATCAGCAGCATCCAACTACACTTTGGTGTGATAATCAGAGTGCCATTCAGCTATGCTAAGATCCAATTCAGCATTAGCATATAAAACACATTGAACTCCACATACACTTCATTAGAAAGCTCATTCATGATCGTTTTCTTGAATTGAAGTACTGTCCAACCAATGATCAGGTAGCCGATATATTTATAAAGCCTCTCACAGAAGCGAAGTTTACCAAACTTCAATCCATGCTTGGAGTTCAGGAAAGTTTTCATTAAGCGGGGATAGGCTCTAATGCCTCATTCCTTCTCCTATTATGTCACTTTTGTAAATCCTTCAATCCTGTCCCAATTTGTTCTTAAGGGGGGATGTTACGATATTTTGACACATAGGAAATAGGTTCCTTTTGTGTCACCTTTGTAAATACTTTAGTCCTATCCCAAGTTTTTCTTAAGGGGGATGTTAGGATATTATGACACATAGGAAATAGTTAAGAATAACTTAGTCTAGTGTAGAGTTAGGTAAAGTGCGTTTCTTTACCAAGTACATTTGTAACCTATAATCTGACGATCACGATTTGTAGTGATCCGATGGTTATCTCTCACCTCGGTATTAACGACACTTGATCCATGGCTTACCACCCGATTGGTCCATGATCTCTATTTAAAGAGCATGGAGGGTCATTTGTCCTATAACGGATTATGACAGAAACATATGTAAATTTTATTTTTTATATTAATAAATTGCATGAAGTGGTCACGTTGGCTCGGGCCGTGGACTGTTTCCTTCTTCGAGGGTTTTAACCACGTGATAATACTGGTGTACTGATTTTTGATCTGTTTGTGAGCAGTGACCTTTGGTTTTTGATCTACGGAACTTACCCTATAAATTAAAAAGGCCTAGAAAAATGTTGTTGTCTCGAAACAGAGTGGAAATCTCTTGTTTCAAACCTAAAATAGCCCTAACAACTGTAATATTTCATTGAAAAAAGGAGAAATGGGGAGGGCATTTCCCTGAAAAGGGTTGAAACTTGCAAATATCCTCTTCAATCCATTGAAAATGTCATCTTAGGGAAAATTACAATAGGCTTGCCTTTTTGTCAGTTAAGATCCCGGTTCCTGTCAATTAGGGCATCTTAGAGAGTAGGTCGTACAATTTTTAGAATCAGAATGAGCCTTAAAAGCAAACACCAAAAAGCACATTTATGATTTGGTTTGCCCAAATGGAAGACAACCATGTAAAAACCTTTACACACACATAAAGGAGTCTGCAACAGTGAACTAGCTCTGCATGGCTCTGATACCAATCTATAATAGCATGCATTTACATGTTAGACATATTTGATTCGTGTAATTGTTTTTTTTTTTGAAAAGGGTAACTACTTTTTTAGGTCTATGGGAAGCTATGAATCCTAACTCTGCATTATTGTGGTGAATCCCACTTTAACGTGGGGTCCATCAAACATGGAAAAATCATACACGTGATCTGGATTCTATGCCCTTTAGGGTTTAGATTCAGATCATTATTAGGGCAATGCTCCTCAACCACTAGACCACAACATGATGGACTTATTTGAGTTATACAATCTAGTTAATGCACTCTAAAAAATATAAATCTAAAGATGATCAGAGCACAACGATAGCTTATTTTTTATCATAATAGAAAATACATGTTGGCTTGGTGGGATAGCTCAGGTAATTGAGTTTTTTGAACTTCATGTAGGATGTTTCGGAGTTGATGCCATGGGCTCGCTGCCTCCATTGCATGCCTCACTCTGTGTCCCTATCAGGTCAGGTATTGTAATCGTTGCCAATGGGTTTATATTGGCTACCATTTGCGAAATGAGGGGAAGTTCCCCCACGAGGTTTTCTTTGGCAGTGATATAACAAGGATCTGCAACAAAAAGGAATTTTCTCACTATAACAAAGGACAACTTTCATGAATGATAGTTATGGGTACCTTCATTCTTATTTCGTAATTAAGTTTGCTTTCTTACCTTTTTCATGAACCTTAACTTGTTCTGAGATATCACATTATATTTAAAGTCTATCAATGATTAAAAAATCGATTGGGTATTTCATTCTGGAATACGAAATCCAACCTACAGGTTGAAATGCTGCAGCATTGTGAATATGTTTTAGCCTTGTTACCCCTCATGTTACATTAGGCTTGCACTTGCGATTTTCATCACAACGCGTGTGATTTTTTTGTCACAAGGATCAAGCTTGCAGGATCACATTTCTAGAAGTTTTGATGGATAGGGGGTGAATTTGTGTTTTGGCTTTAGAAATGATGCTATCTTGTGGTGCATTTGGTGCTATGATGGTTGCTAGTAAGTGCAGGATGAGATGTTCTGGTGTGTTACTGGTGGTCTAATTGATGAGTAGCATGTGATTTGTGGTATTGTTGGGCATGTTTGGGTTTTTTTGGCTTAAGATATTAGAGGGAGCTTGTTAACACATTTTATGGTCACCTATATATGGTAAACTTTCACATTTTTTATGAATATTTTTATGGTTAGTTTTGGTTTGTTGTGGGTGTGCCCAATCCACAAGAACAAAAATTACCTCACTTTCCATTTGTAACTGATAAAAAAAAACAGAGATTTAAAAGGTAGGGACAACAGTTAAGTTGTGACAGAGATGGGGAGGGCATCTTTCCCAACCATGTAGGGGCTGACAGCTAATCAGAAAAAAACAAATCTCACAATCATTTTGGAAAGTGAGTCTTGAAGGCAGCTCCTGAGCAATAGTTGAATGAAATTTATAATGGAGAGGCACCTTCCTTGCCTCTTGTCTTTGGTAGTTGTTATGGGTTGAAATAATTCAGTGCTATTTTCAAGCCTTGTCCCATGAAATTTGGTTGTTTTTGCATCTTCCTTGCTGTCAGATGCCCATATACACAACATTAACCAATGAGAGGTAATCCATTGTGCAACACTGGTATAAAGCTATAAGTGATGATTAATTTCAATTATATCCATGCATATGGGCTATTTGTTGTGAAATTGGCACTGGGCGCAATGAGTTTGGACCTGATCGATTTGCTTCAAGATAGAATTCTAGTCTCAAATATTGTCACTGTTTTGTTGTGCCTCATTAATGTTGATGTATATTCTCTCTCTTTTTTTGGAATATGAGGTTTGTTGCCATGAAATGGCACGGAGAAAATATATAACTAAGATATATGGTCAAGCATGGCACCTGGAGAAATCTGCTTTGACCATGGTCGGTTCCCATGGTGGCATTATAAATGATATGTGGAGATATTCAAACCTTATCATGGCCATTGTGGAAGCAAAATTAACTACCTGTCGTGCTGTCTGGAATTGACATGTTACAAAAAAAATGAGAGAGTAAATGATTTTGATTGGGTATGTTTCCAAAATAAATTTATTTATCATGTATTAGGCGGAAATTCATGCTTGAAGATTAGAAAATTTTGTTGTCACTCTAATGTAATACTTTTCATGTTTTACAGACGACAAAGTTGTATGAAAGATGTCTCATTGCATGCGCAAACTACCCACAGTATTGGATACGTTATGTTTAATATATGTTGGAAGCATGGAAGTTGCAAATGACGCTCTTGCATGGGCTACACAATTTTTGGTGAAGGTAAACTTCTATGAGTTTTTCTTATATAGTTGTTGTTTTCAGTGTACACCATGTCTTAAGCTTTATAAATTTCTAATGTGTTTTTCTATTCAAGGTTAATTTTATGTATATGAAAATTTTTGGTGAAGGTAAACTTCTGTGAGTTTTTCTTATATAGTTTGTAAGTGTTGTTGTTTTCAGTGTACACCATGTCTTAAGCTTTATAAATTTCTAATGTGTTTTTCTATTCAAGGTAAATTTTATGTATATGAATCCTCAGGGCTTGGAGACAGCTATTTGATTTTGTATATTGTGAAATTTTTTGTATAAATTGCTTGTTGGAACACTGGGGAGAGGCAGGTGGGTAAATTGAAAGAGAAATACTTAGAAGCAGTGTTGAAGCAGGATGTGGGATTCTTTGACACTGATGCTATGACCGGGGATATAGAGCATTTTCACATATACTCCTTTTGTTCAAGATGCAATCATTGAAAAGGTACTCGTCCATATGACTATCCATAAGTTTAATGGTGTTTTCTTCTAGTACTTAACTTTGAAATAGCTGCATAAAATCAATCAACGTGTGTGTATATATCCATATCTTGATATGAATGTGTTTGGTCTTCAGGAATCATCCAAAAAGATTGCAGCTAAAAGGATTGAGAAATCTTTGTGTTATAATGTGCCATTCGGTCAAGCATGGGTGGGTAAAGATGAAGCTCCTCATGGTGCTTTGTTATTGCGTGAGGATGTCAAGGATCAACAGACCTTGGCTCAGACGAGTAAAATTCCAAGTGACTTTACTGCAACCAAGGCTAAATTAAATATTTGTGCAGCTACTCAAGAAACAAATGATCAAGCCTCTACAAAAAATAAAAAAGTTGAAGGACAATTTTCTCTGTCAAGTGTGGCAATAGTTGCTAGGTATACTGGGTTATCTGTGCCTGCATCTATGGGTTGACAGTCAGCCAAAAAAAAAAAATTCAAACACCTTTGCAAGGAGTCAAAGACAATGAATCGAAATCAGCTTCATCAATTGCTAAATCTAGTGAAGTCAATCTGGCAGGTGCCAAATTTACCTCAGACGTATCCCTGTCTCCTGAAGTAACCAACTTATACAATGGGGATCTATCAAACAAGTGGAACATGTGCAACCTGTTTCAAGTGTATTAAGATGCAGAAAATTCCTGATGCATATCATAAAAACAGACCCAAGCAAGGCCATCATCCAGTGTTCTTCAGTTTATTCAATAGCAGGCACCCATGGACATGTCTCTGTATATACATTCACAACTAAGCTGGATTAATCCTCAGAATCTGCCATCTCATGTCATTTCTTAGGGAGGTGTAAACTTTATGGTATAATTGAAAAATTCAACCACACCGACTCCTTTTAATTACAGGAAGAGATACCAATGGGAGCGGATACATCCCAATATCAAAAACAACTATGGCAGTCTTTACCTTCAAAACATCCTTCTCAACAGACATCTGATTTTTCAAATTTGATTCTACTAGATTTGAATGTAGGGTTTCAATCTCCAAGGTCTCTTGCTAGGCAGTCTTCTAGAATGTTGGTTGAATTTGGCACTCCAGCTTTGATTTATTGAACATTTATCACCAGATCCATTGATTTTCTGGTTATAAGCATGTATCTCCATTTTCAATCTCTGTACATTTCCAATTGTTTATACAGACTACAGAGATGGGGTTTCCTAAGAAAGGACCCATTATTTTGTAAAAGAGTTTTACACGTACCAATTTCTAGTTCACATAGATCAGCTCTATTGTTCAGTGTTCACTGTTAACATTATATTTACAAATTTCATAATCTCAACAAATATTCTTCTGATACAACCTTTCCAGTATAATACATGTTTACAAAAATGTTGTTTTTTACTAGTTTCATGGCTTAAATTCCTGTTCTTTTTCAGAAAATTTGTAAGTTAATTGCATCCCATGGAAGATGTAATGATGTATTTGTATTCACTTTTCTTTCTCCCATTTTTCTGCTGGGTGGTGTGGGAAAATCTATGGGAATTGCTTTTCTTCCCATAATGTGGATGTAGGTTGTGTGGTGAGAACTACGACAAGAGGTAGTTTTGAGTAGTTTCTTTGAGGAAAAAATGTTTCCAAAATGTGTGTTGAATAAGAAGGCCCAAACTCGTGGAATGGTGAGTTCTTTTTCTTGTGAATCCCTAGGGACAGTCTTCAATAAGTGAAACTTTTTGGTATTTGTACATGCACTTTTTGCCTCTTGATGCAGTCTTGAGTAGTTTCTTTCCGAGGAAAAAATGTTTCCAACATGTGTGTTGAATAAGAAGGCCCAAACTTGTGGAATGGTGAGTTCTTTTTCTTGTGAATCCCTTGGGACAATCTTCAATAACTGAAACTTCTTGGTATCTGTACATGCACTTTTTGCCTCTTGATGCAGTTTTGAGTAGTTTATTTCCGAGGAAAAAATGTTTCCACAATGTGTGTTGAATAAGAAGGCCCAAACTTGTGGAATGGTGAGTTATTTTTCTGGTGAATCCCTTGGGACAGTCTTCAATAAGTGAAACTTCTTGGTATCTGTACATGCACTTTTTGCCTCTTGATGCTTTCAACTAGTTATGAAAGATCTGTAAATACTAGATTGGAATTAAATACAATATGAAAGATTTGTAAACACTATGTTGGAATTAAATGCAATAGTGAGTATATGATGAACGTGGATGAATATTCAAGGGATTTATTTTATACAAAGCAAAGCAATTCAGAAACTTACAGAGCAGTTTTGGAAATCTTGCGAATTTATAATGTTGGTGGGAAAGGGAATTCCTTTTAGAACCTAATTTAGTAAGAAATTATGATAATTGGAATCTCTTGCGACAATATTGAATTACTGAAACTTCTTCGAAAGCTTCAGGGCTGCATAAATTTGTCTCTTGACAGCATGGACACCCATTAGTGAGCTGGAGATTGGTGCTGAGGATTGACCCATATCCCTATTCGTGGCTGAATTTTAGTTTTCTTCTGCTGAACCAACAAATGCATCATCACGACCTGGAATTCAGCTGAAAGACTGCAACATCTTTCTCGCACAAACTCAGACTTACGTTGCTTAGCGGACAACAAATCTTGTGGGATGTTTTCATCGACGTTGTCAGTTTCACCAGAGGGAGGGAAAGCATGGATACTTGAACTCAGGGCCTGTTTTCATTGAAATGCATCATTATTATATGTTGGGCATTGCAAGAGGTACAAATATGGAATAGAAAAGTAAACAATGAGATCTTCAAAATCCCACTCTTCTATACATTTCTCTTTTCTCTGATTGACTATCAAACTTCTCAGAGAATATGAAACCTGCAATGGATTTCTTACAAGAACAGGTCTTGATGTGGCAATTAATTTGCTCACACGTTTCTTTGTTTAGGAAGAAGGCTTGATATAGGATTAAGTTACTCACACTTTTCTCTGTCTAATGGATGAACACTTGAAAATGGCTGAGATTTAATTTCTTCATTGAGGTCTCGGTCGATATTTGTCACAAGAACAACATTTCACCCCTCCTTATCGCATCCTATTTGATCATCATTGTTTCCATTATGAGCGCCTACAATTTTGTAGGATATAAGTTTAGAGGGAAAGACCACTTGCTCTTCCTCATGACATCTGTAGCTATTCTACTTCTGTCATATTTTTCTTGATCAACAACCTGTTCAGGTACCTTTCTCTCAGCATTGCTCTATACTGAGCGATCATTGCTAATATCTAAGGGTAAATTGACTACTATATCACCCCCTTCCATCCTCAGCTTGCATTCTTCTTATGAGACCAGAATTATCTTCCTTAAATACCTGTTCTTTACCTCCAATTACATCAAGAAATGCATCATCCAATCGAGGAAAGATAGGGATGTCTTCCAAACATATGAATTATGACCTTGTATTTCCCTGCAAAAATTGGTTATATCCACCAAGCTCCATATCCAAGCTTATTTTTCTTTCATGGCAGTCATGCCACTTTTCTTTTAGGACAGTAGGGACATTACTGTGAATCCAAACTCTATCACCAACTTGAAAATGAGTAGCAAATTGATTTATGTTATGAAATGCCTCGTTTTTTGCATACCTTCACGATTTGTCCTCCTCCAATCTGCGGCCAGTACATAGATAATATGCTGGTATTTTGATGTCCATGGATGCTAAAATGACTCTCACACACCTGTTATTTATACACATAAGAGGGCTCCACGAATTAGATGAAGAGACATGACTTGTGGACCAAGCCGACATGACTTGTTTGTCCAACAATTAATTGTCAACTTCAAAAATTCATAACTCAAGTTCTAGAGCTCCGATTTGGTTGATTTTCGAAACATTGGAATTGCCACTCCAAGCTCTATCACCTTAAATTTTTTCATGCTCAAACTCCTCATGGTTTTGGCCCAAATCCCGATGGGCGCAAAACCCAAGCTTGTGTTCCAAGCCCACAAGTGACTCTTGTGTCACTTTTCCCTCCAATTCCCAAACCCCAGGGCTTGGAGTACCTCCAAAGCTACACAAAAATCAACTCTCCCTCTTAGTGAGGGAGGTACTTCCAAATGATAGGAAGTAACCATCATCATCTAGCGACACTAGCCCATCTGGAGTCCACATCATTGCAGCATACAATGTAGAATAAACCCTGCAATCTCGGTAGTGTCTTTTCCTCATCATATCTAAACCTGAAGATCCCAAATCTCCATAAGGTTGCTCCCTCTGATGCTAGACTCCCTCTGAGCCTACACGATCTCCACTAGCTCAGTCCTGCAAGCCCTCATCCTCTTGGATCAAATACCACACATGCAAATCCCTCCAATCTCGGATATGCAACATCACGATTCGATGAAGACTCTAGCCTGCCAATATCCACTCCATCACATGAAGCCATCTTGATAAACCTGATCTCATCCATGCCAAAGCAATCCTCGAGTTGTCCCAACCATACATGACAAATCAACGGAATTCCATGATCGGCAATCTGCCCTACAACAAACTATTTTTCACCAAGCTCACCACTAATCCACTAAAACTCCTATCCAATATCTCTTCCAAGCCAGTCAAGACCACATCTCCATGTCTTCGTTGTGCGCACTCTGATTCATTGTCCCTCAAAGTAGCTCAGATACGCTCTGATACCATGTTGACATGATCTTGGGTCCAGGATAGAATCTTAAGATCTATGACGTTACCAAACCAAGAATCTCAACAAAACTACTTTGCACAGTGGAATATAAACAACAGTAAATCACACATGCATAGAATATAGACAACTTTTACATTTTTCAACCCAACTTCGCTATATTAAATAACATATAATACAACAGTCTAGGCTCTCGTACCAGGGATAATGGTCCTCAATCATCCACTAGTACAAGATACAAACTGGGGCATGGTGTCAGTCCATTGACGACTAATCTGCCCTCAACAAGATACTCTGACCATCTGGCTGAGGTAGTCGACTGTCTCAGCTCCTCTCGATCGTACCCTTTACCTGCCTGGTCCTTCGATTCCCGATCTGCAACTCCTGCCTCTATCACTACTCCAAGTCCATCTGACCACTGAACCTCCGCTATCCATCTGCTTACTAGTTAATCGTTTGTCCACCAATGCATCAACACATCAAGACTCCTGTCAAGTTGTTCACAGCTCCACTTGTGAAGAACTCTGAATCTGCCCATTGCTACTCCTTAGCTACTCAGGGACTAACCCACTATGGTCTTCCTGCGCTGCTCCGATGAAGACCAACATAGGGCACAGAGTGCTGCCACCTATGACTGCAAGATGTCCGTATCCCACAATGAACACAGGCTAGGAGGACTATGCATCATCTACTGTAGAAGTCCTCCTCTACACACAATTCACGAGCTCTACAAAAATGATCCTGGTTGGTCAGACCCTTGAGCTCAACAACTGTCTCTCTAGCAATCACATTTTTCATCAAAGTGTTGCACACCGGCTCCAGCTTGGGCACTATCACATTGTCCTCCAACATACCATAAATGCCCAATCACGTCCACACTTGGTCCACTCTCACACTGTCCTCCGACATACCATAAACGCCCAATCACGTCCACACTTGGTCCACTCTCACACTGCCCTCCAACAGTCCACTAGTGAGCTGCTAGTTAGGGCATCCAAAATCTAGAAAACCCCTCCACATGGTTGCCAACAGACTTCTCCACTTGTCTAATACATCGATGAACAATCACTGTAGAAACTACCAATGGTTAGGGCATCTAACCACCAAGTATGCCCCTCCACTTTGGCTACTACAGGCTGCAAACAATTTTTTCCACACTAGGACTCGATCCAACACCAAAACAACATAAGACACATCACATCATACCTTTGTTTTAGGACTTTCTTTCTACATTACAAGTATGGTCCTCATTAGGGCTGAACACACACTGTAGCAGCTCCTTATTCCACCTTCTAGACCTAATATAAAGTTGTGGACTTGTAGTTCATGGATCTTAGTGATGAAGACGATCCCTTAGGATGAGTTTGGGCTAAAGACTAAGCCTATCAACCCTCTCTACGCTGCGCAGAATTGCTCCAAACCTCTACGGCACACTTCAGCAACCTTCAACACCCCTTGAATAGGCCTCTCGGACCCCTGAATTGGAACTAGTCCTTGCGCCCTTCAATCATAACCTCCACACAACAATCTACACACTAAACAACCTTGTTTCCACCTCTCCATCATGCAGTCTACTTCAGCAGTGACTTCGGACCTGTGATTAGGGTAAACTAAGCCTAAAACAACCCTTAACCTTCACGATTTGTCCTCCAATATGATGGTATTTTGATGTCCATGGATGCTAAAATGACTCTCACACACCTATTATTTATACACATAAGAGGGCTTCACGAATTAGATGAAGAGACATGACTTTTGAACCAAGCCGACATGACTTGTCTGTCCAACAATTAAATGTCAACTTAAAAAGTTCATAACTGAAGTCCTAAAGCTCTGATTTGGATGATTTTCAAAGCGTTGGAATCGCCATGCCAAGCTCTATCACCTCAAATTTTATCATGCTCAAAATCCTCATGGTTTTGGCCCAAATCCAGATGGGTGAAAAGCCCCAAGCTTGGCTTCCAATCCCACAAGTGACTCTTATAGTGCTTTGCCCTCCAATCCTCGAACCCTAGGGGTTGTAGTACCTCCCAAGATACACAAAAATCAACAATCCCTCTTAGGAAGGGAGGTACTTCCAATAATAGGAAGTAACCATCATCATCCGATGACACTAGCCCATATGGATTCCATCTCTGTAACATACCACGTAGAATGAACCCTGCAATCTCTATAGTATCTCTGCCTCATCATATATGAACCTGAAGATCCTAAACCTCCATAGGGCTGCTCCCTCCGAGCCTACACGATCTCCACTAAATCGGTCGTGTAGGCACTCATCCTCCTAGATCAAATACCACACGTGAAAATCCCTCCAATCTCAGATATGCAACATCATGATTCGATGAAGACTCTAGCCCGACAATATCCAGTCCATCACATGAAACCATCTTGATCAACCTGATCTCATTCATCCCAAAGATATTCTCGAGTTGTCCCAACCATCCATGACAAATCAACGAAAGTCCATGATCAACGATATGTTCTACAACAAACTATTGTTCACAAGGGTCATCACCAATCCACCGGAACTCCCTTCCAATCTTGTTGCCAACGTAGTCAAGACCACATCTCCATGTCTTCAGCTGAACCCTCTGCTCCATGATCTAAACACCCAAAACTTCGCCTGAGTTGCTTCGTTGTGCACACTCTAATTCACTGTCCCTCAAAGTATCTCAAATACACTCTAATACCATGTTTATTTTCCATGATCTTGGGTCTAAGATAGAATCTTAAAATCTCTGATACTACCAAACAAAGAATCTCAATAAAACTAATTTGCACTACGAAATATAAACAACGGTAAATCACACATGCATAAAATATAGACAAATTTTTATGTTTTTCAACCCAACTTCATTATATTAAACAACATATAATACAATAGTCTAGGGCTCTCGTACCAGGGATAATGGCCCTCAATCATCCACTAGTACAAGATACAAACAGGGGCTTGGTGTAAGTCCATCCACGACGAATCTGCCCTCAACAAGATACTCTAACAATCTGGCTGATGCAATCGACTCTCTCAAGTCCTCTCGGTCATATCCTCTATCTGCTCGGTCCTTCGGCTCCCGATCTGCAACTCCCGCCTCTATCAATGCTCCATGTCCATCGGACAACTGAATGTTGGATATGAATATGCTCACGAGTTGATCATTTTTCCACCAATGCATCAACACATCGAGAGTCCTGTCGAGTTGTTCACAACAACACTTCTGAACCAATCTCAATCTGCCTATTGCTATTCCTCAGCTACTAAAGGACTATCCCACTATGATCTTCCTGTGCTACGTCGATGAAGACCAACAAAGGAAACGGAGGGATGCCACCTATCACTACAAGATGTCCATATCCCACAATGAACACTGGCTAGGAGGATTGCCCATCATCGGTTGTAGAAGCCCTTCTCCACACACAACTCTCGGGCTCCACAAAACTGGTCCTGGTTGATTAGACCCTTGAGCTCAACAACTTCCTCTCTATCAATCACTCTTTTCCATCAAAGTGTTGCACATCAGGCTCCAACTTGGGCACTATCACACTATCCTCCAGTAGACCATAAATGCCCAATCACATCCACACTTGGTCCACTCTCACGTATCACACTTCCCTCCAACAGTACACGAGTGACCAATCCTCGTTGTAACATTTGCTCCTATTTAGGGCATCTTACATCTAGGAAATCCATCCACATGGATGCCAACAGACTTCTCCACTTGTCTAATACATCAATGAACAGTCACTGTCGAAACTGCCACTAGTTAGGGCATCTAACCACCAAGTATGACCCTGCACTTTGGCTACTACAAGCTGCAAACAATTATGTCCACACTAGGACACGATCCAACATGAAAACAACTGAAAACACATCATATCATACCTCTATTTTAGGACTATCTTTCTACAATGGAAGTCTAGTCCTGGTTAGGGCTGAACAAACACTGTAACAACTCCTTACTCCGCCTTTGAGACCTCCTATGAAGTTGTGGCCTTGCTGTTCATGGCTTTTAGTGATGAAGACTATCCCTTAGGATGATTTTGGGCTAAGACTTAGCCTCTCAGCCCTCTCCTTGCTGGCCCAAATTGCTCCAGAAATCTGCGACACACTTCAGCAACCTTCAACACCCCTTGAATGGCCTCTCAGACCCCTAAATTGGCACTAGTCCTTGCAACCTTCAAACATAACCTCCACACAACAATTTTCACCCTAAACAACATTGTTTTCACCTCTCTGTCATGCAGCCTACTTCAGCAATCACTTTGGACCTATGATGAGGGTAAACTAAGCCCAAAACAACCCTTAACCTTCACAATTTGTCCTCCAATCTGCGGCCAGTTCATAGATAATATGATGGTATTTTGATGTCCATGGATGCTAAAATGACTCTCACACACCTATTATTTATACACATAAGAGGAATCCACGAATTAGATGAAGAGACGTGACTTTTGAACCAAGCCGACATGACTTGTCTGTCCAATAAACAATTGTCAACTTCAAAAATTCATAACTCAATTTCTAGAGCTCCGATTTGGGTGATTTTCGAAGCGTTCAAATCGCCACACCAAGCTCTATCACCTGAAATTTTCTCATGCTCAAACTCTTCATGGTTTTGGCCCAAATCTCGATGGGTGAAAAACCCCAAGCTTGGGTTCCAAGCCCACAAGTGACTCTTTTGCTACTTTTCCATCCAATCCCCAAACCCTAGGGCTTGGAGTACCTGCCAAGCTACACAAAAATCAACACTCCCTCTTAGCGAGGGAGGTACTTCCAAGAATATGAAGTAATCATCATCATCTAGCGATACTAGCCCATTTGGAGTCCATCTCTACAACATACCCTATAAAATGAACCCTGCAATCTTGGTAGTGTCTCTGCCTCATCATATATAAAACTAGAGATACCAAACCTCCATAGGGTTGCTCCCTCTGAGCCTACATGATCTCCATTGGCTCATTCCTGCAAGCCCTCATCCTCTTGGATCAAATACCACATATGAAAATCCCTCCAATCTCGGATATGAAACATCACGATTCGATGAAGACTCTAGCTGGTCAATATCCAATCCATTACATGAAGCCATCTTGATCAACCTGATCTCATCCATGCCAAGGCAATCCTCGAGTTCTCCCAACCATCCATGCCAAATCAACCAAATTCCATGATCAACAAACTTCCCTACAACAAACTTTTTCTCACCAAGCTCACCACCAATCCGCTAGAACTCCCAACTAATCTCGCTTCCATGCCACTTAAGACAACATCTCCATGTGCTCAGCTGAACCCTCTACTCCATGATCTAAACACCCACAACTCCCTTTAGGTTGCCTCGTTGTGCACACTCAGATTTACTGTCCCTCAAATTAGCTTAGATACACTCGAAATAAAGTGAATCCAATAGTTTAATCTGGATTCATGGATGAAATAAGTGTAGAATTAGATAGTTTTACTTGCTTTTAGAAAGAATAAATGCTGTGAAGGTTGCTAGCTTAAATGCACCTACTACAAAGGAAGAAAAAAATGTTAGCATGGTAAGATGGGTAGGTAGAAGAAGGTGAAAAGTCTCAATGTAAATATCATTCATCATGGGCTGCAAAATAACTAACTTCCCCTTCCCATAGTCATGAAACATTCTAAACTATCAGTCAGAAAGGCTCAAGGCATTTCCTTGACTTTTGTTGGGACCAGACCCAAGGCTCTATGACTGATCAGTTGAAAGTGTGAAATGTCTATATTAATCCCTTAATCACATCATTTACCATTCATGCACTCATTCCCTTGAATAATCCTAAGTAAAACTCCATTTTTACTTAAAGGCATTTGTAATTCCTATTTAGCTAACTTCCTACATCATTTAAACACATTAAGCCCTCAAAATAACATTACATCATAAGTTAAGTGATAAGATCAATGCAAATTATCTTTAAAACCTCACTTTACTTGTTATAAATATGTGTTTTGAGTATACCATGTCCTATTTTCATATTAACTTTAACTTATATATTAACTCCCTATACAAATAACATTTTCCTATTTTATAACTCCTTTTTATATAATAAACCCAAAAACCCACTTAATATAACTTAAGCCAAAGTTATTTATTCCCACATATTTAAATAAAAACCCCCCTTATAACCCCTTTGGCTAAGTATTCTATATATATAAATATCCCGCCCCCTATGGTAGTTAAGTCATCTCGATTTAATTAACCATATAATAAAAAAGATATGAAAAACCTTTAAACATATGTTCTATATGTTTTAAACAAAAAATATCGAAGTTTAATTTAAACTAAACTTCTAAACCCATTCCCTTGTATATTTCCCTTCCCTGACCCCCTAACCTTGGTTAAAATCTTGATTAACCTTCCCAATCACCCTTTCCATTGGAAAAAGCCACTTTTATATATAAATCCCATCAAAAGACATGTTCCCATCAGGATTCAATCTAGACCCTTCAATCCCCAATTCCCTTTTGATCCAACGAATGAAAATCAAAGCGACTGATCAATACATTTTTACTCCTCCCCATCGCGCTATTTTTAACCGTCAGATTTTCTTTTACTCCCAAGATCGACAGCCTATATTGAACCCAATAATTGACTTTTCCCTGCACTTTCCCTTTTAATCCCGATCATTCACTCCCCAAAGCCAGATCCGATGGTGATAACGCATTTTCACGCTGACAAAGTAATCGATGGATGTTTTGTAAAAGTCGCGTGAAATGGGTGGTTTATCCAAACCACCTCACATCGACGTGTCATGATTCTATTGCATCACGTTCGAAAAGCGTATTACCGCTTACCACCGTTGAGCCACGCGAATACCACTGCCGGTATTCCAAAACCACTCCCGCTTAAACTTTGTTTAATGTAACTTAACTATAGTTTATACTATGGTTTAATACGTTAAAGTCTAATGTTTTCATAATTTTTCACCTATTCGCGCTTTAAACTTGTGAAACCTTCGCAGAGCCTATTTTCGTCTAATTTTCACCATTGTGCGCCATTACACCCTGAGAGCCTGTGCAGAGCCCTTTTCACCATTTTCAAACCTAACAACGCCATTTTTGATCCAATTGCCATTTTAAGAGCCATTTCCTCTTAAATTAATCCTCAGAGAATCTCCACGACTTTTTCCAACTGAATACAACTGAATTGAAGACTGTTACAGGCCAAAAATCCCTGTCTTCGACTGTGAACCTTTTTAAAGCCAATTTCCTCAATTTTCACAGTTTAGAGATTAAAATCAAGGATCTGAACAACTAAAACCTATGAATTACCTTGATATTCCCTATTTTCAATCAAACCAATTCAGAAAACCTAATTGAGAAAAAAATGCCAAAAATAAAGCCATCCTTTGCCTACATTACTCAGTTTCATCTCTGTTAAAGTGAATAACTCCTGCAAATAATCTAATCTTGCAGTAGTTCCCCAAAATGCCTAAAAAATAGAGTTAAACCTTCACAGACTGATCTCATTCCACAGGTCTTTCAAAAAGCCTATAATCACCTCCCTGCAGACCTGGATTTCATTAACAAATTGTTTTATTTTTGCAGGTTACTATCAGAATATGGATTTGGACCAACAGTTTCAATACTAGTTGACAAAATTGTTTGCTCCAAATTCTCAGATTTTAACTCAATATCTTCATTCAACAAATAGTTTGTATACAAAGTCAGAGAGAGATTAGAATGATGAAATGTGCACAGTGAATGGTAAAAGTGAAATGAGAATTTACAGGGATAGTAAAAGCATAACAGTTAAAGAGTATTAGTGGTTAAAGTGTATCAGGTAAAAGTTAGAGTGAAAGTTAAAATGAAGTTATAGAGCAGTCAAAGGTAAACAGTAAAAGTAAATACAGAGGCAGTAAAATGGTAAAAAGAAATGAAAATACTTTCACCAACATTGAATTTTGTCTAAAGTGAAAGTAAAACAGTCAAAAGAACAAAAAAGTGAAAAGATAAAAAACACAACAAGAAGGAACATTTTTGCAGAAATTTCATGTTTTAGTCATTGTTTTGCAGAAACTATTGTGATCAATCCAAGATGAATTTTGCAAAACTGAAGGAGGTTTATGTTCTTAAGAGGACCATCTACAAAAAAATCTCTCACTTTTCTAACAACTATTATGGTTTTGGAAATATTAAACAATGTTGGAAAGCACTTTTTGCAGAAAATTCCAGTTAAGTCATCATTTTACAGAGAATATTGTGGCCAATCCGAAATACATCATACAAAACTGAAGGAGGTTTTTGTTCCTAATATACCCATCTACAAAAACCTATCTCACTTTTTTCACAGTGATTTCAGAATCAGAGATACATGCACATATTTACAGGCTATTTTTCAGACTCTGTAAAACTCTGTTTTACACATATTTTTGCAGAGCCTACTGTGCACCGCTGGAGAGGAATGTTAGGAAACTGAAAGAGGTTTATCTCACCAACATATTAATTCACAATAACCTCTCACTTTTTACATATATATTACGGATTGAGAAATACAAAGATATCATTGGACCCCAAGTTTGCAGAATTGTTGGAGCAGAATGCACAAAGAAAGGAAGCAGTTAGTGACTTGGATGCCTCATCATCAACTAAGAGTTGGATCAAATTCGAATTCTCCTCTTTGTCATCACCTATCCATAAAAAATAGTTCCAAATAGATGCATTAGTTTTGAGTGTCCTTTAATTAAGTTCTATTTATGTAAAATAGTTGGAGAGATTTGTGAACCAATCTTGATATTTTTTCAAGATATTTTAGTTTAGAATTTGTATAAATACTTCACTCTTGGAAGTATTTTGGGGGAATAAAATAATCAAGAATAATATAGACTTTTTTTTTGAAACATTGGGATTTTTATAGTTAAGTTAGGCAATGACTGTGTTGGAAATATGATGCGAGTGTTGTCCTTGATGGCAACCATTTGGAATGGAGAATGAAAACATCAGGCTACATTGACATAATGTTGTCCTTGATGGCAAACCACACGATGAAGTTAGTCTTGACTGATGAGCAGTAAATGATGTAAATCTGATGTGATATGATGTTTTTAGCAACATGGTCTTGAGTGTTGTCCTTAAATGGCTTAGCCCATTTGATGAATGATGACAACTTACTTGATGAAGTTGTGCTTGTTAGAATATGTTCTTGATAGAATAATATGATTATCTCTGAGTGTGTACAGACGGTGAAAGAAAAGAGTAAGCATATTACTAAATCTATGATGAAAGTATGTCTCAAGGCATACGCGGATATACGAGGGAAGTCGCGTATGCACGCGGGAAAGAGCGTGATAAGTCGCGTATGGGAAAAAGCGCTCAAAAAAGTACAAACCACAGGAGATAACCTGCCAGTATTGTTAATTGTATTGGGTATCAACAATCTAAAATGACTATCCAGGAATACATGAAGTAATGTAGTTTTAGACTCATGGTATTCAGTTTTGACTCATAGTATTAAGAATATGGTATTGAAGGGTAAACCTATATAAGGAGAAGAATTTCATTGTGCAAATCATGAGTATTAGAACAAGATGTCGAGCTTGAATGAATACTTCTACGTGAAGTATATCTGTATGGAAAGGGTAAAGGTTTGATGATGAATCTGAATCTATGATGCACCTGAAGAAATGATGAAGCGGGATATCTAGATCTAAAATGTATCTGTGTTGCTAGATGCGTTTATGGAGTGATTAGATACGTGATGGCGAACATTTATTAAAATGGAGTTGAATCTGAATGAATATCTGATACGAAGAAGTATGCGGCTGTAATGGTTGAAGATCTATACGCTAGTTCGCCACGAGAGGAAGCCCCGCGTATATACGCGGCACAGTCAGAAAGCGCGTATGCGCAGCAGTGAGTGTGCAGGAGGTATACGGTTGATGTGGACGGAAAGCCAGCGTATATACGTGACATACGATAAAAGGAAAGCGCGTATGCAAACTAGGGTTTATTTGAAACATGGGAATTATGAAATCTACGATCCTGACATGCAGTTGTTTTGGCTATGCGATTTGATGTTTATTTGTGTGCTTAAATGTATGGGAAGGTCAGTCTAAATATGATGAAACGTGGCTGAGTTGTGTTCTATTGAAGTTGTTGGATCCGGTGTGAAAATTGATGGGCGTGGTCAAGGTGGTGCGGGGGTTGTAGCCTTCGGTCGGGGTTGTAGCTCCAGCCAGGAGAGGGCAGTAAGCGAAGATCAGGGGGTCGTAGCTCCCTTCAGTGGTGGTAAGCGGAAGCGGATCGTAGCTCCTTCGGAGAGAGCCCGGTAAGCGAGTCGGGGGGTTGTAGCTCCCCTTGGAGAGGCAGTAAGCGAGCGCGGTGGGTGCACACATCAGCCCGGTAGAGTCCCTTTCAGCCTGTAATAAGATTACTTTCCTCCTATATTAAAATATTGAAGAGATTTGGCTCGCTACGTGATGGTTTCTCTCGGCAGGTTTCCACACAAATCTCAGTGTTATGTGTGATACCTTTAGTAAATTGTTTGATAGTTTCTTCACCTGCACATGTTCTTGTTTATAGAACATCTAATAAATGAATGATGGAATGATATAAGTGAAGAACTAATGGCATAATTAGATCTCTGTGTATACGAGTTTATGAAGGATATCGCGTGTATAAACTACCTTCGACAAAGTAAACAAAGTTTCGTAGAAAGTGAAAAAGTAAAAAGGATTTTGAATATCTTGCAAATACCAATTCACCCCCCTCTCGATTATTTTTCCCAACCAATTGGTATGGAGATCATACTTTTGAAGCTTGATGGCTGAAGGAGATCGACTGTAATGGAAAAAAACCAAAAGAAGATTCTCGAAGAAGATGCCTGAGAAATCATGTATAGCAAAATTGAAGGAGATAAACGGTATTGATCGTTGTTCTTGTATTTTACTTAGCTGTATATGCAAGGGTTATGATAATTAGAGTAATGATATGGATCAAGTCTCTGTGAGCTCTGCAAGTGCTCCTTGGCAAGCAAAAGAAGAAGGCCACTAAAATGAAGATAGTTGAAAAACATATGGAAAAAATCGAAGATAAGCGGATTTAGTGTCCCTCTTGTGATTCACTCTGTGCATGCAATAGTGAAGATAGTAATAATATTGGTCTAGAAGAAGTTATCAAAGTCAAGTTGAAGATCAACTCCAAAGAGTATATAAAGAAAGCATTCTATCTCAAAGGATTAATCTCAGAATGAAAACGGATGAACAAGTATCAAGGTTGTATGACAATGTAACGATCAATGTAAGGAACTAGAAATGAAATCAGCGATCAAAATGCAGATCTCAAAAAGAAGCAAGCAAGAAGAATGAAAGACTTGGTAAAATCATCTCTCTACAAGCAAAACTTGAAAGCGTAGTAAGAAGAATAGAGAACCTCTACAATCATTTGAAATGAAGAACTTAAAGCAAAAATCGCGTAATCTGTCATAGAAGAATCATACAAGGAACATGAAGAAATTCTCTGGCAGTCTTGAAGAATCAAACAAGAAAAGAATGCAAGACTTGAAGCGAAATCGTCTCCTGAAAGAAGATCTCGAAGCATCAAACAAGAAGAATGAGGAACTCTTACAAGCTTTTGAAGAACAAGAAAAAGGGTTGAAAGAAGAGAAATCTGAATCATCAAGTAGAAGATGGAAGAAGGAAAGAAGAAAACATGACAAAGCAATGTCAGGAACTTGGAGGTTGAGCTAAACATTCTCAAAGGCCAAAAATTCAGAAGAAAAGGTTAAACTTTTTGAAGTTTCAGATAGTCACTAAGATTGGACAATATTCTTAGTAGTCAAAGGTCTCCTTCTATCAAACTTGATGTAGTTTTCATGAAGCTTGTTAAAGGAGAATCTAGTTCACAAGGAAGTGCTAAAGATTCAAAGGGAAGTCAATACAAAACTGAGAAGAGTTGAAAGAAACAAAGGTCAACCAACAATGATGAAATCTCAAAGGAAATCATCTGATAAGGTTGAATGTTTCAAATGTCATAATTATGGGCATGTTAGAGCCAATTCAGAGACTAATCATTTCGATCACAATCAAACGATTCTATTCGAAGAAGGTACTCGGGTTGTTTTAAGGGATATTATTTTTCATGCAGCAATTATTAGATTATAAGTGGTGATTTACAATAGAAGGAAGAATATAAAATCTCATTATGATTCTTATGTTTATTTCTCTAATACATGAGGATGTTATGCTTGTAACAAGTATGGACATGTAGAAAAAGAATGCGGGATGAGCAGTCTGGGAAAGTGGACAATCTTCGGCCTGCAGTTGGAAAGCTCAAGCAAATGCGGAAAAACAGGACCAATCGAAGCGTAGGAATACGGCCCTCTTTAGGTCATCCACTTCTAAAGCTTTTCTTATTGGTAGGAATGATGTAGGATACATTATAGAGTTTAGTAATGTATCGTCACGGAGAACAATAACATGATGTGTCTCATGGTTGATTTGATTTTACGGTTATATGTATTCAATGAGCATACGATATATGAAGAAGACGAATGCAGGGTCTAGGATTCGGGGAAAAGATGAAAAAGATGTGAAAAATTCGATGCTTCACTTTCCATACGGGAGTTCTATTAACAAAAAGTCACGTATACAGCAGTTCAATGGTCTGATAGCGTATGCTGATGATAGAGGAATTTATATGCTAAATTTGAAGATCACAGACGGAGGCTCGGGAGACATCGATCCCCATTTAATTAATAGCTTGTATTATTGACTCAATTTCAGCTTAGTTCCTAGGTTCTAAATAAACGGAAATGATACATAGTTTCTTGTATTGAAGATTGTGGATGAGTCATTTCGTGTTGATGAAAGTATTCATTATTGAGATGAAAGTCCTATAATTCGGAGATAAAGACATTCCATGCAGATTATTTATTGACTGTGATGAGCGTTTTCGGGTGCACAAGTTAAGAGGAACCTTTAGTCCGGGGGAGTAAGCGGGTTGAATTCTAATGATTGCATTGTTGTATGCGAAACATATTCTTTGTTTTTTGTGATACTCATGATCAAATGATGACAATTTGTAGTTTATATGATGAGATTTTGGTACAGTTGCTGATAAGTATCTTTGTGCTCACACATGGATGAGTTGGATGTAGTTTAGTTAGAGAAATAAGGCTGATCATGCGAGTTTTTTACTATAGTTGAGATCTTTTTGCCTACACATATGTACTTCATGCTAGTATAGAAATCATGGTATTATTGGACTACATGGATGATTGACACATATTTGAGAGATCTTTACGTTACACGGTATGATAATCTCTCTTGGAAAGATTCTTATTGATCTTTGAGAATCTGAAGGCTTGGTTACTAATATTGCTCTCATCCTCGTAGTTGGATGACGCTTGAAACCTGACTGATCTATCTATCAATGACTCAGGGAAGCATTCAAATATCTCGAAAGAAGGCGTTTCTTGTCTTTGCCTCCCAGAGAATCGGATGCAGTTTTAGATTTAAAGATGAAACCAGGATCAAGTTTCTGAAACACAATCGCGTATATATACCGAGGATTCATGCCTGGCTAACATTAATATAGATTCATGACAATTTTTCTTGTTTTGATCGGCTCTCTTAAATACCCAATTTTACTTGATCTTCCTTGGTATCTCTATCTTGTTTGGTATCTCTGGTAATTGTTCAGTTCTCATAATTCTTTTTTTCTCAAGTTTTTGATAAAGATGCCTTGATGATTTGTTGGTGAAAGTGTTCAGATGCACAGCTGGGGAGACATAGTCATATGGAAAGGTCATGGATACCTGGTGGAGACATTAGCCTTGGCGAGTATAATGCATTGTTGGCATTATGTTGGTTACGAAATATGTTCTCTTTCTTGAGGTCTTTTTAGTATTGGTTATGAAAAAGTCATATTTGTATTTTTTGATAGAAAGGTCATGTTTAGACCCATGATGTAAAAATTGTAAATATTCGATCATGTAAGGACTTGTCAAATTTGTAAACCCACTTGGTTGGGTAAATTTGAGTCACTTTATGTAAACCTACTTGGTTGAGTAGGCGGGATTGAAATATGTAAACCCTTGGTTGGGTACTTGAGTCTCATATGTAAATCCACTTAAGTTGGATATGTGTTATGTGAGTCATTCTTGATAGGAAGTTCGTAGGAGTCATTGTACTTTATTGAAAAATATGTTTGAAGATTCAGCATGAACTCGGGGAGCCAGTCACTTCGGTATATCGGATCTGCAGACGCTTCTTCCACATGAGGAGAAGGGGGAGAGTATGTTGGTTTTGATCGCGTTGCCCTTGATGTCAAAGGGAGAAGAGTGTGTTGGTTTTACGATCACATTGGTTTTGATCGCCCTTTGCCCTTGATGTCAAAGGGGAGAGTGACATGGTGTTTGAATGCGGATAATGGTGTCAAAGGAATTGGGAGAGTGACATGGTGTCATTGTACCTATGCAACGTAGTAGTAAACACACACCATCGTGGTTGCCATCAAGTCAAGGGAGATTGTTGGAAATACTGATGCGAGTGTTGTCCTTGATGGCAACCCACTTGAATGAAGATGAAGACATACGTACATTCTGACATGTGTTGTCCTTGATGGCAAACCACCTGATGAGATTGAATCTTGACTGATGAACTTGGTAAATGATGTAAATCGATGTGATATGATGTTTGTTAGCAATATGAGGTGCTGAGTGTTGTCCTTAAATGGAAACCCATTTGATGAAGATGATGACAACACGTGATGAAGTTGTGCTTGTTAGAATATGTTCTTGATGAGCTAAATATGATGTATCACAGAGTGTGTACGGAAAGCGGTGGAAAATAAAAATCAAACGCTATTGCTAAATCTATGATGAAAAGTATGTCTCAAGGCATACGCGGATATGTCGGGGAAGTCCGCGTATGCCTTGAGGAAAAGAAACACGTGATAGGCCAACGTATGGGCAAAAGCGCGCTCAAAAAGTGCAAACCCGGGGGTAACCACCATGGTATTGACCCATTGTATTTGGTAATGTTTCATCTATTTATCAGGAACACCATCGAAGTAATGTAGTTTTGGGCTCATGGTATTGTTTTGGCTCATGGTATTAGAAAAAGGGCTCATGGTAGTACAAAGAAGACAACCTAAGGAGAAGAATTTCATTGTGCAAATCATGAGTGTGGGAGCAAGATGTACGAGCTTGAATGAATACTTCTACGTAGTATATCATATGGAAAGGGCAAAGTTTGATGATAGATGTTTGAATCTATGATGCACATATGAAGAAATGATGAAGCGAGGATATCTAGATCTGAAATATTATCTATATTTGCTAGATAAATAGGTGATTAGATCTGTGATGAGCGAACATACGTAATGCAGTAAAAGTTGAATGCGGCCCAGATATCGATGGAAAGAAGTATGCAGCTCTGTAATGGTTGAAGATCTATACGCTAGTTACAGCACGGAAAGCGCGTATATACGCGGCTTTAATCAGAAACGCATGCACGGTGAAATTAGCTCTGAAGGCTATACGGCGGATTTGATGTGGACGGAAGCGCGTATATACGCGACATCGATGCAAGACGCGTATGCAAACTAGGGTTGCTGAAACATGGGGTATGGAAATCTACGTCTGATGCCTTTCTGTTTTAGCTATACGTTGTTGATGTTTTGGCCATTGTAAATGTATGGAGAGGGTCAGTCTGAAATATGATGAAACGTGGCTGCCAAGTTGTGTTCTATTGAAGTTGTTGGATCCGGTGTGAAAATTGATGAAACGTGGTCAAGGTGGATGCTGAGGTTGTAGCCTTCGATCAGGGGGGTTAGCTCCTTCCGGGCGGTAAACTGAGATCGGGGTCGTAGCTCCTTCAGTGAAATTTGGTAAACGAGCTTGCGAAGTCATAGCTCCCTTCCATGAGAGAATTTATTAAGCAGAGTCGAGGGGGTTGTAGCTCCCTTCCGGGAGAGAGAGTTGTGCTTGGCCATGGAGGTGCCTAGCGATACGTGAAGTACGCACCCGAGTACATATGTTGTAAGATGCTTTCTCTATAATAAAATAGCTGAAGGTAGAACAAAAAACACGTGATTAGTTTTCTCTAGACTTGGGTTTCCACTAAAATCAGTGTTCATGTGTGATGCTTTGTGTGATGGTTTTATTCTGTTCTTCTTTGCACATGTTTCTTGTTTATAGAACATCTAATAAATGAATGATGGAATGATATAAGTGAATAACTAATGGCATGAATCTTTGTGTACTCCTTTGAGTTTTATGAAGGATATCGCGACGTGTATACACGCTGGTTAGCTTGACAAAGTAGCGTATGGGTTTTAGAGAAGAGTGAAAAAAGTAAAGTTTTGAATATCTTGTAAATGCGAGTTCACCCCCCTCTCGATGTCTTATTTTTCCCCAGCGAGTTTGGGCGAATAGACATCATAGCTAAATATTCTCGCGGTGACAAGATAAGTCTCGTCTTTTTCTTGTTTTTCGGTGTTTTTTCCTTTAAAAGGATTTACATTCATTCATATATTGTGTTTCTATTACGTAATGATCAAATAAGAGGAGGAGGAATTAAACGGGATTAGTGATAATAAGCCCCCTTTTTAAAACTAGTTGGCATTCTAATGTTTTACGCCTTGATAAGCTGGACCATAAAATTCTTAATTGCTCTAGGTTCCGGTTGATCCCTTCTTCAATCTTCTTGCTCAGTGATCTAAGGATTCTTAACTTCCCTTAGTCAGGACTTCACCCACTTCATCAAAATATCCTTTTAAAACCCTTGGAAGGTCATCTATCTTGCCCTTAGCATATTTGCATCTTTTGGCCTAGGTTTTCTAGTCTTGTTTGCTATAATTTGACTCCATTGCCCAATGATTTAGGTAAATATTTCTAATGGTTTCCCTTGTAGTCCTTTATTCCCACCAACCTTTTCAAAAAATCAAACCCAATTACAAAATCATAGCTAAGCCTAATATCATTTACTAAACAAAGCTAAATCATATGGAGAGATCCCTCTCCTTAACTCGGAAAGGGCTAAATCTGAATTCTAAAGTGGTTCTTTGTTACCTCTAGTAAGTTACAAAGTTTTAAATATTTACGATGAAAATTTACTAGAGTGATAACGATTGCACTGAATTCACTGCCCCTCAAATTAGCTTAGATACACTATGATACCATGTTGATTTTCCACAATATAGACAACTTTTTACATTTTTTCAACCCTACTTCGTTATATTAAACAACATATAATACAAAGTATAGGGCTCGTACCTAGTATAATGGCCCTCAATCATCCACTAGTACAAGATGAAAATTGGGGCTTGAGTGTCAGTCCATTGACGACCAATTTTCCTACACAAATATACTCACCATCTTGATGATGTAATTGACTCTTTCAACTCCTCTTGATTATGCCTATACCTTCCTAGTCCTTCGGCTCCCGATTTGCAACTCTAACCTCTATCAATGCTCCCATTCATCGAACATTAAACCTCGTCTATCAATCATGCTCACCACTGATTTGATCCTTTTTCACCAATATGTGAGATCAAGACTCTTATTGAGTTGTTCACATCTCCACTTGTGAATAGCTCTCAATATGCCATTGTTGCTCCTCATCTACTGAGGACTTCATCCCACTATGGTCTTTCTGCGTTGGCAGTGAAGACCAACATAGAACACGAGGCTGCTGCCACCTATCAGCACAACCATGTCCATCTCCCTCAATGAACACGGGCTATGAGGATTTCCCATCATCTACGCCAATTCCTTCTCCACCGCAAGTCTGACTCCACAACACTTCTCACAGTTGATCATACCCTTGAGTTAAACAAACCACCTCTCTAGCAATCACTTTTTTTCCATCAAAGTGTTGCACATCGGAGCTTCAACTTGAAATATCCGTTGTCTTCCAACGGACCATAAATTCCCAAATCACGTCCATGCTTGGTCAAATTTCACTCTTCCCTCCAACCAGTCCACGATTAATAATCGTCGTTGTAACATCTTGCTCCTAGTTAGGGCATCCAACATCTAGAAAACCCCTCCACATGGCTAACAATAGACTTCTCCACTTAATACAACGTCTACATCGATGAACAATCATTGTAGAAATTGCCACTAGTTAGGGCATCTAATCACCAAATTACTGCCCTCACTTTGGCTACTACGAGGTTACAGAAGCAATTATGTCCACACTAGGACACGATCCAACACCAAAACAACACAAAACACATCATATCATACCTCTATTTTAGGATTGTCTTTATGCGATACAAGTCGGGTCTTGGTTAGGGCTAAACACCTGATAGTAGCTCCTTATTCCTCCTTCCGGGCCCCTGCCAGATTTATAGCCTTCTTTGTTCAAGGCTCTTAGTGTTGACTGTATCACAGAATGAATTTGGAGCTAATACTAAACCTCTCATCCCTCTCCATAACACTCATATTTCTCAAGGCCCCCATAAACACACTTCATGACACTTCAACACCCACTTCAAGACAAACCTCAGAAGAACCCCACAGATTGGCACCTCAATCCTTGGCCTTAAAACATAACCTCCACACAACAATGCACCTAAAAAAACCCCATTTTCACCTCTATGTCATACGGCGTACTTCATGATCACTTCATACTGTGATGAGGGTAAACAAAGCCCAAGCAACCCTTAACCTTCACGATTTTATATACTACCTCAATCTACTGGATCCATTTCGAGTAATATGATAGTATTTTGATGTCCATGGATTACCGTAGCTCTCACACACCTATTATTTATACACATAAGAGAATCGCAAATTAGATGAGAGGACATGACCTTTGGACAAGTCGACATATTTGTTGTCCAACAATTAATTGTCAACTTAAAAAATTCATAGCTCAGTTCTATAGATTTGATTTGGGTGAAATTTGAAGCATTGGAATCGCCGCACCAAGCTATATGACCTCAAATTTTCTCATGCTCAAAATCCTCATGGTTTTGGACCGATTCTGATGGGTAGCTTAAAGCTCTTGGCGCTTTTCCCTTAATCCTCGAACCCTAGGGCTTGGAGTACACTCGAGCACACAAAAATCAACACTCCCCTCTGTAGGAAGTCACCAAAATCAGGATGTAACCATCATCATCTAGGTGACACTAGCCCATGCGGAGTCCACCTCTACAACGCCTGCAATAAGGATGAACCTACTGATCTTGGTAGTGTCTACGCACTCATCATATCCTAAGCACGAAGATCCAAACCTCCGCAGAGATTTGCTCCTGCGAGGCTAGACTCTATCTCAGCCCTACAGTCTCCCTTGGCTCGGTCGTGCAAGCACTCATCCTCATTTGGATCAAATAGCACACATGAAAATCCCTCCGTCTCTCAGAGATATGCAACATCACGGTGATGAAGACTCTAGCACCAATATCCATTCCATCCACATCAAGCCATCTCAATCAACTTTGATCTCATCCATGCAAAGAAATCCTCGATCTGTCCCAACCATCATGAAAAATCAATGGAATTCCATGATCATCAATCATCACTACAACAAGCTGACTGCAGACTCACCACCAATCCACTAGAACTCTGACCAATCTCGTTGCCAAGCCGATTAAGACCACATCTCAAGTCTTCGGCTAGACCTACGCTCTCACCCCGATCTAAATAGCTTCTGACTCCCTCCCGAGTTGCTTCACTATACACACCTACGATTCATTGTCCCTCAAAGTAGCTCGGATACGCTTTGATCTTGTTAGCCATCGGTATTTTACATGTTAGTGATGACTATATCCATAGGTTGAGTTTTCTAAGTGAATTCCATATGTCAATCATTCATCCCCAGAAAACCCTCATAAAACTTTTTAGCCCCTTCTACCTTTAAATTTTACCTTCATCAAAATCAAAACCTCATGTCCGCCTCTCCGGCTTCAGCCCTCTTGGTCTACCCATCGGCTTTAAAAGCAAATCCAAATTTGTTTCAAAAGTTTTTTCCCCTATGTTAGGAAGTGGCGCTTTAAGACATTTCACCCTTGGCAATCATCAGAAAGCCAAAAAGCCTCCATTTGCAACAGACCTACCATGACTGACCTCTTACTTTTCAAATGAAATTGACAAACAACCCTAAGTCGCGCCACTCACATCCCCTAGATCTCAGCACTGCATAAACCCCAATCTCAAGCTGACTATTAGGTTTTTCACAGTGTTCTATGGTTTCTACAAAGGCAGGAAATATAGTTTCATCTCATGGAGTAAATGTTTGAATTTACAGTTAGAGGAACAGCTGCTTCTAAATGTAACTTGTGCCTGAGATATGCCTGCAAAACAGAAAGCTACTCATCCAGACTTTACAGTTCTTTCCAGCATGAAAATCACAGAAAGACACCACTGTCACAGCAAAATAGCAAATGGTCATGGCCCAGAACCTCCTTCATTTACAAGCAGAGGGTTAGGGCGCCTCCTTCATCCACAAGCAGAGGGCGCTGGCCAGTATTGACTTTGAAGATTGCAAAAGTCCAGGTTTGCCTTGAACTGAACAAATGAAACAGAGACTTCAGGTTTTATGAATGTGACTGATGATCATAACAGGAATATAGTTGAAATATGCTAGCTCAAAGGAAAGGAGAGTCTGGTCTGATAAAGAAGGTCATCTGAAGCTTTCAAGTCATGTGAATTGTTGAACTTTAGAAATGCCTGTCATTAGTAAAAATTCCAATCATAAGAAGCCTGTTTGTCCACAAGATCAAATGGAATAGATGCTGACAAAATTCCATTACACAGGCAGAAAGAAAGTTCCTGGTTTTTCAAAAGGCACTAACCTCCATAGTCACAGAAACTATTTGTCAAGTAATCTGTCACGAGATGACCAAACCAAATGATGATATTTCAGTCACCCTTAGAGCAGTGCAGAGAAACAGTGTCACTGTGGCTAGGGTTTTCTTCTGAAATACAGTGATGCTTGCAAGTAAAGATGCTAAGATTGATGTTTTTCAAGTGGTTTACTTACCATCACATCCTGAGAAAAGCTGTGTCAAACAGATTTGTTAAGAAACTTTCAGACACCTTACCTGATGAAGAGCCTCCTCCATGTATGAGCAAAGAAAGTTCTTGGTTTCTCAAAAGGCACTGACCTCCATAGTCACAGAGACTATTTTTCAAGTAATTTGTCATAAGTTGACTAAAGAAAATAATGATTTTTCAGTCACCCTCAGAGCAGTGCAGGGACACAGTGTCACTTTGGCTAGGGTTTCTTCTGAAACACAGTGATGATTGCAAGTAGAGATGCTACTATTGATGTTTTTCAAGTGGTTTACTTTCCATCACATCCAGGGAAAAGCTGTGTCAAACAGATTTGTCAAGCAACCTTCGGATACTTTACCTGATGAAGAACCTCCTCCATGTATGAGCAGATGGCCAAAGCCTTGGATATTGTTGAAGACTGATTAGTCAGAAAGGTGCAGTGGAAGGATACAAAGGAAGAAAGCAAAAAGTCTTTACACCAGGTAAAAGATAGTGTTTATGATTCAAAAGTATTGGTTTTCCTATTCAAATGAAAATGTCTGTCAAACTGTACCTATAGTGGACAAAATGAAAATTATGTTTAGTTTCTCCAAAAGAGGTCTGCTCCTATAACAGAGAACCAAGATGCCTTGTTGATATATTCTGAGCAGAGGAGAGGCGCCCTTTTTAGACAGAGAATGATAAACAGAGGTGAATGCAACTGTAGTTTTGCACTTTTAGTCAAGATTAGTTTCACAGTGGGCATCATTAACTCCAAAGAATTAAGAGCAAAGTGTTAGTTTATATTGCAAAAATGGAAAGGACCTCTGTCAAAATGTCAAAAGACACCCCCTGCAACATAAAGTATCCTCTATGGATGTCCTCTTTTCATACAAAGCGCCATAAGTATAGAAGGGGTTTTTAAGGTGACGGTTTAGCTTTTTCCTCAGCAAAAGGCACTGCAAAGTAAGATACACAGTGGTTCATAGCATACATAAAAGACTTTGACATGTTTTCAGTTTCTGGAGAGGAGTTCAAAACAAGATATAGGCAGGTTCATTATTAAATGGTCAAAGGTACCTTGCCGGTACATTTTGAGCAGAGTAAAGGTGTTAGAAGAATCGCCCTTCTTGATAGACAGAGGATGAAAGAGTTTACATGAATGCCACTGAAGGAGTGTACCCATAGTCAAAAAGAGGCTCAAATATCTCATCTCAGCAAATACAAAGGGATAGTAAAATTTCCATGGCTGTTGAATCATAATACCTCTGCCACAGCAAAATTAGGGTTAAGGAGCGCCCGGGCAATTTGATTCAAAATGCTTTTCTGACCAAAAAGAGATGAAATTTAAAAAAGTGAGAGAGGTTTTTGTCCCTCATAGGTTCAAGAAGAAAAACCTTCTTCAGTTTCTACACAGGTATCATGGTTTATGAGAAATGTGAAAAATACAGATGTCACGGGAGAATTTCTGCACTAGGATTCATCATTTTGACCAGTGATGGGACAGTCAGATTTTGAACAGCCAAATGGACTCCAAATGAAAAAATTCAAGATTATATGGAAAATATACTTCCACAGCTTTCCAATGAGCCATCTCGGGCCAAATTTCGACAAAAGGAAGGCATCCAAAAGTAGCCTGCAATCAACGCTATGTTTTTCTGCACCAGCATTCACCATTTTTGACCAGTGATGGGACAGTCAGTTTTTGAGCACCCAAATGGACACCAAATGAAACAAATCAAGCATATTTGGAAAGTATACTTCTCTATATTTCCAACAAGCCATCTCGGGCCCAATTCCGACACCAGGAAGGCATTCAAAAATGACCTACAAACAGCTCGATGCATTTCTGCACCAGGATTCACCAGTTTTGACCAGTGTTGGGAAAATAAATTTTTGAAGGATCAAATGGACACCAAATGAAAAAATTCAAGTTTTTCTGGAAAGTAGACTTCCACAGATTTCCAAAGAGCAATCTCACGCCCAATTCTGACACCGGGAAGGCCTTCAAAATGGACTTCAAACTTGCGTGACACTCCTGGAAAGGTGCGCGACGCGCCTGTGCACAAAATTTCCAAAGGAGTGCACTGCTGCGCGACGCGCCTGTAGCAGCCCGCGGCACTCCTGTAGAAATGGTCAAGAAACTCACCAAAAACCTTAAAAAACTCTTTCCAAGAGCTGCTTAACCAGTCAAGCAAAGATAATCATTGATTTTCAAGTTCCGAAAGTTGAGATTGTTTTGGCAAAATGGTTGGACATGGTGACAAACATCGACATAGCAAGAGACACAAAACTTCTAAAAAGGAGGAGCAACTTGCAGATGAAGACATGGACTATGTAGAGGAATATGAAGAAGATTACCAAGATGGTAAGGGTGATGGGCTACAAAAGAGAGATTTTTCAAAGTTGGAAACTAAAACCTAATCATTTTAACAGATAACTATGGGTCTGCTTTGATGGACGGATATTTTTGGAGACCTTTTTCTGCACTTTATAAACAAGCATATGACTTCCTAATTGCTATTGCTGAACCTGTTTGTAGGCCAGAATCTATGCATGAGTACAATTTGACACCTCATTCATTGTATGTTGTTGTTTCTGTGGGGCTTGAAACTGAAACAATTATTGTTGTACTAAACATGTTATCAAAAACAAAACTTCCCAAAGAGATCATTGATTTCAGTAATGGATCAACTGAAAATTATGGAAAACTCAAACTTGTGCTGAAAAAGAATCTCTATTTTGTGGACTCTACTGTTCGCAATTAGTAAAGCCCCTAATGAAATTGGAGGAAGCCACACAGAACTCATTGGTAGTGAAGACATCACAGCACTGATTGAAGAAAAAGAAACACATTCATTTGAAATTGATCCTGCTCAGGTTGAAAATGTGAAACAACGTTGCTTACCAAATGCTTTAAATTATCCCATGCTGGAGGAGTTTTTTTGTTGAATGCTACAGGTCTTTGAGCTCTCACCAAGCATTACCAACTCTGCCACTTTATCTCATACACACAATAACTTTTGATTTGTGTAAGATACATTTTATTGTTAACTGTCTTCATGTTGTTGAATCTGCTGATGGAGTGCCTACAAGGAAAAAGGAGGTTTTGGGGTTAAGAATATTGTGTTCGTCTTCTTCGAAAAGGGGACAAGGGTGTCCTACGTCCTAAAACATCACAAGAAAGGTATCACCTTTAACACAAAACACAAGAAATTTCCATGAGACTCGTCTATCTTCATTTCTTCATTTCAATCGTGTTTTTCTTCTTAAAAGGTCCGTTGTTGGATTGCATATTAAAGGGGAAGGCAGTTTTCCGAAGGAGCAGAGGTCTCATATTAAAGAGGGCATTTCACAATACATTTGGAAACATTGTTGCTTAACCAAACAGTGTTTAACCTTTCATAAAGCAGAGTTAGTGAGGAGTGTGCCACTATAATTCGAAGGTATTGACAAAAATGGGTATGGTGAACAGTGAAACATAAGAAAGGAAGTATGTTTGATTGAAAGGAGTGTATTATTATTTGATTACTACAGGTCTTTTTGTGTTCACACAAAAAACACCAAGGCCTCTGTTACCTTTGTCCAAGCTCAGAAAATCAGTTAACTGTCTATGTATTTCAAAACTAACTGTGGTCTTATCTTTAAAAATTATTTGGTGGAATGGCACATAGAGAAAGGACATGGTTTGGAAGGAGCAGGAATCTTATACCCAAGGAAGGCATCACACCCAACATTTGAAAACATGGTTACCTTCATCAAAATAGTGACTGACATAGAAGGTAGAATTTTGTTTAAGCAACAAGAGGATGATGAACAAGGCCATGACAGTGAAGAGCAAGGGCAACTAAGAGATGATACACAACAACATCCTGATGATGGAAAGCAAATACAAAACATCGATCATGAAGGGCATTCTCCAAAGCATGTGCTATCTGCCTCTCCTGGGCAAGGGGCCATGACTTCTTCACCCAAAGCCAGAATGCTAAACATCAAAGAAGAAAACCCAAGAGACGCTGAAGGAGGCTAAAGGGGAAGCGCCTAGCACGGAAGGAAGAAAAAAGCATATCAGCCCTTAATATTTTGGCTTCAGCTTCGGAGCATTTTTCTATGGACCCTTGAGGGTCATGCATGCCAATTTTGAGCCTGTTTCGGCAACTTTTTGTTTTTTGGCATTTTTTGGGTTTTTGGCCAAAAACTCATAAATTCGCCATGTCAGTTTGATGAGTTTTCAAGGGAGGAGGATGATACCGATGGATGCCATAATTCCATGAGCAGGTCTCCAGCAATTTTCAGGGCATTTGAAGATCATTCGCCCCCTCAAATTGGCGAAAAACAGCCTCATTTTGCACATTCTGCCCGCCATATCAGCAGCCTGCTATTTTCCGGGTTTTTGCACACAGGTACAGTTTTGAGGGACTTTCAGAGATTAGATTGAGGTGATTCCACTTTTGTCGGAAAGAAGACACAGAGAGCTTTCCAACGAGCCATCATGAGCCTCATTTCGACACCAAGAAGGCTGCCATTTGCCTTCAGCAAGTCAGGGGACCTTTTTCAGGCATAAATATGAAGTATTTTTGTAATTTTTGAACTCCAAAAATCTGCTTTTCCCAAATGTGCGTTAAGCTATTTTTATCATTGGGAAATCATGTAAAGTCAATATAATTTCCGTTTTTAGCAGTTTTTTAGATATTTTGTGGGATATTTTGTGCCTTGGGCTTTGCAAAGCCTCAAGGACAAGTTTAGACATTTTGACTTGGCCAATGGGATAGCTAGTTGCTCCATGAGGTTTTCCTCCCTCAAGCCTATTTATTCCATGGGTTTCATTGTAAATCAGAGGCTGAACTTGAGAGAAGAATTAATACATTGGTCATATGAGCTTTGAAGAATACACTTGTCTTATGATTTTTGGACTGCCTCTTGGATGCTTTTGAGGAATGATGAAGGATTGTTGATGGATTCCATGACATGGTAGAATGGTATAGTGTTTCTTGATATGTTTTTTGTCTTCTAGTTTTCATTCATAATCCATATTTCTTGCTGCTATAGATCAGTAGAGATTGATTTTGAGATATGCCCATGGAGGCACCTCAAAATCCCTGATTCTTCATAGCTTGATGTTTTCTCCTCCCTTAGTTATGCTAAAGAATTCTTAGCTGCTCTTTAGTAACTTAAGGTATTGTTGCTAAGTTTTATTCATAAGTTCTATGTATGTTGAGTAGGATGTATGGTTTGCCCTACCTACCTATCAGCTGCCCATAGTTCTGTCCATAAAACTTTCTCTTTGACTGATTTGTTGATCATCTTGTCGAACCAAGGAGGCCTAGTCCCGATCTAGCCCTTTGCCTAAAACTATGAAAGCTTGTTTGTCAAAGTGCCCAATGACTTAGAGACTATGTTTAGGCGTTCCGGCGTAGTTTATGAGTTGTTAGTTTGTCTTATGTGTTTTCCCCAAAGTCTGATAGCCATTTCCCGAAGTTAGAGGGTCTTATACCTCTATGTATGGCTGGAATGTTTTGATTTCTATGTATTAATTAGCTTATAGTTACACTTAGCATGATTAATGGCTTGCTATAACATGTTTATGTCTGCTATAAACTAGTTACACTTGAAATCCCTTGTCTTTCACCAACTTGTTGTCCATTTAATCCATTTTGCCCAAAGATCCCTTCTATCGTGAATCAAATCGGCCCTACAGCAGCTTTACATCATCACCTCATAGCTTCCTTGACCTGTTTGACCCCATAGCCCAATTTATCTACATCTTGTTATCCAGTTTATGTATTTGATCAGTTTCATTCCTCACAAACTTAAAAACTAAAAAACCAAAAAACACACTTCATAACTAGCCTAATATCAGAACATCGCAAGTAAACACACGGACATCTTTTGCACTTATAGAGAGAGCCCTCTCTGAGTCCAGGAAGGCTAGGTCCTTGGGCTCCAAAGCTTGGTTTGATGTTACATCGTCATTTGGCTCGCCAATCGGCCAAATCACGGGACCCTAACATAATGGCGATCATGGTGGGACTCTGAGTATTAAACAAGCTTAGATTCCCTAGACCTTAAATAACCTTAAGAATACTGTTTGATTGACTTATCCCACCACTCACTAACATAATGGCGATCACGGTGGGACTCTGAGTGATTAAAAAACTTAGTTTCCCTCATCTTTAGAGACTTTTTGAGATTACTAGCTGATTGACTTATCCCACCGCTCACTAACATAATGGCGATCACGGTGGGACTCTGAGTGATTAAAAAACTTAGTTTCCCTCATCTTAAGAGACTTTTGAGACTACTAGCTTCTTGACTTATCCCACCGCTCTCTAACATAATGGCGATCACGGTGGGACCTATTGAGTACATGACAGTCTAGAAAACTTTTATAGGCTCCTTAGTCCTTCAACTTTTAACTTAAACCATCAGCCTCTAGAATCATTTAGTGTAAACTCTTTGTTTCACCATCTTAGCAAAGTGATGAATCAGGTTTATAACACTCTTACATCCTAGGCTGCACATAAAACTCAGAAAAAACCACAAAAAACTCCCTTAGATTGGCTTTTGACATTACTGGTGGTGGACCATACAAGTATATCTCGAAACAACTGATTTTCCACCTGGCGACTCCACTAACTTCTAGTAAGCCTTACTATTTCACCAAACTCTAGGCTACTATCCGATAGACCTTTCCCATCACTCACTAACATAGCGGGAGATGGTAAGACACTGAGTACATAATAGTCCAGCAAACTCTTATAGACTCTTTGATCTTTTAGATTCCACAAACAGGCAAACAGTCCATAGACCCATTTAGAGTAAACTATTTTTGTTCTCATCACCCTAGCAAAGTGTTGAAACAAGTCTAGGATACTTTGAAAACATAGGCTGCACATAAAACTCAGAAAATCCAAAAACATTCTCAGAATAGTTATTGTTGGTGGACCATAGCTATCTTCACAAAAACAACCCATTTTCACCTGGCGACTCCACTAATCCATCCCTTTACTTTTGACCATCCTTCGCCTTAGTAGAACCTTAGAAAAATCACCCATCCAGAATATTCACCAATACCATTCTCTCTAAACTCTGGATCTAAAATCTGGCTTCACGAAGAATCAATACCAGATCTCATCCAGACCCAAATCCCCCTATCATAGTAGATGACCCAGAAAAGATTCTGTGGCAAGCTTCCGAAACTGATCATCTAGCTACTGGTAGACCCATCCGTAGAACAAGATCTGTGCCTAAACATTGCACTATCCTACTAGATTCACCTTTGGAACTAGAGTCATCACACACTCTTCCCAAAAGCAAATCATATAGTAAGATAAACTTCGACGATCTTGAAACCCTAGACCCACCACAGAGTCCTATTAGAGAAGCTTCACCCACTACTCCCCCTGATTCCCAGCTTCTTTATCAATTTGGCTCCTATCATCCCAGATCTGCTCAAAACCAGATCACTAGTCCAAGTTCATCCGCCACACCTATTCAAACCACCTCATCCCAGCCTACTAGTCCTCATCTTGTACATCATCCATTAGCTCTCGTCATGGCAGCCTGGTACGCACCTTTGTTGTTGCCACCGCCCTTGGCTCCTCTCCCAAATAAATATCAAGACAAAATCCCACACTTTACCGGAGAAGACACCACCACAGCCCAACAGCATGTAAGTAGGATTAGCGATGCTTTTGAATACATGGAAGTACACGACGAAACTGTCAGAATGAGAATATTCGCCCAAAGCCTCGGTGGAGAACCCAAAACATGGTTTAAAATCTTGCCTCCAAACAGCATCCACAACATCCTAGAACTCTACCAAGTCTTCACGAACAAGTGGGAAGTCCAAAGGAACCCTATTCAAATCCTGTCAGAATATAACAACCTAAAACGGGAAAATGGGGAAAGTGTCCAGGCATACTGCACTAGGTTCAATAGTGTGTATAATGCCCTCCCGCCTCACTTCAAACCCCCACTTGGTTTAATCTTGGCAAAATTCCCCGAGGGTTTTGATCCAGACATGACATATCATCTGAGAGACAAGGATCCCCCTACCCTAGAGGAAATGCAACAAATAGCCATAAAAACAGAAGCCAACTTAGCAGAAAAAAGAGCCAGGACTAGATTAGAAGGAAAAGTCCCATATAGATATAAGGTCTCCACTTCATCTCCTTCCCTAGATCCTAGAATAGATGGCCTGATCAAATCCATGACAAAGATGTGGGAAAAAATGAGTGAAAAAGTGCCTCCTAGGGACAACCAACCAAACCCTCAAAACCGGAAACAAGGCTTTAGAAAGGATCAGTCTCAAAATAAACCAAGAGGAAATGATCAGCAGATCAGACCATCCTTCAGTGAGAATTATGTTGATGAAGAGAATAAGGATACCGCACCCATTGATGAAAATCATTGGAAACTCATAGGTTCTGATAACGAGAGTAAGGTTTACCTCACAGCAGAAGAGCAAAAGTTATGCTCCCCAAGTCAGGACGAAACCGACTATGAAGATCTCAAAGATCCTGCCATAGATTTTCAGAATGCCATTATAGAAGCTCATAGGCAGTATAACCTTAGAAGCAGAAAAAACCAAGACCACTCCAAGAAGAGTAGCCCTGACACTGCTAAAACCTCTGACACCATCCCTAAAAAAGCCATGGATAGCAACAAAATTGTGGCCAAGAAAATTGACCAAAACAAGGATAAAGCTATTCAAACAAGTCTTAGCTCAGATACTCTTAGCACCTCTACAAAAACCCCCGAAGTAATGGTGTCAAACAAAGTCCCGAATCAGAGTCAGCAAATTAAGAGCATAGAAAAGGTCATGTCCGAAAATGCTGAAACAAATCTTCCCAAACTACAAACTCCTTTTAGTTTTGAAGGGGAAGTTTCCGAAATAAAAATTACCATACCCCTTACTGAGCTAATAACTGTAGATAGGTATAGATCTCAAATTTTCAAAGTTTTTGACATAGGGAGCGAGGCAGATACTTTAAATCTAACTGAAAACAAACCCGAGCTCTTATCCGGCCCGAAAATAGAAGGTCAATACCAAGAAGGATCTGTTTCTCCTTCCTATGTGAGCCTGAACATACGGGACAAGATATTACATAATGCCATGTTAGATTCTGGTACCTCCCATAACCTCATGCCTAAAGCAGTCATGGAAAACAATACTCCCATTTATTCCACTCATTCCAATTTAGATTCTTTTATCTTATACAATGAAAGTGATATAAACAAGCAGATAATGGAAAAGGAAGAAGTTCTCAAACCATCAGAAACGCATTTTCTATTACTAGATGCAGAAACTAATAACCAAAAATTCTCTGATCTTTCTCCTGTTAATCCTGCATATCATAAGTCAGAAAATAGATTTGTAAATCAAGTTGAAGAAAAGCAATCTGGAAGCCCAATGTACATGGCTAGTGACATTGCTTATGTTAATAATTCTCAAATGTTTGATCAATATGTTGACTTATATGATTTCCAAACCGAAGCTAACTTTGCAGAAGATTCAGTTTTTTATTTTCGGGAGGAAGCTCAGTTTCATAAACTTGAGAAAAGTGAGCAGCCATTACAGGTCATCTATAACACTGATAAGGAGAGCCTTGAGAGTTTAGAAGTAAGTGAAGAGTCTCAGACTCTTTTCTCTACTTCACTTCAGCCCATCAGAGATAACATTCACATGATTGGAAATCAACAGTTTTTCAGCTTTGATGATGAGTTTGAGGAAGATGATGAAATCCTCGAGCAGGTTGTAAATGAGAAGCCTTTTCCTGAAATAGTTGAAGAAATCATTTTGGACATGGAATCTTCCTTAACTCCAGATTTGCAACCACCAAGTTCCATTGAGTTACAAATTGCAGATGAAGAAGTAGAGGTTAATAAACACATGGGAGTTGTCACACTGTCCTTTCAAGATAATTTACTGTCAAAGTGTATCCTTGTTCATCAACCTGATGACCTTCGCACAGTTTTCAGTCCACTTAATCAGAACACATCAGCTTGGAAAGAAAACTACACTACAATACATGATGAGTCTGACAGTTCGAGTGATCATGAGGAAGAGTTGTTTTACCAGGGGGGTCCCAAATATAGCCAAGTGGAAGAAAGAGTAGTCCTGAATAAATCCTATGTATCAAATCCTCTAGATCAGGTATTATTCCAAGATCTATTTGTTGTTTTCCTTGAGAAATCTGTAGGGGTAGTGGGTTCTATCATAAACAAGTTGCTACCAAGAATGAGAAAAAACTTAAGCTCTACTGTCCAGAAACAAACCAAATGGGAGTGGCCTTTTCATTATTTCCGCATCATGAAAAAACTAAACCAGAATCCCCCATGTGATCATCTACTTGACTGGTTGCATTGGAAAGAAGAGTTCACTAAATGTATGTTGTGTACAGATTAGATTAGGATAGAAAGACAACAATAGAAAATAAGCTTAGCCTGTGAGCACCTTTTCATTTGTATTTTGTTTGAAGAAGAAGTGAAAAAGCAGAAAATACAAAAAACAGTGAAAAGTAGAAAAAGAGGGCAGTTTCTACAAAGCAGTGGTAAGGCCCCATGTTCCAAAAAATAGTCCTTCGGAAAGCGCGCAAGTCTAAATGCCGCTACCAGTGCTTCAATGTCTTGTTCAGCTATCTAGCCTAATCATAGCTGAGCATGTTTAAATTTATTTGCTGATAAGTTAGTGAGTGCCAAGATAGTCAACATTGTGTAAGATTGACTTATCACAGAGCTTAGATTAGGGAGAGATTATGGTTCCACATGCCTAAAACAGAACCAAAGAGAGAAGCGAGGGATGAAAAACACATTGTACATCTTAGCCCCGCTTGTCTAGTTTCCTTTGTTGCAGAATAACATTTGTGTGCAGCTTGTCTTTATGCCGCAAATGCATGACAAATCAGACTGCCTAATCCTGATTTGATCATTTTTGAATTTCATGTTGTAGATTAGAGAATGAAATCCTGTCAAACTGCTTAATCTTGACAGTCGATCTAGTTTTAGGTAGAGAAATGAAGGAGTTCATCAGCTTAATCTGAACTCCCGGCAGATATAAGAGTAGAAGTAGATAGTTTCATTTTGCAAAGAAAAATATGCATTGTCTAAAGGCTGCTAGTTCAAATGCGCCAAACAGAAGAAAAAATGTTAGGAAAGATAGTGGGGTAAGTAGAAGTATCATTGATGTTAACCATGCTGACACTTTTCAGAAATAACATCAAGAGAAGGGTAAAATTTTGCGCCAATGGATAAGGCATTGGTCTTCATAAGCCAAAGATCTGAATTCTGGACACCTCCTGACGAGGAGCTGCCCTCCCCAAATGGAGCCACTGTTAGCCATCAGTATTTTTTACATGTTAGTGATGACTATATCTACAGCTGAGTTTTCTAGAAACCGATTTCCTTATGTCAATATGTCATCTAGAAAACCCTCCTAAAACTTTTTTGCCCTTTTTACTTTTCAGTCCACCCCTGTCGAAATCAAAACCTCATTGTCACTATCCTATTCAGCTTCAGCCTTATTGGTCTGCCCATCAGCTTTAAAAGGCAAATCCACATCCGTCTCAAAAGTCTCCCATGTTGTGAAGTGGCACTTTAAGACATTCTACCTCGCAATCATCAAAAGCTAAAAAGCTCTATCCGCAAATTTCGTACCTACCATGACCGACCTCTTACTTTTCAAATGAAAGGGGTCGACTCTCTTCAGACAAGCCACCACACTCTCTAGATCAAAAGACCGTACAACCCCAATCTCAAGTCGACTATTAGGTTTTACACAAAGGTTCTATGGTTTCTACAAAGGTGAAATATACTTTCATCTCATGGAGTAAATGTTTGAATTTACAAGCAGAGGAACAATGCTTTTCTAAGGGTAACTTGAGCTCGAGATATGCTCCGCAAAAACAAAGAAGCTACTCATCCGTACTCTACAGCTTCTTTTCCCGCATGAAAACTTAAAGACACCACCGGCTACGCAAATCGGGCAAATGGTCATGGCCTGCAACCTCCTTCATTTACAAGCAAGAGGGGTTAGGGCGCCTCCTTCATCCACAAGCAGAGGGCGCTGGCCAGTATTGACTTTGAAGATTGCAAAAGTCCAGGTTTGCCTTGAACTGAACAAATGAAACAGAGACTCCAGGTTTCATGAATGTGACTGATGACCATAACAGGAATATAGTTGAAATATGCTAGCTCAAAGGAAAGGAGAGTCTGGTCTGATAAAGAAGGTCATCTGAAGCTTTCAAGTCATGTGAATTGTTGAACTTTAGAAGAGCATGTCATCAGTCAACATTCCAATCATAAGAGGCATGTTTGTCCACAAGATCAAATGGAATAGATGCTGACAACAAATGCCATTACACAGGAAGAAAGAAAGTTCTTAGTTTCTCAAAAGACACTGACCTCCATAGTCACAAAAACTATTTGTCAAGTAATCTCTCATGAGATGACCAAAACAAATGATGATATTTCAGTCACTCTTAGAGCAGTGCAGAGAAACAGTGTCACTGTTGCTAGGGTTTCTTCTGAAACACAGTGATGATTGCAAGTAAAGATGCTAAGATTGATGTTTTTCAAGTGGTTTACTTACCATTACATCCTGAGAAAAGCTGTGTCAAACAGATTTGTTAAAAAACTTTCAGACACCTTACCTGATGAAGAGCCTCCTCCATGTATGAGCAGATGGCCAGAGCCTTGGATATTATTGAAAGACTGAATTAGTCAGAAAGGTGCAGTAGAGAGAGGTACAAAGAAGGAAAGTAGAAGTCATTACACAGGTTAAAGATAATGCTTCTAATTCAAGAATATTGGTTTTCCTATTCAAATGAAAATGTCTGTCAAACTGTACCTATAGTGGACAAAAGGAAAATTATGTTTAGTTTCTCCAAAAGAGGTCTGCTCCTATAACAGAGAACCAAGATTCCTTTTTGATATATTTTGAGCAGAGGAGAGGCGCCCTTTTTAGACAGAGAATGATAAACAGTGGTGAATGCAACTGTAGTTTTGCACTTTTAGTCAAGATTAGTTTCACAGTGGGCATCATTAACTCCAAAGAATTAAGAGAAAAGTGTTAGTTTATATTGAAAAAATGGAAAGGACCTCTATCAAAATGTCAAAAGACACCCCCTGCAACATAAAGTATCCTCTATGGATGTCCTCTTTTCATACAAAGCGCCAGAAGTATAGAAGGGGTTTTTAAGGTGACAGTTTAGCTTTTTCCTCAGCAAAAGGCACTGAAAAGTAAGATACACAATGGTTCATAGCATACATAAAAGACTTTGACATGTTTTCAGTTTCTGGAGAGGAGTTCAAAACAAGATATAGGCAGGTTCATTATTAAATGGTCAAAGGTACCTTGCTGGTACATTTTGAGCAGAGTAAAGGTGTTAGAAGAATCACCCTTCTTGATAGACAGAGGATGAAAGAGTTTACATGAATGCCAATGAAGGAGTGTACCCATAGTAAAAAAGAGGCTCAAATATCTCAGCTCAGCAAATACAAAGGGATAGTAAAATTTCCATGGCTGTTGAATCATAATACCTCTACCACAGCAAAATTAGGGTTAAGGAGTGCCCGGGCAGTTTAATTCAAAATGATTTTCTGACCAAAAAGAGATGAAATTTACAAAAGTGAGAGAGGTTTTTGTCCCTCATAGGTTCAAGAAGAAAAACCTTCTTCAGTTTCTACACAGGTATCATGGTTTGTGAGAAACGTGAAAACTACAGATGTCACGGGAGAATTTCTACACTAGGATTCATCATTTTGACCAGTGATGGGACAGTCAGATTTTGAACAGCCAAATGGACTCAAAATGAAAAAATTCAAGTTGATATGGAAAATAGACTTCCATATCTTTCCGATGAGCCATCTCGGGCCAAATTCCGACAAAAGGAAGGCATCCAAAAGTGGCCTGCAATCAACGCTATCTTTTTCTGCACTAGCATACACCATTTTTGACCAGTGATGGGACAGTCAGTTTTTGAAGGCTCAAATGGACACCAAAGGAAAAAATTAAAGTTTTTCTGGAAAGAAGACTTCCACATCTTTCCAACGAGCCATCTCGCGCCCAATTCCGACACCGGGAAGGCATTCAAAAATGGTCTACAAACAGCTCGATGCATTTCTGCACCAGGATTCACCAGTTTTGACCAGTGTTGGGAAAATCAATTTTTGAAGGATCAAATGGACACCAAATGAAAAAATTAAAGTTTTTCTGGAAATTAGACTTCCACATCTTTCCAACGAGCCATCTCGCGCCCAATTCTGACACCGGGAAGGCCTTCAAAATGGACTTCAAACTTGCGCGACACTCCTGGAAAGGTGCGCGACGCGCCTGTGCACAAAATTTCCAAAGGAGTGCACTGCTGCGCGACGTGCCTGTAGCAGCCTAGCAGCCCGCGGAACTCCTGTAGAAATGGTCAAGAAACTCACCAAAAACCTTAAAAAAATCTTTCCAAGAGCTGCTTAACCAGTCAAGCAAAGATAATAATTGATTTTCAAGTTCCGAAAGTTGAGATTGTTTTGGCAAAATGGTTGGACATGGTGACAAACATCGACATAGCAAGAGACACAAAACTTCTAAAAAGGAGGAGCAACTTGCAGATGAAGACATGGACTATGTAGAGGAATATGAAGAAGATTACCAATATGGTAAGGGTGATGGGCTACAAAAGAGAGATTTTTCAAAGTTGGAAACTAAAACCTAATCATTTTAACAGATCACTATGGGTCTGCTTTGATGGACGGATATTTTGGAGACCTTTTTCTGCACTTTATAAACAAGCATATGACTTCCTAATTGCTATTGCTGAACCTGTTTGTAGGCCAGAATCTATGCATGAGTACAATTTGACACCTCATTCATTGTATGCTGCTGTTTCTGTGGGGCTTGAAACTGAAACAATTATTGTTGTACTAAACATGTTATCAAAAACAAAACTTCCCAAAGAGATCATTGATTTCAGTAATGGATCAACTGAAAATTATGGAAAATTCAAACTTGTGTTGAAAAAGAATCTCTATTTTGTGGACTCCCCATTGTTCACAATTAGTAAAACCCCTAATGAATTGGAGGAAGCCACACGGAACTCATTGGTACTGAGACATCCACGGCCGGTGATTGAAGAAAAGAAACACATTCATTTGAAATTGATCACCTTGCTCAGTTGAAAGAATGAAACAACATTATACCAAATGCTAAATTATCCCATGCTGGAGGAGTTTTGTTGTTGAATGCTACAGGTCTTTGAGCTCTCACCAAGCATTACAAACTCTGCCACTTTATCTCATATACACAATAACTTTTGATTGTGTAAGATACATTTTATTGTTAACTGTCTTCATGTTGTTGAATCTGCTGATCGAGTGCCTACAAGGAAAAAGGAGGTTTTGAAGCTAAGAAGATTGTGTTTGGCCTTCTTCTGAAAAGGGACAAGGGTGTCCTACATCCTAAAAACATCACAGAGCAGAATACCTTTAACACAAAACACAAGAAAATTTTCTTGACTGTCTATCCTCATTTCACTGTGTTTTTCTTCTTAAAAGGTCTGCTTGTTGGATTGCATATTAAAGGGGAAGGCAGCTTTCCGAAGGAGCAGAGGTCTCATATTAAAGAGGGCATTTCACAATACATTTGGAAACATTGTTGCTTAACCAAACAGTGTTTAACCTTTCATAAAGCAGAGTTAGTGAGGAGTGTGCCACTATAATTCGAAGGTATTACCAATGGGTATGGTGAACGAGTGAAACATAAGAAAGGCGGTATGTTTGATTGAAAGGAGTGCACCTGAGAGAAAGGACATGGTTTGGAAGGAGCAGGAATCTTATACCCAAGGAAGGCATCACACCCAACATTTGAAAACATGGTTACCTTCATCAAAATAGTGACTGACATAGAAGGTAGAATTTTGTTTAAGCAACAAGAGGATGATGAACAAGGCCATGACAGTGATGAGCAAGGGCAACTAAGAGATGATACACAGCAGCATCCTGATGATGGAAAGCAAATACAAAACATCGATCATGAAGGGCTTTCTCCAAAGCATGTGCTATCTGCCTCTCCTGGGCAATGGGCCATGACTTCTTCACCCAAAGCCAAAATGCTAAACATCAAAGAAGAAAACCCAAGAGACGCTGAAGGAGGCTAAAGGGAAGTGCCCGGCACGGAAAGTGAGAAAAGACACTTCAGGACTTCATATTTTGGCTTCATCTTCAGAAAATTTTGCTAGGGACCCTTGAGGGTCATACACACCGATTTTGGGCAAATTTTGACATGCTTTGGTTTTTTGGCATTTGTGAGTTTTTAGTCAAAAACTCATAATTGCGCCATTTCAGTTTGATGAGTTGTCAAGGGAGGAGGATGATACCGATGGATGCCATAATTCCATGAGCAGGTCTCCAGCGATTTTCAGGGCATTTGAAGATCATTCGCCCCCTCAAATTGGCGAAAAACACCCTCATTTTGCACATTCTGCCCGCCATATCAGCAGTTTGCTATTTTCTGGGTTTTTTCACACAGGTACAGTTTTGGATGACTTCCGGACCTCGGATTGAGTTGGTTCCAGTTGCGCCGGAAAATAGACACAGAAATCTTTCCAGCAAGCCCTCATGAGCCTCATTTCGACATCGGGAAGGCTGCCATTTGCATCCAGCAAGTCAGGGGACCTTTTTCAGGCATAAATATGAAGTATTTTTGTAATTTTTGAACTCCAAAAATCTGTTTTTCCCAAATGTGCGTTAAGCTATTTTTATCATGGGGAAATCATGTAAAGTCAATATAATTTCCGTTTTTAGCAGTTTTTTAGATATTTTATGGGATATTTTGTGCCTTGGGCTTTGCAAAGCCTCAAGGACAAGTTTAGATATTTTGACTTGGCCAATGGGATAGCTAGTTGCTCCATGAGTTTTTCCTCCCTCAAGCCTATTTATTCCATGGTTCTCATTGTAAATCAGAGGCTGAACTTGAGAGAAGAATTAATACATTGGTCATATGAGCTTTGAAGAATACACTTGAGTTATGATTTTTGGACTGCCTCTTGGATGCTTTTGAGGAAAGATGAAGGATTGTTGATGGATTCCTTGACATGGTAGAATGGTATAGTGTTTCTTGATATGTTTTTGTCTTCTAGTTTTCATTCATAATCCATATTTCTTGCTGCTATAGATCAGTAGAGATTGATTTTGAGATATGCCCATGGAGGCACCTCAAAATTCCTGAATCTTCATAGCTTGATGTTTTCTTCTTCCTTAGTCATGCTAAAGAATTCTTAACTGCTCTTTAGTAACTTAAGGATAATGTTTGCTAGTTTTATTTACAAGTTCTATGCATGTTGAGTAGGATGTATGGTGTGCCCTGCCTACCTATAAGCTGTCCATAGTTCTGTCCATAAGCTTTCTCTTTGACTGATTAGTTGATCATCTTGTTGAACCAAGGAGGCCTAGTCCCGATCTAGCCCTTTGCCTAAAACTATGAAAGCTTGTTTGTCAAAGTGCCCAATGACTTAGAGACTATGTTTAGGCGTTCCAGCATAGTTTATGAGTTGTTAGTTTGTCTTATGTGTTTTCCCCAAAGTCTGATAGCCATTTCCCGAAGTTAGAGGGTCTTATACCTCTATGTATGGCTGGAATGTTTTGATTTCTATGTATTAATTAGCTTATAGTTACACTTAGCATGATTAATGGCTTGCTATAACATGTTTATGTCTGCTATAAACTAGTTACACTTGAAATCCCTTGTCTTTCACCAACTTGTTGTCCATTTAATCCATTTTTCCCAAAGATCCCTTCTACCGTGAATCAAATCGGCCCTACAGCAGCTTTACATCATCACCTCATAGCTTCCTTGACCTGTTTGACCCCATAGCCCAATTTATCTACATCTTGTTCTCCAGTTTATGTATTTGATCAGTTTTATCCCTCACAAACTTAAAAACTAAAAAAAACCAAAAAACACACTTCATAACTAGCCTAATATCAAAACACCGCAAGTAAACACACCGACATCTTTTGCACATATAGAGAGAGCCCTCTCTGAGTCCAGGAAGGCTAGGTCCTTGGGCTCCAAAGCTTGGTTTGATGTTACATCGTCATTTGGCTAGCCAATCGGCCAAATCACGGGACCCTAACATCACACATAGAGCTCTTGGCATAACACATGAGCAGCATGTACCATCATTGTCAAAAGATGAGATCTTGAAGATAGAAGAAGGAAAAGAGGAGGAAGGGCATCACAAGATTAAGAGCATGAACCCCTCTCTGTTTCAAAGCTTGGAAGCACAAATAAGGCAAGAGGACCTATGCAATAAAGGTAGGGGAAAATCTGCCCACCTACATTCACATCCTACTCTATGCCTTGATGCCCCTTTGCAAGGAGGAATTTTACCAGGAGCACCTCTTGATTGGAGGAAATCTAAAGTTTTCTCTCAACTATGGGCAGCATTTGCATACTTGGTTAAGGAGGGAGCCTTGGGAGAAGCCAACACAACGCAGAGTATCTCTCATGAATTCAGAAGAGAGGTGAGCAATTTCCTGAAAGGGGCATTGCTATCTCCTTTGTAATATCCCTTTTTCAGGAACAACTACATATTGGGAATAATTTGAGTTATTACCAGTGTGGAGCTACAACCATGAACCTCATACAGGTATAAAAACACTTAAAATTTAGTAAAATACATAGCAGAAAAGTTATACAACATTTTACAAGGAAAAAGGTGGCGAAAAGGGAGGATTTAGGCCCTAAAACGTGTTTATTCAGAGATATGCATAAAAATAATATGGGAAAGTAGTTGGATATGATATATAGGGTTATGAGGGACTCCCATGTCGAATTTTAGAAAAAAAAAGTAAGTTTTTCTAAGTTAAAGAGTTCCTCCTCTCCTAACTAGGCTAGAAAACCATGATTTCCCAAGACTAGAATTGTGCAGAAATTTACTGAAGCATGTGAGCGTGATTTTATGAAGGGTATGAATGGAATAAGGTTTTAGCATTCATAAATTAGATCAGGGGCATAACTCATACACTTTACAGAAGAAGAGTGAAATAATACAGAAGAAATCCTCAAGAAAGAGGTGCTACAACCATGTAAAAAGACTGTATAACAGTGACAACGTCATTTTCAGGGCTGAAGCATTATTTTATTGATTCATCAGATCTATATCATATCAATACATAAAAATATATATCCAATACTGATCCATGTAAAAGAAGAGCTTATCTATACATTCCCCTTGGGGTTTTGCTCAAAACATGAAGCACTGGAAGTGGATTTGAGATCTAAGAATGTAGATCTGCAGAATGATTTAGAAAATAACTGAATCATGAACATGTAAAATATCAGATCTGAAACAGAACATAGATTGGTTGGCCAATCTATGGATCACCATAGTGAAGGATGAATCCAATCACCGGAGATCTCTCCTCCAAAATGCAAGCAGAACACCCTGCAACTATAGATCTAAAAATAATGTTGTATTAGGGACAGAAAAAATGCTGTAGTTTCTGAAGATGAAATGGTCTGATGCCAAAATGTAGATCTAAATTATACAAAGCAAATGAACTCTTCCAGGAGGTTAAATGACACACTCACTGAGAAGAGCCATTGCTATCATCTAGATCTGATCAGATCTAGATCTCCACTTGTTGCAACTTCTAATATATCTCAACCCTCAATAGGAGTAGCACTGTAATGTAAGGTGAAACTTGGCCCAAGCCTGATAGTGGAGAATTTTAGCACAATTCTCCTCCAAGAGCTACTCAAGGAAGGAGGTGGGATTCCTGAACAAGAATGCCCAACAAGAGATGTCTAAGTAGACATACCTTTAGAAATAATATCTTCAACAACGTTTTCCTTGTTTCCCTCCTCTTCCTTTTATAAGATAGGAATCTTTCCAAACCCTAAACCACCTTGAATCACTTAACCCCTTTCACATTACAAACTCCTTCTAGAACTGCGTTGTCCCTCAAAGAGGTTGAATGCATCTAGACTGCGCTGTTTGAATTGGTCAAATAGGATCCCCTCTTGTTATTTAGCCCCTTCCACACCTGCAAGATATAATTTAAATAGCCCATATATGTCTCTGTTCACATAGGCATTGATTTATTCTTAGTTTTTAGGAGTTTTACATGTCCTCCTTCACAATTTATTCATTAATCATGAAATACAAAATAAATAAGGCAAAATTAATGTTCCAATTAGCTGAAGCTAATTTAGGAACATTACAGTCTCCCCCTCCCAAATGTTGCTTGTCCTCAAGCAACTGCAAGGGTGCTGCAAAATCTCCCCCCTTCTTCTTGTGGCCTTCTCCTTCAACAGTCTCCACCATTGCTTCAAATTTTCTGCAATAATCCCATCTCCCAATGGTTCCTCCCAAGTGTGCAAAGTGGCCTTTGGTAGATAAACCAAATAGCTCTCATTATGAAGTAAAGGAAGGTCTATATGGAAACCCTCTTGCTGATCCATGGCCTCATCAAGATAGAAGTGATGGTCATGATGGGGAATTTCACCATCAATGAATGTCTTCCACCTCCATGCTATCATCCAAATGAAATGAATTACCTTCTAGCATGGTAACTCATAGTGAAGTTCCTCCCAAATGCCCATGAGAGGCATGCTCCAACTGATACATACAATCATATGGTCCACATCATAAAGAGACAAGTGATGTGCTATAGTGGCCATATGGTCTCCCATGCTCCCCTTAGAACATGTAGTGCAAAGAATGTGGGAAACTCCTTTCCCCAAGGACACATTCCACAAATGTGTCTCTCCTCAAACCATGTTCCTAAGAATAAGAACATCTTCAGCGTGTGGAATCATGATTAAGATCATGCTAGCTGCCATATATGATAAAGGAGAAGGAATATGCCTTCTCATGTGCAACCAACACAATTTTACCCTCAACTGCCATAGAATAGAAGATGACAAGTGTTTCCTCCAACACTTGCTTGCTGCCCCATCCTTCTTGCATGCTTGGAGAAGGTGCTTTGTGATTGGTGTAAAGGAGTCACACCATGGAAAGTGTATCTCTCCTCCAAGATCCTCCAAAGGATGATCAACATCAATAAAGTTCATGGCCTCAAGTGGCCCATGAAGCCCATCATAAATAGTGCTCCCTCTTGGAGCAAAGACCTGCACATGAGTGTTAAGAAGATACAAGTATATAATGAATACATCATGAGATTCAACAATACAATGTTTGTCATACACTTCTCTAAAATCAGCAAGGTAGCTCATGGATGAGCTCCCTCTCACACTCAATAAATAAGGAGGTGATAATGATAACTCTTCCCAAGAGCTATGTTCCTCCTCAACCAGCAAATGATTCATGCACTTACTCATATGAGAGTGCATATCCTCCTTGAAATTCTCCCACATAAATCCATCTAAGATAGCATGATATTTTTTAATGAAGCTAGTGGGATTTGAAATCAAGACCTCAGAGGTTGTGTCAAGTAGTTCATTCTTGAGTTTGGAATATTTAGTTAAGTAAATCTAATCATGAACATAAATGATTCCATCAACTAATTTGTAATTTCCAGAAATTGCTTGCCCATCAAGAACCTTACATGTGAATAGGTCCTTATAATATTCCATCAATATTTGGGACTCCCAACAAGGGTCTAGGCTTCCCAACATTGACAGCATTGTAGAAATATGAAATGATGCATTTGTCATATGATGGCTCTCCACCTTGAAATGCTTGATGTCAAAGTCACATGTTAGAGTATTCCCAACCTTCTTTTGTTTCCCCTCTTCCAGATGATGTTTCTCAAGACAATATTGGAGTTTAGGAAAGTCACCCTTCCCTTGAAAGGTTCTCTTTCTCAAAAACTTCAACCTCTTTGCTCTTCCATGCAAAAATGATTTTTTTTTTTTTTTTTGTATGTTCAAAAATCCTCATTATATATTGGAGTATCCTTTTCTGTCCCAAAACTATGGAATAGCCTCTTGATACTATGCTCATATCAGCACAAATTTTTGAATCTATCCCCTCCAATGCAAATAGATGAATGGAAGAAAACAAGGTCAACTTCAGAAATTTTCCTAGCCTTCCATCAATGGTTTTCAGTGCTGTAGTGGCTCCTTCCAAGGTTCCCTCTTTAAACAAATATGTTGAAGCTGCATATAGTTGAGAGAAAAATTTAGTTTCCCTCCAATTAGGAGGTATTCTTGCTGAAATGCCTCCTTGCAAAGAGGCATCAAGGCATAGAGTAGGGTGTGAATGTAGGTGGACAGATTTTCCCCTACCTTTGTTGCATAGGTCCTCTTGCCTTCTTTGTTCTTTAAAAATCTTAAATAGAGAAGGGTACATGCTATTCATCTTGTGATGCCATTCCCCCTCTTTTCCTTCTCCTATCTTCAAGATCCCATCACTTGGCAATGAAGGTACATGCTGCTCATGTGTTTTGCCAAGAGCTTTCTGTGTGAGATCTTTTGGAACTCTTTGCAAGAGTGCAAGAGTTTCTTTCCTTGGAGCAAGTGATCCATCCTTTTCTTCATGTGGTGTTTGAGGTGCCCTTATTATGACTACGTTATCTTGTCCCACTTCTCCTTCCTCTTCTTCACTAGTTGAATTATCCTTACCCTCAACAAGAGGCCTTAGATCTTGGTCATCTTTTGAAGAAAGAATCTTCATGTCTTCCTTTTGAGAAGGAAGCCCTTCCTATAAAGGAGATCTTGCCCTTGGAAAAGTATCAAACAAGCTCACCTCCTCTTCATTGCTTTTCAGAAATGGAGTTGGATATATAGACCCTCCCAACTCATGCAAAAGTTTTGTTTGTTGTGGTTTGATAGTTGCAATAGAAGATGTTTCACATGAGATATCATCAAACCTATCTACTAATCTTTCAATGAACTTTTCATAAGTAGATTTATTTGCATTCTTTAAGGAAAATTATTCAGACAACCACCAAGCATAGGCCTTACCTTCGAAATGCAACGCTGCTGCTTCGATGGCTTCAATCTCTAAAACTTGATGTTGTTGAACAAATTCATCTAGCTCCTTCACCCAAACCCTAACTGGACATTTAGGCAATCCATCAAAGATAGATAGATAGAATCTACCCTTACCATGTTGCTCCTCCTTTGTGACTTTTCCCTCCTTGATCTTACAAAATCCTTGGAAGTTCAAGTTATCTTTGAACTCTTTGGACTGAGCTTCATACTCCTCCAAATACTCTCTAAGAGTCTCCTTCTTAGGCACACCTCCTTTCTTCCTCTTCATGAAGAAATCACAGACAGAACGCTGAAGATTTGGTGATATGGCTGAGTGAAAATATCCATGAGATGAGGATTCAAAATTTTCCTCATGTATAGATCTTGTAGATCTGATTGAAAGATCTTTCTGCTCTTGAAACTCTTTTTGAGTTTCACTGCTTCTTCTTTCCTCTTCTTGTTCAACCTCCTTGGAGAGGTTCTTCTTAGATCTGAAAGCTGATGATAATAAACCCATATTATTCATAATTCTGACCTTGCTCCTTGCTGGAATATCACTGCAAAGTTCCCTTTTCAGGAATATCAAAATTCTATTCCAGAGATCGACTGCAGGGGCATTTACTGGATATGTCACGTTTGAAAAAAGGATGAGATACAGAGGCTATCTGGCCATCTGCATACTCTGTCTGTAGAGCTTGAAATGTTTCTCTTTTAGGGATCCAGCACTTTGTCTTGAAGCCACAAGCTTAGCCAAAGATCTTGCTCTTATACCACTGTAATATCTCTTTTTCAGAAACAGCTGCAGATTGGGAATAATATGAGTTATTACCAATGTGGAGCTACATCCATGTACCTCATACAGGTGTAAAAACACTTAAACTTCAGTAAAATATACAGCAGCAAAGTTATACAGCGTTTTACAAGGCAAAAGGTGGGGAAAAGTGAGGATTTAGGTCTTAAAACGTGTGTATTCAAAGATATGCGTAAAAATAAGATGGGAAAGAAGTTGGATATGATAGCTAGGGTTATGAGGGACTCCCATGTCAAATTTCAGCAAAAACAAATAATTTTTGTTAAGTTAAACAGTTCCTCCTTTCCTAACTAGGCTAGAAAACCCTAATTTCCCAAGACTAGAATTATGCAGAAATTTACAGAAGCATGTGAGCGTGATTTTCTGAAGGGTATGACTGAAATAAGGTCTAAATATTGACAAATAAGATCAGGGGCATAACTACTCCACTTTACAGAAGAATAATGAAATAATACAGAAGAAATCCTCAAGAAAGAGATGCTACAACCATGTAAAAAGACTGCATAACAGTGACAACGTGATTTCTAGGGCTGAAGCAGCAGTTTATTAATTCTTTAGATCTAGATCAGATCTGTACAAAAAAAGATAGATTCAATACAGATCCATGTACAAGAAAAGTTGATCTATACATTCCCCTTGGGGTTTTGCTCAAAACATGAAGCACCGAAAGTAGATCTGAGATCTAAGAATGCAGATCTGTAGAATGATTCAGAAAATCACTGAATCATGAACATGTAGAATATCAGATCTGAAACAGAACATAGATTGTTTGGCCAATCTATGGATCACCACAGTGAAGGATGAATCCAATCACCGGAGATCTCTCCTCCAAAATGCAAGCAAAACACCCTGCAGCTGTAGATCTGCAAATAACGTTGTCTTAGGGAGAGAAACAGTGTTGTAGCTTCTGAAGATGAAACAGCCTGATGCCAGGATGTAGATCTGAAGTATACTCAGCAAATGAACTTTTCCAGGAGGTTAAATGACACACTCACTGAGAAGAGCCATTGCTATCATCTAGAACTGAGCAGATCTAGATCTCCACTTGTTGCAACTCACAAGACAGCTCAACCCTCAACATGAGCAGCGTTGTAATGTAAGGTGAAGCTTGGCCCAAGCCTGATAGTGGACAAGTTTAGCACTATTCTCCTCCAAGAGTTGCTCAAGGAAGGAGGTGGGATTCCTGAATAGGAATGCCGACAAGGGATGTCTAAGCAGACAGACCTTCAGAAATAATGTCTTCAACAACCCTTTCCTTGCTACCCTCCTCTTCCTTTTATAAGATAGGAGTCTTTCCAAACCCTAAACCACCTTGAATCACTTAGCCCCTTTCACATTACAACCTCCTTCTAGAACTGTGCTATCCCTCAAAGAGGTTCAATGCATCTAAACTACGCTGCTTGACTTGGTCAAATAGGATCCCCTCTTGTGATTTAGACCCTTTCACACCTACAAGATATAATTTAAATAGCCCAGATATGTCTATGTTCACATAGGCATTGATTTATTCTTATTTTTCAGGAGTTTTATATGTCCTCCTTCACAATTTATTCATTACTCATGAAATACAAAATAAATAAGGCAAAATTAATGTTCCAATTAGCTGAAGCTAATTTAGGAACATTACACCCACTCGCTTACTGCGCCGAGAGAGGAGAAATCGGTTATGATGGCATAGGCATGGAAATACATGGAAACTCCATAACTTTGGGGTAGCCCATGATGTCTTCATTCACAAAGAATATTTCTGAACATGGAAAGGGGATACTAACCCTCTTATATGCATGGGCCAAAATGAGGGAGTATTGGAAGACAAGGACTTTCCAAGGGGAAGTTGATTTCCATATGCTTCAATCTTGTCTTGAGAAAGATCAGCTGCAAATGAGGTAGCAAAGGGAAGATTATGATGCTCCAACATGTGATTTTGATATCAATGATGTCAAAGAGAGGAGCCATGAAAAGATAGGGGCTGCATTTCATACCTCTACAGCATTGTCATTCTTGGGAAGCCTAGATCCTTATTTGGATTCCCAACTCATGATGGAATACTCCAAGGACCTATTCACATGTGGGGTTCTTGATGGGGAAGTAGTGGATGAGAGGTTTAAGTTAGTTGATGGAGTCATCTATTTCTATAATCTTATCCTTTTGGTTAGAGACTCCAAGCTCAAGGAGAGACTACTAGATGCAACTTATGAGATCCTGCTTTCCAAACCCACTGGTTTCATTAGAGCATATCATACTCTCTTGGGTGGATTCATATGGAAAGGTTTCAAGGAAGAGGTGCACTCTCATATGAATATGTGCATGGATTACTTGGTAGATGAGGAGGAACTTAGCTCTTGGGAGGAGTTGTCATTCACACCTCCTTACTCATTGAGTGTGAGAGGGGACTCATCCATGAGTTACCTCACTGATGTAAAACAAGTGTATAAAGGGACTTGTCTTTCTGAACATTATAATGTATCTCCTATATGCTTATATTTTTCTAACACTCAATTGCAGAACATTGCTCCAAGAGGGGGCATTATTTATGATGAGTTTCATGGACCACTCAAGGCCATGAACTATATTGATGCAGGTCATTCCTTGGAGGATCTTGGAAAGCTACTATATTCTTCATGGTGTGATTCTTTTACACCAACTATGATTCACCTTTTCCAAGCATTCAGAAGGGATGGGGCAGCAAAAAATTGTTGGGAGAGGAACTTGTCACCTCTTATTCTATGGCAATTAAGGGTAAAACTGCGTTGGTTGCACATGAGGGAAAATATTCCTTCTCATTTATCATACATGGCAGTTAGCATGATTCTAATCATGATTCCATATGTTGAAAATGTTCTTACTCTTGGGAACATGGATGGAGGAGAGGCACATTGGTGGAATGTGTCCTTGGGGGAAGGAGTTCCCCACTCTTTTTGCACTACATGCTTCAATGGGAGCATGAGATATTGTATGGCCACTATGATAGACCACTTGCCTCTTTGTAGAGTGAGTGTAATGTTACTAAATTAGCTTCAGCTAATTGGAACATTAATTTTGCCTTATTTATTTTGTATTTCATGATTAATGAATAAATTGTGAAGGAGGACATGTAAAACTCCTGAAAACTAAGAATAAATCAATGCCTATGTGAACAAAGACATATCTGGGCTATTTAAATTATATCTTGCAGGTATGAAAGAGGCTAAATCACAAGAGGGCATCTTAGACTGGGCAGTTCTAGAAGGAGCTTCTAAATGTGAAAGGGGCTAAACTAATGAAGTGGTTTAGGGTTTTGCCAAGACTCCAATATTATAAAAGAAGGAGGAGAGCAATAAGCAAGGGTTGTTGAAGACATTTCAAATTTGAGGTTGCTTGGGAAACTTGAGTTCTCTTGGCTGTTTAGCCAAAGGGAAGAGGGTTTCCTGTTTAGGAACCCTCTCTCCTTCCATGGAGTAGCTCCTTGGAGGAGGTTGTGTTGCATTTCTCCACTATCCGGCATTTTGGCCAAGCTTCTTCTTGCATCTACAGCGCAATCCTATTTAGGGATGAATTGTTTATGTGAGCTGCAGCAAGTGGAGATTAGATCTCTTCATATCTAGGGAGTTCTAGCACCCCTTGTCACTGGGAAACTCATCTATCCCATTGATAAGATGGTTTTAGACTCATTGGGCTTCAGATCTACTTCTTGGCAACAGGCCAAACCCATTCCAGAAGAGACAACGCAGTATTTTCCCCTGAACTATGTTATTTGTAGATCTACAGCTGCTGGGTGTTTTTTCGGTACTTTGGAGAAGAGATCTCCGGTGTTAGGATTCTTCCTCTCACTATAGTGATCCATGGATTGGCCATCCAATCCATGTTAGTTTTAGATCTGATCTGCTGTAGCATGTTATTATTCAGAAATTTCTGAATCATTCTACAGATCTGTAATTTTAGATCTCAAGTCCACTTCTGGCATTTCATGTTTTGCACAAAACCCAAAGGGGAATGTATAGATCAACATTTCATGTACTTATTTCTGTATTAGATCCATATTTTCATGTAATGATATGCTTCAGATCTGAAGATCAATGAAATATTGCTTCAGCCCCTGAAAATAACGCTTTCATGGTTATGCAGTCTTTTCTTATGTGTTGCAGCAACTTACTATGGGGATTTTCCTTATGAAAATGTCTGTTTTTCTTAGTATAATCCATATGATTCCTATTCTGAACTTTCATACTGATATTCATGCATAAAATCATTCCATCCCTTCAAAAATTATGCTACCCATGCTTCAGCACATTTCTGCATAAATTAGGTCATGGGAAATCAGGGTTTTTCTTGACTAGTTGGGAAGGAGGAGTTGTTTAACATAGAAAAACTCATTTGTTTGAGCTGAAATTTTGCATGTTAGTCTCTCTTAACCTGATCTAACATATTCCAAAGCCATGCCCCTTCATTTTACGCAGATTTCTGTACACACTCATTTTAGTGCATAAAAAGTTGTTTTTCCTCACCTTTTTTAGAATAAAAATTGAGTAAAGGTTGTTGTTGTACTTTATATTGGTTTTTGAGTGTTCTTAAGAATATTTTATGATGGTTGAAGCTCTCATTCCTTAAAAATGCATTTTTCAGGCATGCCTTGCTGAGTAAACCCTTTTGAGCATTACCTCTCGACAAGAGTCTATGGACAGAGTCTGAATAGGCCCAGATAGCCTCTGGATCTCACACTTCCTTGAGAAGGTGACATATCCGGTAAATTCCCCTTCATTCAATCTCTGGTATAGATCAGATTGTTGATTGTTAATGTTTCAAAAAGAGGGCATTACATTGATACCAGTTGTGGGAGATATGTTTAGCAGATCTAACTTGATTTGTTTTTGAAGAAATTCCATATTTGAGTCCCGCACAGCATATTCAAGAGGAACCAAGCTCTGTTCTGCATTTTATTTGCCTATTTTTCCTTATACAACGTTCCCATTAAGCAGCTTGACAATGTTTCTGAAAATGGAACATTACAAGGAGCCATATGTTTGTTGCGAACATGCCTCTATCTCATATGCATTTGGGAGGAGTCTTTCTATGGATTTCCAAGCTGGGAGGTAATCCACTTCATTTGGATGATAGCATGGAGATGGGAGACTTTCATGAATAATGAAATTCCCCATGATTCTCATCACTTCTATCTTGAGGAGGCCATGGGTCAGCAAGAGGGTTTCCACATAGACCTTCCATTTCTTCATGATGAGATCCATTGGGTTTATTCACCGTCAACTTTCACATCGTGGAAGGACCATTCGAAGATAGAACTATTGCAGAAAATTTAGAGCAATGGTGGAGACTATCGGATGAAGAGGCCACAAGAGAAGAAGGGAGATTTTCAGAAGACTCTTGGCAGCTTGCTTCGAGGACAAGCAACATTTGGAGGGGGAGACCGTGAAATATTCCTAAATTAGCTTACAACTAATAGGAATATTAATTTTTCTTTTGAAATCTAGATGGATGAATAATTGGGCAAGGAGGCTCATAATTTTCTTAAGTATGAATAAGAATCCCTCATAGTGTGAAAAGGGATCATGAAATAACTAGATCAAGCATCCACATGTGTGAACCATGTATAAACTATGTGGACAAGGTCAAGTTTGACCAAGTCAACAGAATTTATTCTCAAAGAGTGGATCCTAAATAAAGACAGCTCAATGTGAATGGAAATCAAGCTAACCAATTAAAATGAAGACACCTTGAGTGTGGAAGAGGTTGATCACTTGACCAAGTCAACCATGACCATATCTACAGCGCAGTCTAGATGCATTTAACCTCTTAGAGGGACAGCGTAGTTCTAGAAGGAGGTTTTACATGTGAAAGAGGCTAAACTAATGAAGTGGTTTAGGGTTTTTCCAAGACTCCAATCTAATAAAAGGAGGAGGAGAGAAACAAGAGGGGGTTGTTGAAGATTATCATTTTCTGAAAGTATTGTCTGCTCAGACATCCCTTGTTGGGTCTTCCTGTTCAGGAATCCCACCTCCTTCCTTGAGCAGCTCTTGGAGGATACTTGTGCTATCTTGTCCACTATCAGGCTTGGGCCAAGCTTCACCTTACACCTATAGCGTTGATCCTGTTGAGGGTTGGGTTGTCCTTGTGAGTTACAGCAGTGGAAGACACTAGATTTGCTCAGATCTAGCCTATACTAGTGGCTCTTCTCAGTGAGTGTGTCTTTTAACCTCCTGGAAGAGTGCATTAGCACTATGAGCTTCAAATCTAGACCTTGGAATCAAGCCAAAGCATTCTCAGAGCCTACAGCACAGTTTCTCTCCCCGGACTATGTTATTTGCAAAGGAGAAGTTGCAGGGTGTTTTGTCTACATTTTGGTGGAGAGATCTTCGGTGTTGGGATTCTTCCTCTCACAGTGGTGATCCATGGATTGGCCATCCAATCCATGTTTGTTACAAATCTGATCTACTGTCCCATTGTATTATTCAGAAATTTCTAAATCATTCTGCAGATCTGCAACTTTAGATCTCAGATCTACTGGGCTTCATTTTTTGCACAAAACCCCAAGGGGAATGTATAGATCACCATTTCTTGTACATAGATCTATATTAGATCTAAATTTTTATCTACAGATCTGATCTAGATCTAAGGATTAATAAACTGCTACTTCAGCCCCTAAAAATAACGCTGTCATGGTTATGCAGTCTTTTCTTGTGGTTGTAGCACCTCATTTCTGAGGATTTTTCCTGTATTGTCTCATTCTTTCTCTTGTATAATGTATGGGCTGTAATGTACATCTGATTTTCTGTTACATATCTGATTTCTAAACCTCCATATCAGCCTACTACTGTGATTCAGTGGATCTGCGTTATTTCTGAAGTAGTCCTTTACATATAGCTGTAGCCCCTCTCTTTGGGTGATTTTCAGCTAGACTAGTTTGTGGGAGATCTGTTTAACCCACCTAGTTTGATTTTTTTTTCTCTCCTTTTGGATTTATATCTTAGATGAGCTGATCTAAGGTATCCAGGAGCTGCAAACTCATTTCTATGCACATAATTCTCAGAAGTGTGTTATTTCAGCAAGCTTACTGAGCTGTTCCAAATTTGGAATATTACAATATGTGTACAACCTGACAGGAGTCTCAATGTGTTGGTGGACAAAAGATAAACTAGTGAGCATATTGATAACCAAGGTTCAGTGGCCAGATGGACTTGGAGCATTGATAGAGGCAGGTGGCGACCCCTGGTATTGCACCAAGAATGCTACAAATCCCAGTGGCTACTCTACTTTACTTCATCAACCCGAGGTTCGTACAAAATTGGAGGTGATAGTGCTATATGCACAGCAGATTCATTCTACTCATGTCATCCTCTTTTGAGCTCTACAAAAGGGTGATATTTCTAGGGTTTCTGAATGAATTCTGTCACACTTATGAATTTAAACCTAGGGCTACAAATGAGTCAAATCCATTAATATATCAGCAAGGAAAGAAATATTCTACAACAAGAAAGCACATCTAACTAATCTAAAATGAAATAAATCTACACATTAAGCTATGATAATAAATGGAAGCAAACTAGGCATCTTGCATGAAGTAAATTGTTGAATTGAAATTGCATCAAGGAAACTAAGCTAGTCACACATTGTTGGGCAAAATGGCTAGATACACTTTATCTACTTCATGTTCTATCTATCATTCTTTTACTCATGCTTCTTATCATGACCTAACTATGCTTGTAAATGCATTGTTTTTCAACTAGGAGAAGAAACTACTAAGGTGACTTAGGAAGGGCTTGAACTCATGGGTGCAAGGTTGAAGGTGTCTGGGTGGTTTTGGAAAGTATGGATGAGGTGGATGGTGGTTTATGTGCTTGAGGAGGGGCCCACTGGTGCTGCTACAATCTCTACTACAGGTTTCTTGTAGCGCTACAGGAAAGTCCTAAATTGCTATAGGAAATAGTCTGAGGGCAATCTGAGGCCAAAAAATGGTGAGAAAGGCATAGGGAAGGTGGACTAAAGGTGTGTTTGGATGAGTGGAAGGTGTCCAACCCCTTGGCCAAGCTCATAGCTTCTTGAGAAGCATGTCTTTCACCTCTAGGGTTTTCTCATGGTGTGAAGGTGAAAAATCTGAAAACAGGGTTGATGGTGATTTGATGAACAAAAGGCTGATGAAAGGTGAGAAATGAATTTTAAGGTGTTGGTGAAGTCCTCCTTTGCTATGCTACTTGAACGTGCAAGCAAACTACCCGTTCATGCAACAAATATTGACAAATTAATTATGAAGGAAATGGAAAAGATGAGTTGAATTTGGAAAGAAAACCTACTTTAGCCTACAAACAGAACTCTAACTCGGCATTCTAAACATGTTCATGACACTACAACAACCTAACTATTCTTCCCCAAGTGTTGGGGCTCCTACGTTTTGGCAGGTTTGGCTCTACCAAAAGATAAGACAACATCAAAACCACTTTGGGACCTCAAGATATAGCCCTCCTGGGTCCAGAGAGGGATCTCTCTATAAAGGCAAAGGTATATGTTTTCGAAGTTCAGTTTCAAGGTATTCGACTAGTTATAAGGCACAAGGTTTGTTGTTTTGTTTTGTTTGTTTGGTTGTTGGGAAGAAATGAAAGAAGGGTTCAATATAAGACAAAGGGTGAGCAAAGAGGATTTTAGGCAAACGAGAGATACTTCAAGGAACACTCGAGACCATTGGGAAATAGAGTCATAAAAGGGTTTACTTGCTATTCAATATCCAAGGCTTTCAATTGGGCTAGTCATAAAAAACAGAGGATCTTTAAAGATGATAGTATGGTATGAAATGGTGAGGAAAGAAGGTGAATGAAAAGGAAACCTCCAAGGTGGCCACTTAGGAATCAGATCTAGGGATAGGGCATGCCTTAAGTACCTATGATCCAACCCCTAAAAGGCTAACTCTTCAGACAACAAGAAACACTTAAGATTTAAACACACAGGTGAAGCCTGAGATCAGAGAAAGGCTTTGAACTTTCAATGCTTTGACATTCAACTTAAGGGAACTTAGAAAGGTTAAATTGATTTAAAAAGACCCTAATGAGACAAAATCAACATTCTAAACTCCCATTATCCCAATTCTTTCAATTAAAACCAGACAAGAACATCTAAGAACAGATTCATAAATTCATACATCAGTTAGTAGTGAATAACAACTACTACACTGGTTAAATTATCTTGAATTAGTTCTCAGATAGCACTATCAGTAGAAAACATCAAAGATAAGAAGAGCAGGAAGCATTAGGGTACCATGCGAGGGTATATCCTAAGACAAATTTCTGATTCTTACCAGAGAAACAAAATGTAATGAATCACAGAAGGAAAACAGAGACAAAGATAGAACACATCACCGCTGTTTTAAATCAGGATCCAAATAAATTGCTTGTCATATTAAAGAGCAACACCAGTCATATACAACATTGTTCAACAACTTGACATTCAATTTGGAAACATCTTCCTCAGCCTATCTTACAACTTTACACACAGAACTATATCTCAAGAGAAATAACTTACAATTCACAGCTATCCGATCAACAACCTTTTAAATGTGTTTTTTCATGAGTTTTATAGCTAAATAGAGGCAGAGGAGGTAGGTGAAACCTTAAATGAAACATTAAAATAGAAGTAGAAGGAAGGGGCTCGAGGCCCATTTTGTCTTAATATCTATGCATTGATCTTCAGTACTCTTTAGATGAAAGAGTGGTCTTCGACAGGCTGATATATGTTCTTTGATGTACTTTTCAGCTGTAGTACCCTCTAGTACTTTGGTGATGAGAAAAGGCAGATAAATGACTTTCAGGCCTGCCATATTGCATAACAAATGCTCTGGAAGCATTAGGACTTTCTGTCAAGGTGGAGATCTTCTCAGGAGCTCGATGTAGAATAAAAATTAGTATGTGAACTTGTCCTTTCATGGGAAAGAACCTTATGCTGATGTGAGACACTGATAAGATTGTTTTCTGTGCTTTAGGCCTCATTAGGCCTTCTATGTTAATCACAAGGTCTTCAATATGGTACATTTTCCATTTAAACATTGAATTAAGGCTTAAAATCTTCAATAATGGGCATTAAACCTCCTTAATTCTTCACTGATACTCTTTGCTGCTTCACTGACTGTCTCTGTCTATGGAAATGGAGTTTTAATGGTGTGGGAAGTTTCACAGAGTTAAACACTGCTTCTTTGATGAAAATATTTCATTTAGAAACCTTCCCAAGCATTTCTCTGCAATATCTGGCTCTGAAAATGGCATTCTGCACCATTGTTCAACTCTGGCTATGACTAATGAGACAGAGCACAACTACAAACCTTTAAAACCTACAAAACCAATAAAATCATTGAGAAAATTGATGGGTGTGGAGGTTGGATGTCGTGGAGGCCTGTGAAAAATGGAGGCGCAGCGGTGAAAACAGTGGCTGTAGGTGGAAAAATGGTGAAAATTGCTGCAAAATGGTGGAGGGATGATCTGATGAAGGTCTAGTGGTGAGATGATTTTGGATCGTCCAATCAGATCAGGTAGTGGTGATCAATGGTGGAGATTCACTGATGGAATGGCTTTAGAGGTTAGGCGGAATGAAATAAAATTTTAATGTAAAACATAAAAGTTTACCCTTTGGCGAAATACAAAGGAAAATGACGAAAATCAAATGAAATGGGCTTTGAATGGTGGGACCGGCATGGGCGGAGGGCGATTGAATATGGACCGTTAGATCTCAGGAGGAAATCAATGGCTGGGATCATCCGATGAAACTCTGCGAAAGTCCGATGAAAAAAATATGAATGAATGATGTGATGGAATGAGGACTGTAGATCTATATAGATCAACGGTCGGGATTGCGTGGAAGAGCTTCAGAGGCGGAAGAGGGGAAGTGGTTTCCAGGAGAAAACAACTATTTTTCGCATTGTTTGGGAGTGGTTTTGAAAATCTCCCAAAAAAATGCGATATCGCTTGCCGCCTGACATGTGGCAGAATGAAACCGCCTATATCGCGTGATTTGGAAACGTTAAAGCCCAGACAAAGAAAAAACGTGATATGCATGTTGGTCATTGGATGTGGGGCGACGAGATCTAATGGTGGTGGATGGAGCGCGATATGGACAGTTGCGTGGTTGGTAAGGTGGGGGCAAGTCGAAGGTGGTTTGAATACGGGCCGTCCAATCAGCGGAATGAATGCCTAAGATCTGAAGAGAGGACGCGAAGGCAGAGGGGCTGGTTAATGGACGGGGAGCATATGAGCCGTCGGATCAAATAGGATGGACGGCTACCATCTAATCGCACCGGAGGATGGCAGGGGCCAAAAACTCCGAAGGTATGATGTTGCGATTACATATGGACCATTGGATTGGCGGAAGATCGACGATCGCGATTGGATCAGGAATGGCCAATCAGGGACACAGGGGCGGTGAGAGGACAAATCCTGTCCATTGGTTTTTTTGGATTCAATGGCCAGGATTGAATCGGAGATCGGCCAATCGGGGAGTTGAAGAGTGGCGCAATAAAAATTTGTGATTGGCGATTGTCGCGATGGTGCGATGGCCGTCGGATCATTTAGAGATCAACAGTGGATATCACGATTGGAGGGTAACAAGGAATGTTGTGGTCACGCAGTGAGATTTGCGCGGACCGTCGGATCTTTTCATATTGACGGTGGATATTGCACCCGCGGCCAACATATCAAATCACTCTCGCATCGGAACTTTTCTGTTTACGAAGCAAAAAGTGCTCCCCACTAATCTTCCGATTGCGATTAGCTCTATGGGGCTTTGTGCTTGGTCTCAGCGCCCGGTTATATGCGGAGAAGGTGTTGGGGCCAGGCCGAAAGGGGCTTAGGCCTATTCATATGGTAAAAAGTGGGTTTTTGGCCCAAAACAGAGTTTTTTAAGGCTAAACAGAGGTTCTGGTAGGAGAAGAGAGGGGTTTTAAAATCAAATGAAGGGATTTCACATGGTTTACAAAGGGGAATTAGATGGTTTAGAAGAATTAGGAAGGGATTTTCGGGGGTTAAAGGGGAAACTTTGAGAAGGGAAAAAGGGCTAAAATGGGAATTTTGTAGGGATACAAGGGAGCAAATGAAGGCTTTTCTGAGCACAATTTTTTCACAGATAGTGAGGATTTCTTGATCAAAACAGCAGTGAAGATCTTTTTCAAAGGAAAAGGGCACACAGAGGCTTCAAGAATGAGAGATTTTCATAGGAAATGTATCTCTTGGAGGCTCAGAAAAATATTTAGCCACCTGTTTGCTTGAAAAAAAAATTATAGGTGGCTAACAGTGGCTCCACATGGGGATGGAATATTCTTGAAGATGTCAAGAACTTCATAAATATTCTTTAGGAAGTAGGCCAGATGCCTGATCTTTGAACCATCTTTCTTCTTTGATTCAGCTGTTACAAACATGATGGATATTAATCAGCAGAAAACATTCCCCAAACAATCTACCCATCCTATAGTCCTAACATTTTTTCTTCAAGGTGCATTTGAATTTGCAAACCTTCTTCATCATTTTTTTATTGAAAGCAGAAACAAACTAATCTAATTCTACCCTTATTCCTCCATGAGGCCAGATTAAACATTTGGTCTCATAGCTTCTCTACCTACACTAATATCTGCTAGGATTAAACTGTCTAGCAGATTTCTTCTCTACATTCTACAACAGAAATTTAAAAACAGTCAAACCAGGATTAGACAGTCTGGTTTGTTGTGGATCCATGGCATAAAGACAGCTGCACATGAACTGAAATTGTATAAACTTGAAAACAAAATTTTGAAGGCTTGAAGTTTTGAAACTTTGAAGCATCCTTCTTTTTTTGTGACTCAAGTTTTGAGCTTGTTAGAGTCACTTTCTTCTTCACTTCAGCTCTGGTTTTGGGCTTGTTAGAGTTGATTCTTCTTTCTTCTTTACTGGTTCAGATTTTGAGCATATTAGAACCAGCTTCGTTACTTCCTTTGGCTCAGTTTTTGATCATGTTAGAGCCAATATTTGCACTCTAGAGGTTCAAGTTTTGAGAATTTCTGAACCTCTCTTTCTCTCTTTTTTGATACATTTTCTCTTTTTCTTTGAAAACAAAACATAGCAATGGTATTTACAATGGAAATGGAACTGTAAACTGGAAATTAGCAGTAGTAATGCTTGAGCATCCTGGCATTGACAGGACCCCCAAACAGATCTGTACCATCTAGCTCTTGCAGAAAAAAGGCATTTGGACCAATGGTGGATTGGATGATGTAGGGACCCTGCCACAAACTATCAAATTTGCCATGCTTTCCTTTGTCTTCTCTCCTAGAGTCCCACTTTAGAACTTTATATCCAATTTTGAAGTCACAATATTTTGTTCTTTTGTCAAACAAATTTATATTTTCCTGCACTTTCAGAGCTCGGTTATAGACTTCTTCTCTTGTCTGTTGGATATGTATTGTTTGATTTATCCTCCTTACCATGTTTTCCTCTTCTGTCTGAATCTCTTGGACTATTTTAATCACTGGTACCCCTAGGCTGGTAGGAAACACTGCCTCTGTGCCATAAACAAGCTGATATGGTGACATTCCAATGGATTTCTTTTTTGTTAGCTTGTCAGCCCACAAAGCATGCACTAACTTGTTATGCCATGATTTCTTATTCTCCTCAACTAATTTTTTGATAATGTTCACCAAGCTCTTGTTTGATGATTCAGCTAACCCATTACCTTGTGGGTAATAAGCAATTGAATGACCAAGTGCTATCTGATACCTGTGACAAAAATCAATCATTTTCTTGGATCCAAAAGCAGCAGCATTATTAGTGATTATCTTTCTAGGGCAGCCAAATCTAGAGAGGATGTGGTCTTCTAGGAACTTAATGATGACAAATTTGTGGCATTCCTAGAAGGGATGGCCTCTATCCATTTTTTGAAATATTTTGTGGTTGTGAGAATCCATTTGTGTTGTGCAGAAGAAGCAGGGTGTATTTCTCCTATGAAATCAAGGCCCCACTGTTGGAAGGGAGCTTCAACAGTTATAGGTTGCAATGGCAAGGGGAGGAGCTTTCTTTTGCCCTCAAAAATCTGGCACTTATTGTAGGCAATTATCATTTTGTGGATGTCATTGAAAAGTGTAGGCCAGTAATAGCAAGCTTTGAGTATTTTGTTAGCAGTGGCCTTCTAGTTTAAATGGCCTCCACACTCTCCTGCATGGAACTCATGTTTAACCCTCTCTGCTTCAGTTTCTTGAAGACATTTAAACAGCAAACCATTTGCATTTTTCCAGTATAAGCATTCATTTAAAATGCAATAGTTTCTAGCCTTCAACTTCAGAAATCTGGCCTTATTCTTTGATAGATCAGGAGGGGCATTCATATTTGTAAGCACATACAGGATGTCAGAATACCAGGGAGAGTTTTGAAATTGTTCTTCAACAGTAGGATCAGGCAATCCTTCATGTTCATCCAAGGCATCTACCATGTTTATGTCAAGGGCTTACAGGTTAGATTCAACCATTAGTTGAGCTAAGCCCTGACCTTTGATCAGTTTTGTGGGTTTTATTTCCAGATCATACTCTAATATTACAACAATCCATTTTCCCCTCTTTCCATCTGGATCTTGGGACAAAATTTCTTTTACCACTATGTTTGGCATGTAGGCAATGATGTGAGAATGCAGTATATACACCCTAAATTATTTCAAGGCCTTTACCAAGGCATAGGCCTGTTTTTCCATTATGTTATTGTTTGGGGAAAATCACCCTAGAGCTTTGTTGGGTCAAAACCTCCACAGAGCAGGGCATGCCATTTAGAAGGACTCACACACAACCATACTTGAATGCAAAAAACTAGATAACAACGATAGCAGAACTCACCCGTAGTCCTACGTTCGATGTAGATCCCGCGGGGTCCAAACCCCCAGCAACCCTTCTTCCTCCTTCAACCTGGAAAACAAGAAAGAACATGCACGGAAACCTAGTTGTACAACATATATTTCTCCTAAACGTTAGTGTAATCCATGTGAAATATGATATAAACGATAATAATTGCTTAATGATCAATATTTCCACATATACAAATAGATACTAACACAGAAGTTCAGGAACAAGGACGGTTCTTCATTATTATGAACAACATGTACAGAAATAAAGAGTGGAGAGATCACCTGAATCCTTCCACGATCTTCGAGCAGACCGTCGTCCGGATTCGTCCCGCCCTTGCCTCACTAAGAAACTTTCAAGACTAGTGCACTCGAGATGGCATATAAATGGATGAACATCTCCAGGAAACAAGGGTTTCCTGTATAAATCTGGGAAAGTGCAGAAGGCACGGGGAATCGGACTTGAATTGGGATTCCAACAGAGTATAATGTCTATAAAATTTCTCTCTCCCTTAGGCCATGCACATGAGGGGCTTTTATACTCCCTCAAAGTAGTTTCAGTCAGTTGGAAACAGTTGGCCACGTACTGGGGTGGTTGAACTACTGGAGTAACCATCAACCCAGTCCGAAAATAGGGAATTTATATATTTTTTAATGGTTTTAATGGCATACACGGAAAAGTACATGTGGACTCGCGTATACACGCGGAAAAGTCTGGGCATACCCGCGTATGGGAATTTTAACACTGTTTTTTAGTGAATTTTGTTCAAGTCTGTAGGAATGGGTGCCCAAAGCCATAAAGACAATCATGAATCACACGAGGGTGAAAAATGATGCTATAACAGATGCCCCCTAATATATGAGGTCAGAAGGGGTACATGATGGCCGAAATGTATTATGCACATAGAAAGAACTTCGCAAGGACAAGAGAGGACTTCACGAGATTTCAGCCTGCCAAAAACCAATGAAAGAAAACAGAGAGTCAACTCATGCTGAGGCGGGCATACCCATGCTCAGTCAAAAATACATCATATGGAAAGTACATAATAGATCCAAAATGTATACAAGTATAGTTGAACTGAAAGTACACAATGAATCATCTGAGCATGGCCCGGAAGTATAAGTCTGAATCAATGTCCAAGTATCACATATATAGAAAGCTGAGCAATGATGCTGAAACTGGATGTCTAATCATATAAGTAACTGAATCTCCAAGTACCAAATCATAAGAGGTGGAACAAACGGTACAATCACGCAACTCGGGAGCCAACATATAGGATGCTGCTGTACTGACACTGCAACATATAAGGGTGAACGGCATCACTGGCAGAAACTGAATGGACTGTCAAAAGTGAACCGAGAAATGCTGATGCAACCCGAGGTCTTCACCGATCACTATGGCACAATTCTACACAATGGGAATAAATGAGCTGAAGTTGACCATGTGAGAAATCGTTGGATTACCGGTCAATGATGTATACCGTTAACCAATGCGAGACAACCCACCAATAATGAAAATGAGTGTCAAGGTGCCTCAGTACAATCTAACAAGTGTGAATAAATGAGTTGAAGTCAAACACTTGAAATAATCTACCAATCAGGAGGCAATGATGAATCCCCACTGTCGATAGCGAAGAGTCTGCCACTGATGACTGCAAACCCTAAGGTACTGACAAAAAGACTCTAGATCCTATTCCCAGAGCAATGAGTCGGAGTCGATGGGAAAAGATCTGCTGGAAGGAAGGCATTAAGGCATCCCACATCAGTCCAGCGCGAGTGTAACCCGCAGGCCAAGATTTGGAAGGAATCGGACGAAGGAGAGTGATGGAACCAAAACCGAAGTACGTTTCCGACGTGCACAAGATGAAGCTAGCACACGGAAGAAACCCTCTGAACCAACCAATAATGAAAGCTGACGCAGAGGCGAGAAATCCACCGATAGGGTCAAATGGAAATCCAGGTACTGCACGAATCCCAAGTGTGATAATGTGTGCTGACGTCGAACACAGGGGAAACCACTCGGTCAAAGACCCATGATGATGATCAAATGCTGAGCACGAGGTCACCTATCAATAATGAAAATAGGCCCAAGGTGCGGCTCTAGGCTTGCTCTCAGAGCAATGTGTCGTAGTCGATAAGAGACAAACCCGCCGGCAAGAAGTCAATGGGGACCTTCTCAAACCAGCACGAGCAGAAGATCAAAACATCTGATGTGATAGAACATGATACTGACAAGACCGGGAAGGCCGACTGAAGAATGAGTCAAGAGACACCGCAGAATGGCCGACTCAGGCTAGACTTCCCTTGAACAAAAGCACGACTCTGTGATGACCATGGCAGTAAAAAGTGACACTGTATAAGTCTGTCTTGCAGGAGGCAAAACAAACTCTCCATATGATTGGAAGAGATAACCAATCGGGGGAGAACTGACAAGTGAAACATGGTAAAGGCTGAACCTAGGTCAAAACTAGAACCATCCCAAATGAAGGAAATATATATAAGTATATGTGCTTTGTTCAAGGGCGACAAACTGACTCTGTACTGCCATCAAAACAACAAAGATACATCCCGTTCCCGCTCTTTTTGTTATATTTGATTTTTTTGTCTTTTTCATATAATAAGCCTGAAAAAGAATAAAAGAATGCTATGGTACAATGGATAGAACGAGTATCAAGAAACAGATGCACTAGTTCCTGGGATCGGAACGATCCTATGCTCAATGCAAGGTGGCGGAAACTGGTAAGCGATACTCAGAGGAATGTTCCATCCATAGGTAAAAGGGTGTCAAGCGTGATAGCTAAGTGCATGCAATGGTTAACTTGTACAGATAGTCAAGGTCAAAAGTTGGCTTAAACATTGAGTCCAAATGAAGCTCGCTAAAGGCCAGGATAAACAAGTAGCCAATATGTAATGCAGTAATACAACTCAACAACACCAGGGAGCCTCTAGGGTAATAGCCAGAAAAATGATAGTGAGGAAGAAGAAGAATGAAGCTTCAACACATAAGTCATGGCGGGACTAAAGAGGACTCCAGAGCCTACATAAAACGCAGCATGGGCAACAAGTGATAGCGAGGAACTAACTAGGAAGCCCATGTAAAGGAAGGCTCTACCACCAAGTCATGATTAAATAATCGGCGAGTGAAATGGGTGTAATACTCATGACCTGATGGGATCGACCCTATGGAAAGTAATCAGAATGGAGGCTAGTATGAAAAATGCAACAGAAATTGGATTCCCTAACCTATATGCCAGTGAAGATCATATACCTGCCATGACGGGTCAGCAGTCATGGATCAAAAACCGGGAAAAATCTCAAATTCGTCAAAATGTACCTGAAAACATACCAATCTGGGCACTTCCAAGCATCCGGGTTATGCAGCTTAAGATAGATTGAAAAAATAAGCATAACAATTTTTTGCGAAAATTTTCAACTTTTTGGACATAAATAGACAAATTACCTTTTTTCTTTCATAAAACCAATATGCTACTTTCCTGAAGGGAACTAGCGTATATACGCGGCTATCCTTTACTGAACTCGCGTATGCTCAGAGATATAATTATGCATTCAATTCTTAACTCAGATCATTACTTTATCATATATCTCAGAAAGCAGTAAAAAGATACAAAAAGAACAGAATAATCATTACACATAGGCAACACACATGAACACCAGGATTTTTAGGTGGAAACCCTATTTAGGAGAAAACCACCGCTGCCGTCGTCTCAGCCTTCAAAAATTTATTATTAAGAAAACTTCTTACAACATGTACTAGTGCAGACTCATACCAGCACGCAGGCACCCACCTGCAGAAGGCTACAATCTTCAGATCCACTGCAGACCACGTTTCATCAATTTTCAAACTGGATCAAATAGCTCCAACACAACCCTTTACTTGTCAATAAACAACCTTTGCCCAAAGAATCAAACAGAACAGTGAAATCACTGTAACCAGAATATCAGATATAACCCAGACTTCAGAATAGATATGCAGAAACACACTCAACCTTCAACAACCATCAGATCAGAAATAATACGCGCTTTTATTTGATAAGACCCGCGTATATACGCGCCTTTCAGAAGATGAACCCGCGTATTCTTCAGTACATTTTCCAAAGAAAACCCTAACTGCGCATACGCGCTTTTCTTTTCACATACCCGCGTATACACGCGCTTTACATGAAACCAACCTGCGTATAGATCTATAAAAGATAACCTTTGCAGTACAGACCAGATCTATAAACTTACCCATATTTCTTCAATCTTTTCAACAGGATTGCGCCAGGTCTTCCTCACTTCCTTTCAGATCATCCTTGACATTCACCAGTTCTAGATCTAGAGATCTTGAGCCTTCATCATGTTCATAGGAGCATCATAGATTCAGATCCATCAATTAGGAACAGAGTTCAACCAAGCAGATATACTTCAGAGTGAAGTATTCATTAAAACCCAGACATACGCACCCCTTTGCACAATCATCTTGTTCTCCTTATATAGGTTTAGCCTTTATCAATACCATGAGCCAAAACCATACCATACCAATGGTATTTCTGGACGGGGTCACATAGACGAATCATTACTCAATACAATGGGTCAATACCATGGTGGTTACCCCTGGTTTTGTACTTTATGAGCGCTTTTTCTCATACGCGACTTGTCACGTTATTTCCCGCGTGCATACGCGACTTCTCCTAGACAAATCATACTCTTTTCATCACAGATCTAGCACATACTGAATTCCTATCTTTATTACCTTCTGTACTCACTGTAGATACATCAGATTAAGTTCATCAAGACATATTCTATCAAGCACAACTTCATCAAGTAGGTTTCCATCATCTTCATCAAGTGGGTTGCCATCAAGGACAACACTCTGCATCATATTGCCAACAATCTCCCCCTTTGGACTTGATGGCAACCACGATGGTGTTTGATCACTACAACAGATAGAACAATAGATAGATACATTAAGAATACAATGACACCATGTCATTCTCCCCATTCTTTGACACCATTCTTTTCCTTTATTCAAACACCATGTCACTCTCCCCCTTTGACATCAAGGGCAAAGGGCGGATCAAAACCAACACAAGGTTTTTCTCCTCATGTAGAAGGAAGCGTTCTGAAGATCTGATGTACACTGAAGTGACCAAGCTCCCCCTGAGCTCATGCTGAATCTTCAAGCATATTTGTCAATGAAGTACAGGACTCTATGACCTTCCTATCACCAAAGACTCATACTTACATCAAAGATCCAACCAAGTGGATTTACATATGAGACTCAAGTACCCAACCAAGTGGGTTTACACATTTTGAATCAGCTACCCAACAAAGTGGGTTTACAAAATGAAAAAGTCCTTACATGACTGAATATTACAATTTTACATCATAGGTCTCATCATGACCTTTTCATCAAATTACAAATATGACTTTTCATGACCAATACCAAAAATACCTCAAGAGAGAGATCATTTTTTAGAACCATCATAATGCCAACAATGCATTATAATTTGCAAGGCTAGGGCTCCCCCAGGAAATGTGCATCCAAAACATCCTCTTCATATGGCCAAGACTCCTCCTTACCTTGTGCAACCTGAACACCTTCAACAACAAGTCATCAGCAACAAACTCTGCATGATTTTTCCATATAAGTCTTCCATCTCATCCAACAGATACTCTTCATCAAGTAACAATCCAAGCTCATCCATGATCTATAACATAAGAAATCAAGTATCATATCATCATTATTTAGAACTGAGAAAATAAGCTGATAGAGATTCAATAATACAGTTATTAATAGTCAGACTGATGCTCTCCCTGAACTTCTGCTCCAGATCTTCAGCTGTCATACCAATTCTCTTATCATAAATGCATACGCAACTGTGTCTGCTGAAACGCACGTGTATACGCGGATTTAGTTCACTGAACCCGCGTATGGAAGGTGAAATATGAAAATTTTCACATTCTTTCATCTCCCCCTGAAGCAGTACCATCTGTACCTGTCTTCTTCATAGTAAAAGCTCTGTCAGAGATCAAACAGTACTGAAAAATGCTGACCCCCAACCAAAAAATGTCAGCAACTATACATATGTGGTTCTCTGTTTATATACTCGCGTATATACGCGACTGTGTTTCATTAAACTCGCGTATCCATTTTAATCTTCTGAAATTAAGCAGATTTGTTCTTCTGGCTGGCAGAGACTACTCCCAACTTCTGTCTTAGATACTTGAATGCTTCCCTGGGCAGAGGTTTGGTAAAGATATCATCAATTTGTTCTTTGGAGGGAACATACTCCAATTTCACCTTTTGTTCAAGCACTTGTTCACGCAGGAAGTGATACTTGATGGGAATATGCTTGGTCTTCGAATGCATAACAGGATTCTTTGAGATACTGATGGCACTTGTATTATCACACAAAATGGAGATAGGAGGTGAGCATTTGATTTGAAAATCTTGTAGGGTTTGCATCATCCAAAGAGGTTGAGTGCAACAGGATGCGGCAGCCACATATTCTGCTTCTGTTGTAGATAGTGCAATAGAACTTTGCTTCTTGCTGAACCAAGATACTAATCGGGGTCCCATATAGAATGCACCACCACTTGTGCTCTTCCGATCATCAACGTTTCCAGCCCAATCTGCATCAGTGTAAGCATGAAGAGTAAGATCAGCATTCTTTGGATACCAGATTCCAAAGTCTTGAGTTCCTTGTAAATATTTGAATATTATTTTGACAGCCTGAAGGTGAGACTCTTTTGGATTAGCTTGGAATCGTCCAACAATCCCAACTGCATGCATAATGTCTGGTCTGGTCCCTGTGAGATAAAGAAGACTTCCAATCATAGATCTGTATTCTGGTTGATTCACCGTGGGAGAATTGTCATGAGAACTGATATTACATCCAGTTATCATTGGTGTACTTACAGGTTTGCATTCTTCCATCCCATACTTCTTCAGAATTTGCTTCAGATATTTCGCTTGTGATAAGAATATACCTTCTGAAGTTTGATGCACTTGTAAGCCAAGAAATAATGTTAGTTCCCCTAGTAAAGACATTTCAAATTCTTGCTGCATAACAGAAGCAAATTTCTGACTCATAGATTCTTCATTACTTCCAAAAATGATATCATCAACATATACAACCACAATCAACAATTTATCATTTTCAACTTTTGTATATAAGTTTCTATCAGCAGACCCCTTTGAGAATCCTTTTTGATGAAGATATTTGTCAAGACGATAGTACCATGCCCTTGGAGCTTGTTTGAGACCATATAGAGCCTTTTTTCGTTTACAAACCAGATTTTTGTCATTTCCCAAAATGAATCTTTCTGGTTGTTATATATAAACTTATTCTTCTAGATCACCAATGAGAAATGTAGATTTAACATCCATTTGATAGACTTTGATTTGTTGAGAACTTGAAAAAGCAAGAAACATTCTTATGGCTTCAAGTCTAGCTACAGGAGCAAAAGTTTCTTCAAAGTCTATACCTTCTTGTTGAGTGTACCCTTTGCAAACAAGTCTAGCTTTGTTCCTTATAACATCCCCATTTTCATTTAACTTGTTTTTGAATATCCATTTAGTTCCAATGACATTTTTTTTATGAGGCCTTGGAACTAATTCCCAAGTGTGATTTTTTTCAATTTGATCAAGTTCTTCATTCATGGCTTGTATCCAACATTCATCTTTGCTAGCTTGATTGACATTGTGTGGTTCAATAGTGGACAGAAATGCCAGATAGCTAGAAGATCCCACAAGAGTCCTTCTTTTTTGTACACCAGATCCTTTGTCACCCAAAATTTGAGATTCTGGATGGTTCTTTTGAACATATCTAGATGGAGCTTTTCCAGATAAATCATCTCCAGATTCTTCATTGGGTTCACTGTCTGTATTATTTCTATTTGATGTAGAAGGATATATGTCATCATCACCTTCATCTGTTGCTTGTTTTTCTTCTTTTGAAGCTGCAGGAGACTCATCAACAACAACATCAATACATTCAACAATCTTTCGAAGTCTTCTATTGTAACATTTGTATGCTTTACTTTGAGAAGAATAGCCAAGGAGTATACCTTCATCTGCTCTTGGTTCAAACTTGCCAATATTTTCATCATTATTTTTGATAAAGCATTTGCTCCCAAAAACTTTAAAATGCTTCACAGAGGGAGAATTACCATACCATATTTCATATGGCATTTTGTCACTATTTACCCGAACATGTGCCTTGTTGAGAATATTTACCGCTGTGTGAGCTGCTTCCCCCCAAAATGTGTCAGGTGTTCCGGAATCATCAAGCATGGCTCTAGCCATTTGTTGAACTGTTCTATTCATTCTTTCTGCTACACCATTCTGTTGAGGAGTGCCTGCTACCAAAAACTGTCTTTTTATGCCATGTTGTTCACAAAATTAAAGGAATTCATTTGATTTATATTCACCTCCTCGATCAGATCTAAGACATTTGATTTTTAGATCTAATTCATTTTCAACCAAAGCTTTGAATATCTGAAATTTCTCAAATGCTTCATCCTTGTGTTTAAGCAACCCAATCCAACACATTCTAAAGAAGTCATCAATAAATAAGATATAATATTCTTCACCACGTGGTGACTTTTTCCTCATAGGTCCACATATATCTGTATGAATAAGTTCAAGGGGCCCATTTGATGATCCTTCCTTGGCATTAAATTGCACTCTTGTCTGCTTACCGAATTGGCAAGATTTACATATGATATTTTCAGGAAGAGTAATATTGGGAAGACCACGAACAGCTTTAAGTCTGCTTGATTTGTTGATTTGAGAGAAGCTTAGATGCCCCAGCCATCTATGCCACAACCAATTTTCTGATGATTTTCTCAATTAACATTGATCTTTGCAGTTCTTCAATATATACAGGTTGTTTGGAGTCCTTTTTCCTTTTATAATTGTTTTACCTGTATCAAGATCACGTACCACACATTCTTTTGAACTAAAGACAACCTCAGTTCCTTGATCACACATTTGACTTACGCTTAGCAGGTTATGTCTCAATCCATCCACATACATGACATTGTTAGCTTTCACTTTTTCTTTTAGAAAAACAGATCCTTTTCCTTTAATGACAACGGGTGTATCATTTCCAAAAGTAACATTCTTTTCCTTTTCTAGGGCATTATAAGCATGGAGTTTGTCTTTGTCACCTGTCATATGTTTTGAGCATCCAATATCAATTTACCATTGATTTTCTTCTCCTTCTGCAAATAAAGCTATACCACAATTCTCAACCTGTACATCCTTCTTTTTCCATACTTTGGTGTTGGAAGGAACATGTTCTTTTGGCTGGACTTTGCTCCTGCATTCAGATTCTTCATGGCCAAAGTTATTGCAATAAGTACATTCAACTTAATTTTGAAGAGGAGAAAAGTTGTTATAGGTATTCTTCTTTGTTCCAATATCAATCCTTTTCTTTCTTGCTTCTCTTGTCATGATAGTTTTATATGCAACACATTGAACAACTTTATGAACAAAATTGTGACATGAGAAACATTGTCCATTGAAGTAGAAATTTCTGCGATCATGAAATCTTCTATTTGAATTTACTTGCTGATTGGTGTTCTTTTGAAAAGTATTCGTGCTGAATTTTCTTGACTTGAACTGCTCATGCTTTACCTGTGAAGAATCTTTATCCCCTTTCTGAGTGGCAGAATGTTGTAGACCAGTTGTAGCTGCTTTTAGATAATTTGGTGCTGAAGCTTGAGAAGATTCTCCGGTATATCCAAGACCTGTCTTTACAAGAGGAGAACGTTGTACCTTGATAATCTCATCTAAGGTTTCAGATCCTTTAGCAAATCTAAGATTCAGAGTCTTTACTTTCTCAAGTTCTTTTCTTAGACTTACCACTTCACATTCTAATTTTTCATTGTGCTTCTTCTCTTCTTTTGAAACATATCCTGATCCTTCTACTTCTTGTACATCTTTCCCTTTTGTAGAAGCTCTAAAGACAGCTTCTTTGACATCCGATGATCCTCCCCTTCTCATTTCATAAGCAGTTAGTATCCCATGAAGTTGCACTACAGTAAGGTTTTGGAGATCCTGTTTTTCTTCAAGTGCAGAAACTTTTGACTCAAATTTTTCCATTAGTAATCTTAAGATTTTCTCAACCAAAGTAGATTCAGCTATTGTTTCTCCCAGATTTCTCATACGATTTACAATGTCATCAAGACGTAAAAAGAAACTAGCAATACTCTCATCACTATGTATTTTTAACTTTTGATATTCTATTCTGAGAGTTTGGAGTTTTACACTTTTTACCTTTGCATTAGTTTCATAATTCTTCTTTTCTGTCGCATCTGTTGGTACTGAGGCTGGATATTGATACCCTTGTTCAACAATGGCCCATATGTCTGCTCCCATAGACTGAAGATAAGATCTCATCCTTATTTTCCAGAAGATTAAATTGCTTCCATTGAAGAGTGGAGGCTTGATAGATGCTGTTCCCTCAAGATTGCTCATCTTGCTTGATCTTCCTTCTAGCGGTTAAGCCTTTTCAGAAGGACCTGCTCCGATACCAATTGTTGAGAAGAATACTGAGAGGAGGGGGGGGTGAATCAGTATTCAGGGCAGACAATGAAACTTTTCTTTTTCTTTCATAAAACCAATACGCTACTTTCCTGAAGGGAACTAGCGTATATACACGGCTATCCTTTACTGAAATCGCGTATGCTCAGAGATATAATTATGCATTCAATTCTTAACTCAGATCATTACTTTATCAGATATCTCAGAAAGTAGTAAACAGATACAGAAAGAACAGAATAATCATTACACATAGGCAACACACATGAACACCAGGACTTTTAGGTGGAAACCCAATTCAGGAGAAAACCACTGCTGCCGTCGTCTCAGCCTTCAAAAATTTATTATTAAGAAAAATTCTTACAACATGTACTGGTACAGAATCATACCAGCATGCAGGCACCCACCTGCAGAAGGCTACAACCTTCAGATCCACTGCAGACCATGTTTCATCAATTTTCAAACTGGATCAAACAAATCCAACACAACCCTTTACTTGTCAATAAACAACCTTTGCCCAAAGCATCAAACAGAACAGTGAAATCACTGTAACCAAAATATCATATATAACCTAGACTTCAGAATAGATATGCAGAAACACACTCAACCTTCAACAACCATCAGATCAGAAATAATACGCGCTTTTATTTGATAAGACCCGCGTATATACGCGCCTTTCAGAAGACGAACCCGCGTATTCTTCAGTACATTTTCCAAAGAAAACCCTAACTGCGCATACGCGCTTTTCTTTTCACATACCCGCGTATACACGCGCTTTACATGAAATGAACCTGCGTATAGATCTATAAAAGATAACCTTTGCAGTACAGACCAGATCTATAAACTTACCCATATTTCTTCAATCTTTTCAACAGGATTGCGCCAGGTCTTCCTCACTTCTTTTCAGATCATCCTTGACATTCACCAGTTCTAGATCTAGAGATCTTGAGCCTTCATCATGTTCATAGGAGCATCATAGATTCAGATCCATCAATTAGGAACAGAGTTCAACCATGCAGATATACTTCAGAGTGAAGTATTCATTAAAACCCAGACATACGCACCCCTTTGCACAATCATCTTGTTCTCCTTATATAGGTTTAGCCTTTATCAATACAATGAGCCAAAACCATACCATACCAATGGTATTTCTGGACGGGGTCACATAGACGAATCATTACTCAATACAATGGGTCAATACCATGGTGGTTACCCCTGGTTTTGTACTTTATGAGCGCTTTTTCCCATACGCGACTTGTCACGTTGTTTCCCGCGTGCATACGCGACTTCTCCTAGACAAATCCGCGTATGCCTTGAGACATACTCTTTTCATCATAGATCTAGCACATACTGAATTCCTTTCTTTATTACCTTCTGTACTCACTGTAGATACATCAGATTAAGTTCATCAAGACATATTCTATCAAGCACAACTTCATCAAGTAGGTTGCCATCATCTTCATCAAGTGGGTTGCCATCAAGGACAACACTCTGCATCATATTGCCAACACAGACTTCATCGCAATCGCAATTTTCTGTTTATATGTTCCGCTGTCCTTATAATCTCCGATGCGATTGGGAAAGGCTCCCACCTTATGATACTTTGATTCTTTGATCATAAAGCACTCCATATGAATTAATATATATAAAATTTGGACCTTTGTGAAATATGTAATGCGCTACATATATATGTATTGTGCTGCATATATATATATGCTTTTATGTTACAGCTTTAGAGTATCCTCCAGCGGGGTAGGTGATTCTCAGAATTTATTTATATATATATATATAACGCCTGGCTGGGTAATGATTCCCGGAATAAGGTTTTATATATACATACATTGACGCTTGGGTTATGATTCCTGGAATTATATATATGTATCCTTTGCTACTCTAATATTTAGTGTATCTTCAAGTGGGGTTAGGCGATTCTTGGAATTTGTTTGTATAAGTATATATACTTGCCGCTTGGGTTGTACGATTCCCGGAATATTATGTATGTTTGCACATGGTTCCATTCCATAAAAAACGTGTCTATGTTCGCTGCCTCTGCCTCTGCCTCTGCCTTCGCTGTGCTTCTTTCTCTGTCTCTACCGTTGCTTCTTTCGCTGCTTCTGCTGTTTTGACTGTTACATTTCAACAGTCTTCTTCTTTGCTGCCTCCTTTTTCTGTGTCTGTCTTTTCTGCCTCCATTGCCATGATAACGGCTCTTCCTCTATATTCGCAACCTCTGCCTCTGTTCTTCGCTGTGCCTTTTCTCATTCTTAGTTTCTTCGACCACTTCATGGTTTCCTTACCATTTATGCAATGCTCCAACTCATCCCCAAGAAATTCAATTACCTTCATTTGATACTAATATCCTCACTTCTCTGCAGCACCACCTCATCTGTCTCCTGCTGCCTTTGTTCCTTCTATGCTACCTTGCTACCTCTCTGCTTCTTTGCTATCTATGCTGCTCTCTTTACTGCCTCTGCTACTTGTCTTATGCTCTCTCTGCTGCCTCTGCTACTTCTTTGACTGATGCTTCTCCTTACTTATCTTTTTGTTGTCTCTGTTACCTCTCTTTTTTCTTCCTCTGCTCCTTGGCTGATGTTTCAGGTGCTCCTCCTTTTTCATCTAATTTTCCATCAATGACAACATTTCCAATATTCCATTCCCCAAAAAGCAAAACAGATCTACTAAGCCACAATTCGCATCAATATCTCATCATCTTCTTCTTTTACAATTCAAAATGTCTTTATATTTATAATCATCTAGCCTAATCTTTCCTATGGTCTGCAAACCATGGTTTGCGGAATCTAGGTCTACCCTTTGACCCATTACAATGCTTTCGGGGCTTTGACCCACCCCAAAACCCCTGCGCTAGACTAAATATAATAAAAAAGATACAGAATTGGACCAATTGTGCAGCTTTTAGGAGACCCTGTTTGAACAACCACTATCCTATATCTTTCATCATTCATGAGATCCATGGTGGAAAACCCCTCTGGGGCATTCCCTTCTGTTTCACTTGAACCTCCTTCATCGATCACCTTGGGATCAACATCAATAGATGTTTCATCTACTAGCTCTTCATATGCCCTTGTAGCGATGCATATGTCAACGATATCTCTCATGATGATGTGTCAGGTAGCCCCGCCGCGTCATATGGTATTTCTTCTACCAGTCCCCCCATATTTCATTCCAATGAAGAAATTATGGAAGGAATGACTACGCCTGATTATCTTTGAGATGATATGCACCATCGTGCGTGCTTCCTTCTGCAACACACCCATGAACAATATGTTTTGGATTCCAAAGAATTCGTCCATATTGAAGTCAATTGGTTCAATAACCCCTTACTTCAAACCCATTCATTTGAACCAAATACACCTTGTGTCCATTACATTGACACGCAATGTTTGGGTAAGAGGGCATCCATATTTGAGAGTCTAGGAGAAGACATTCTCCACAACCCTCCTAGTGCATCTAGTAGTGTCGACTCTATTACCATTGTCCTTCCCCATTTATAAGAACCTCTAGAGTCTCATATCACGTCAGATCACTCTAGGGATGACCCACTTAACCATTCCTTTACCTTACATCAAAAACCCAGTCCCTTAGACATTGTTGTTGACCAACCTCGATGTTTTCTCGGTGAGAACCACTTCATTATCTTCGAAGCCACTCTTTGGGATAGTGACACCATGTATGAAAAACCAATGATTTAGCCCATTTTCTTCGTATATGCAGTGCCAAATGAGATTGGTAATCCACCATTTACTTGCTCTAACTGTATCTATCCATTCTTCCACATAAGGTAGCATAAACAAATGGCCAACCACATCATAAAAATGTGTTTAGATTCAACTATTCTAAATAAATTTGACATGTCCTTAGCATTCTTGGGGTCACCTATGCCCCTATAGCTTTTCACCACCCTCTTGAGGATTTAGTGCCAATGATATTGAATGCTTGGATCCATTATTTCAGCACTTAGAACACCATGGTGCTCCACAAAATACTCCAGCTGGGGCCATCATTCCCACCTTAGCATACGAGATCACTCCCCTACACCACATATGCTTGGGGGCATGATGGAACCCCTAGCCACCTTCTCACTTGATTAAAAAAGTCTCGACCTAAACCCCACTGATCTCTGTATGGTCAATTATTCTCCCATTCCTTGGATAGTTTGTCCTATCGGCCTTTCCGGTGAGCCATATATCGTAGATTCTTGATACCATACCTTCCAATATTCCACTTTATGTGATACCACACTTACCGCTTGGTCTCCATGTTTGACTTGGTGGGTGGGGATGATTCTAGACCTTCTCTAGCAGTTCATTCCCATATTCCTTTTTACCTTTATTCTTCACGAGGAACCATCCTTCCAAGAAGCATTAATGCCATCATTAGACAAGTGAGGCCACCTACCTCAAAGTCACAGATCCTAATTACAATGGTCTATTTTCCACTATGATCGCCGCAAGATTTAAGGCCTTCTCCTCCTCTCCAAGTTCACCACAACTCCACTAGAAAATGAATCAAATTGGGGGGAATCACCCTATTAAAAGAAAAACCTTAATTTTTCTTTCGCCAATTGCGACCAAAACTATATCTCGATTTGAAAAACCATCAGCACCATTGGAAATCTCTGACCGAGCTCTAACATGGGTATCCTTTTGTTTTTGGTGATCTGATACTTCACTCGGAAGCATTTTTCCAAGAAGGGTCACTTCGCCACCTCTCAAAATCAAATTTCCGCACTTGAGCCACTTGTACTTGGAGCACCACTTTGATTTCATACTTGTCAATGTATGTGTCACTTTTCGTCATGAGTAACCACCTTTTTCTCATGTTCTTATGGTCCCCACTGGGCCTATTCTGTGTGGCAGCATCATCGAGTTGCCCTTGATCAGAGCATCTGAGTTGAGTCATCATCACATTCATGGAGTCTGTCCTGAGTCCCTTTGCCTCCTGTTACAATAATTCATCCATTCATGCCTTGTCCCTCTCATATGTGGCCCATTTTTTCCTCTAGTCATACTGTCCCCCACCCCCTCCAGAGTCAAGTCAATCACTACCATGTCATCCATGCTTTATATGCTTTGACAAGAGAAGTCGTCTGTTTGCTACTCAGTATGCCCCATTCCATCATAATCACTGGTATCAGTCCATCAGTCCCTCTACTATGATCTCTTGTGCCTTAGTTAACGATTCCTCATTGCCTCACCTATGTTCGACCTCCTTCTGTCGACATGAACACATTCGTTCAAGAAGATAGGTCTAGAGGGCGGTGTACCTTGTTTTCCGGCTTCCATTCTTGTTCAGTGCCTCGGATCAGGAACATGGACTCCTCATTGATCTTTGACTTGGTTGTTTCTCATCCGCTCCACTTCAACATTATCAAGATTCGTATACTGGATAGTTCGGTGATCCAAAATATTTCTTCAGTGATTCCCATGTGTGTGTGAGATGTTCTAGACCTCATGAGTGGGTGGCCCTTAAGGTAGCCCCCCACATGCCCAAATGACCTCATTTTATGCTACAACATCAGATGCAACTCCACAGATTTGATGGGTTCGGTTCTAGCCGCTTGCAGCGCCTATAGAATGCATGTATCACTCATATGATCAATTCATGTTTTTAGAGCCCTTTCCTGATTATCAGGGCTTCTTTGGTTGTTATTATATCTCATGTACTCAGATATTATTGTATTCAGTACGAGCTTTTGTCCTAGGCACAATATGTATGAGGGATCCATTATATTTTTGTTTGGCCCCTTTTACACCATCATGCCATATACCATTTATTATGTACTTTATAGCTTAGTCCCATTTTGCAGGGCAAACCATTATTTTTTATACTTTTTCATCTCGACGAGCATAGATATGCCTCCCCGCCTCATTGAGAACATGCAACCAAACATTAAAGGAGACTTATATCATTTGTAGGTATCACCCCCTCAGGTTATTTTCCTCTCAAACTTCACTCCATCTATGTATCTCTCTCTCTTTGAATCCCCTTGGGTGTCTAGTGATCGTGTTCTTACAACATACTTTGGTCATTCGATTAGCTCTTAACGCTCGCACGTTGGGGGGAAATCTGCTACACTAATTTTTGGTCATCTAACCATTTACAATTCGATGGATCGAAGTACACCATGTAAGACAAATTTTACCATAGTAAAATTTCTTTCACTATAAGAAATAATTTAATAAACCATATTTTATTAAGTTATTTTTGGTTCAAACATGAAACCCCATGAGGAATAATTAAATAAATCCTTATTTATTTGATTTTTCTCTAGGAATAATTAATCAAACCACTATTTAAATAATATTCCCAGTCATATTTAACCCAATTAATGAGAAATAATTAGAGAAATAATTATTTATCTTATTATTCTAAAGGAATAATTAATTAAATCAATTTTTTAATTAATATTTCTTCTTAAATTTGACTAAATCAATTAGGAATAATAAAATAAATCATTATTTGTTAAATTATTCCTTGACCCCATCCTTGAAATGATAAATAAATCATTTATTTATTTATTATTTCTAAATAAAGGGATTTAACCAATTTAAATTCCTTTTCCCTCCAACAAAATATAATAAAATATTCCAAGCAGCTAGATCTAGATCTTGGTTAATAAAATTTTATTATGCACCATTATCAATGATAACTAAATATTTTGTCATAAACATGAGGGATTTCCATTCATTATTGACCTTTTATCCTTTTATCATGGTCAAACTTTGATACTTTTGTCATAGTCATACTTTGATCGCTTTTATTACTATTTTGCTTCTTGAGCTCCCATAGAGTTCAACACATCTTGGGTTTTCTACACCATTGAGAGAGATAAATTTATATATCTGAAGCATTGAGGACAAAAAAAAATCCATCCCATTGAGGGGGACTGTTAACATCATTCTTTATTCCCTTCCCAAGTGTTAATACATATAAAATTATTTATATATCTTGTCTTGTCCATTGGATATTTGGAGAAACTCTTATTTCCTTTTACTGTTTAACTGCTTTACTACATAGATCTGGGTTTTTATTGCATTTATTTCGACTATCTATTGCAAATATAAGTAAGTTAAGAAACAATCTTTGTTGTTAGGGTTGTTTTTCACACACAGCTAAAGTGATCTCTTTTCGTATACTTGCGTTAACAATTCATTCTAAAATAGGTCAAGGTCTTCCACGTTACCACACTTCTTATTACTTTTCACCAAGATAAAATATGTTAGAAATACCTCCTGCGAGTCAACCCACTAATACCTCTATGTTTACAAGCTCTCTGGATTCATTATTGGATGGTGGTCCTTTGGTTCTTGCTGGGTACCACTCACTTTCTGGAAATTTTTTAGGAGCCTCTCCTTCTCCTCAAGTTTCTACTTCGTTATCTGGTGTATCCATACCATAAGTACCTTTAGCATTAGACCAATATATTAACATGATATCTATTAATTTAGGTAATCCTCAGGTAACCCCATATGGTGTTTATTATCTGCCTGGGGGGGAACCACTATATCCTCCACATGGAGAACAACCTGTTTTTAGGTCATATCCTATTGTTGGAGGAAAATATTTTGCCAAAAATTATGTGAACTATAGTCAAATACCTCAGGTTGGTCCAATTCAACCTGTTGTGTCTCAATCTTTGATTGGTGCTCCTTATCTAGGGATGAATACTATTTTCAACCTTGCTTTTGTTCAACAACCTATGAAATTTGCTCCATAAGTTCCAGTTTATCAACCTGTTCAACCTAATAGAAAATATATTCCACAAATACCTATTCAAAGTATAACAATAACTGTCCAAAAACATGTCTAGGGGATTATGCAAACACCTGTCCAACAACCTGTCCAAGGGAATCCACAAACGCCTGTTCAACAACTAATTCAATGACTTGTTTAGAATAGTCCAAAAACACATGTTCAGTCTACTGTTCAAACATTTGTTCAAAAAACGGTTCCAATTTCACCTCAAACCCCTATCTTGGGAATATCACAAATGACTATTCAAGTTACATCTCAAATAACATTTCAAAAACCTACACAGGCTACCCTGAAACATTTGGTTATCAAATTAGTCCTACTTTCTAGTCTATGACACATATTTCTATAGGACTATCTAGTATAGGGATAATGCAAACACCATATCAAGGTAAACCTTTTCAAAGTCAAAATTTTCAAGGCAAAACTTTGCAAAGTCAACCTTCATAGGGGAAATACTACTTTGGTCAAATGGGTCAAAGTCTATGTTTTTAGAGTCAACCATACCTAGGCATACTTTTCAAATTCCATTTCAACCATACCCAGGTCAACCACAACCTGGTATGGATCACCCTGGTTACCTAGGAGGAATGCCAATTCCAACAACATAGGATATTCCACGATATATTGGGTATCATCCTCTAGGGGTTGGACCTAACCCTTAGGGTCATAAAAATCCGCAACAAGACTTTAATCACCAGTAACCGTTCATTGCAACATTATATTTACTAGATTTATCCGGATAATGAATGATCCTATTTATTATTATCTATTTTGGCCGAAAATTCCTACTAAGTTTCCCAGTGATATACCAAAGTTTGAAGGTAAATCATGAAAATACCCATCAAACGATGTTATGACATATCATCTTTGGTGTGCATTGAATTCATTGATCAATGATTCCATTAGATTACACCTTTTCCAACGAATTTTAACCGTTCAACAACAAAATGGTACATTGAGTTACCACATGCCTCTTTCCATAATTTAAACTCCTTAGAAATAACATTTTCAATGCATTTTCAACTACCAATTCGATATGAAATTGGTATTGAACTTTTGACTTCCCTAAAAAAATCGAAATCTACCCAAATTTCATATCATATACCTGAATTGAGGTGTAGGTGTCGCTTAGTCAAAGTTTTTATTCCAGATCAAATTTTGACTGAATGATTTACAAAATCATTACTTCCTGTCATTAGCAAGGATGTTTCCAAAGGAGGTGTTGTAACAGAAGAGCAGGTAATTTCTCATGCCCTTTACCTAGACCTTGTCTATACACAGTCTGTCACTATGTAAGATAAAATACCAAATCTACCACGCCCAACAATTTCAGATCAAACAGACTCAAATCCTACATGATCTCACACCACTAATGGTGTAATTTGTTTTTTCAGCCATCATTCTAAGGGTAAAAAGAAGAATTATAAAACCACTCAGACTTTGGATATACAATATTCACCTAGTGAAAACCTTTCTCTAGAAATTACTTCTGAAATTAATGTCGTAGAATAATATACTAGAAATAATCAAACATACAGAGGTAAAAAAAGTGGGAAAGGTAAATCAAAGCAGAATGATTCTTAGAAATAAAAACCAGCAAAAAATTAACCTTCTGATGAGAAAAATAAACCTCGTTATCCTTGTATAATTTGTAATGAATACAATTTCATCGAGGAGTGCCCACTTTAGGTAGAGGTTACTAAATTCATAAAAGGTTCTCCAACTCCTGCTTTTTTGAAATATCCTTTTCCCTCTCAAGAAAATAAAATGATTTCACATAATCCATCTTCTTCTTCCACATCGACATATATCATGATGATGTCTTCACAAGTTATGGTAGCCACAAGGTCTAAACATTACAAGTCTAAGGGTCTTGTAGTAAATGGAAACGATGCTAGTGCATATAGTCAATATTCCACTTCAATTCCTCCTCCTTCTAAACCATTAAATATTGAGAAAACAAATCTTGACATGGTGATTCGACTGCCTCCTAAAGGTGTTGTTAGAAAATCAACTTTTAACCCTCATTCTAGAGCTACTCGAAACTACAACATTGTTGAAGATATCGCAATGTCTCCTTCAGGAATGTCGACTCTTGAAGTGCTGAAAACATGTTAAGAACAAAGAAAATTAATATTGTCAGCTCTTGGAGTAATTGATCCTTAGGATTATAACCTTATTGTCTCCGATCTTGAAAGTCATATACCTAGACTCCCACATCAACTGACATTCCAAATACAGGTTTTCATCAAAACCAAACGAGTCATTCGTATAGTAATTGAAGAAGGAGATTCCATGTGTATTATGTTTATTTCTTGTTGGAAATACTTGGGTTATCCAACCATAAATAAGTCTCCTACCACTCTGAAAGCCTTTGATGGAAGATGTTTTCGTCCTTACGGTATTTTAAATGATCTACCCATAGATTAGAAGGTAAGACGGTCGCAATTGAGGTTAAGGTCGTTGATGCCCAACTTGACATTAGAGGAAATTTTAGCCTAAAAGTGGCCATGAAAATTTCACATAATTTGTCACAATATGTTAACCAATCAAAATCATTTAAATTTAAAAATAGGCACATGTAAATATGTTGAAGGGAAAAGAAGAAAAACTATTTTTTTTTTAAATTGTATTTTTGGCTTATCTCCTTATAGGTTTACTCAAATTTAAAGTTTAGAAACTCATTGTATGCATACTTAAATTCCACATCCAATGAGTACCCATTATGCATACTTTTTATAAGACCCATATTGATAAAAAAATGAAGATACATTAAAAAAATGTGTTCAACATGTTTTTTTAATGTATCTTTAATTTTTATCAATGTGGGTCTTATCAAAAGTATGAATAATGGGTACTCATTGGATGTGAAATTTAATTCTACATCCAAGGAGTCTCTACACTTGAAATTTGAGTGAACCTATAAGGAGATAAGCCAAAAATACAATTAAAAAATGTAGTTTTCTTATTTTCCCTTGAAAATTATTAACTCTTATTTTATTATTTTAACTATTATTTTAATATGTTTCCTTAGGAGGCCACTTTTAGGCTGAAATTTCCTCTAATGTTACAACCTTTTACTCGGTCTAAGTTGGAGCTATGCTATGTCTGTATTGGTCTCATCACTCTTTTGCATGCTACTATTTCCTCATCAAGGGAAGATAGTGAAAGCAGACCATTTGTATTACTATATTTCATACCCTAAATCTACAGGTAATGTACCTTTTGTGGGAAAAATGATTAATCCATATGAAGAAGTTGGTGTCAGTTTTCTCAAGGATTTGTCATTTATGGGAACTTTTGTACTCCCTCCACCAAAATTTTCTTCTAACATTTCCTAGGTTATTATGATCTCATCAATCACAATGAAATATTTTGATCCATGGATTGTGCCTTCAGAATTTGAATTGAACATGTTTAGCAACGAGATACCTTTAAGCCCATTCGAATTAGCTTATCAGGAAATTCAAAAGTTTTCCAATCCACCACCCTTTGAAGTTGATCGAGCGAATGTGATCACTGATGATTATTCTCAATTATCTCGGTTAGAACCAATATCATTTCCTGACCCCTCTGATAAAATGTTTCCAATAGATGAAAGTATCATGGAAATTATGACTTTGGATGAAATGCCATGGGATGATTATCATCATCATTCATATTTTCTTCCTAACCTTGAGAAAATCGAGAGTGATTTTTCTACCATATTTTTGCCTAAGATCGTATATAATCCCAAATTTCCTATGTCAATTCTTCAATCTGAATTTGAAAATAAATTAGGAAACATATCTAAAACTATTCCAATTATCATCTCCATAAAATATGGAATTATTGAGAACATTCACATAGGTGATTCGTTCTCACTTAAAGAGTGCTATAGGGTAAAATGCTTGGGTTGTTGGTTATCGTATATCCCTCTCAGGGCTTTCCGGTGCCCGAGGCAGACAGTAAGATTAGCTGTAAAGTTCACAAAGATGGCATATATATGTTCATATTAACTTAAAACCACTCAATGGAAAAATATAGAAAATTACCTCTTTAATGATCTTGGAGTCCTTTGGAGAGCACTAGGTAGCGAAGAAACGTTTCTCCTTTGCCAACTCCAAATCTAGGTCCTGCAATCAATTAAAGCACCCGTGTAATTTATAACATAACATAAATTTCCTATCAATTAAACCAATATATAATAAACATTTAAATTGTGCATATCTAAGCCATTCATCTCATGCTATATAAGTGATTAAATAATAATGACAATATCAACGCATAGAATGGACAAAACAGATACAGTTCTATTGATTTGTAAAAAGGAGGATTACAACCGTTGGTTGCACCAAGCCCTCCTTAGCCTTCCAATCTCTCTATCTCTCAAAGTGGTGATGTATTGATCAACAAGTTCTCAATGAACCTCTTTGACCTTTGACCTTCACACTACAACAATGATCTCTACTTCACAAGTATTCAAAAACTTGACAATCCTTCGACCTTGACCCAAGAGCCTTCAACTCCATTTTATAGGAGATGGAGAGAGAAATCATTGCCCTTATCCTTCTACCAATTCTTGAATAGAAAAAAAGAAGATGTTTCCTCAACCTCCATGCTTTCACCTCCTTTGAGAGTTCAGTTGTTTATGGCAATGCCCAATAAGAGTTAGTGCTTTGCAGTTTCCTTTTTTGTACTGACTCTCTTGTGAGAAAAAGCTGGAGATTCAAATCATTCTCCGCGGGTTTTTCCCATTTCAAACTTAAAACATGGGTAAAACTTCCCTCTAGTGTAAACAGAGCGTTTCCCTAGCCACTAACGCGGCCCATTCACTGATCAACTGCGTTATAATGCTCTTGTGTTGTTATAGAGAGGTGTTACCTTGGCAGAAATAGGTTTAATTTAGGTCTTTGTATTTCTTCCATATTTGTCTTCTCCTCTGAGCTGATGAGGAGGTATTTTGACTTGTAATAGATGCCCCTTAAAGTGTGAGGTCAAAGATGAAGACGATGGCCGAAATAATTTACAAAGTGTGTAGTAGAGATAAAGAGATTGAAAGACTGAGGAAAACCTGAAACAACAACATATGTTAGAAAATATATTATCTGCCTTGAGTCGGGCATTCCCATGCTCAGTAGCTTAAACAACATGATGTCTCTAGAATAGAGATATGAAGAATCTATCCACCGATAAGCACAATGTGGAAGTGTCTATCATAACATGATCATGCTGAAGAAGCTGTCTCCATAAACAATATCGCAACTTGGGGAAGGGAACACAAATTTAATGATGTAACCTTTGCCCAAAGGTCTTGACCACCGATTCACCTAAACTACATATTTCTCAACATGTGAATGAAAGAGCTATCGTCGAACATGTGAGAAATCGTCTGATTACCAGTCGATAATGAAAATTGTTAACAGACGCGAAGGTGGCCACCGATAATGATGATGGTCCCTAAGATGCACAGTACAATCTAGCGAGTGTGAATAAAATGAGTTGAAGTCAAACACTTGTAGAATCATTCGACCAGGAGCCAATGATGAAGACTCCTGATCAAACAAAAGACTACCTGCCAAAGATGCCTGCAAGTATCTGGGTACTGATGGGTTTCTGGATCAACTTCCTAGATAAGATGCTGAAGTCAATAGGAAGAGATCTGTTGAAAGGTAGGCACTGAGGCGTCGTACATCAGTCAACACGAAATGGAAACCAACTGATTTTGTTTATGATTGAGATAATGGAGAGTGAATGGGGATGTCGGACAACAAATAATTTCTGGCATAATGAGCGGTTTGGTTGATAACAGGAGCAGTAGATAGCGAGATTTTCTTGAAGAATAGAAGGCACTGTAACAGGGTACTAGGCAGCTGAGGCTTAATGAACACCAAAGAGTGTGTTAGGATTTTACCGGTGTAGGGACATTGGGAGATGAAGGCTAATACTCATAGATGGTAGGGTTTGGCTAACTGCAAAAGAGTTTTCTGGGAAGTTCCATGTTCAAGAATTTTGCTGCCAAATCGACCTTTCTGAAATGTAACAGAGGTAGTATCCATTTTGTCCAATTTTTTCCCCGTCTGATTAAGTTTAACGAGTCCAGACGAGGAAAATCAGTGAATTTTTCATGTTTAGAGAGTCTGAAAAATATCATAAAAGACAACTCCGTGCCCCTTCTGATTAGGTTTAATGAGTCCAAATGGGTAAACTCGGTGAATTTTTCATGTTTAGAGAGGCTGAAAAATATCGTAAGAGACGACTCCATTGGGGTACCTTTGTCATTTCTTGATAACCGAGCACGGAAAAGGGAGAATAGTAAGCCTGAAACAGTTCATTTTCCGTGAGTTAGTTCATCGAAGCTGGAAAAGTGAGAAATCTATGTTCGATGGACGTCTACCTCATTTTTTTATGAGTACGAGGAGACAGAGTAAACTCAATACTCTTTGTAAAATTTTAACGAGTCCAACAAAGGAAAACTCGGTACCCTCCGTAAAATTTTAACGAGTCACGCGGAGAAAACTCGGTCACTTTTTTGGTTTAAAGAGCTTTGAAAAAGAGGAAAATAATGGCTCCTTGCTCTCTGTCGTGGTAGTTTAACGAGCCCGACAAAGTCAACTCGGGGTTTTTTCAGTTTTATGAGAGAGAAAAAGGTTCCTAAAAAGAAAGCTCAGTGAGTTTTCATAGTTTTAACGAGCCTGAAGATGAGAACTCTAGGTTTTTTCGGATTAACGAGCAAGAAAAATACCATAAAAAGAACGCTCGATATCAACTTTGTATAATTTTAACGAGTCCGAAGAAGGGAACTCGAGGTTTTTCAGATTAACGAGCAAGAAAAATACCGTAAAAAGAACGCTTGATGAAACATGAGTATGTATGCATATATATATATATATATATATATATATATATATATATATATATATCTGATTATTATGATTGAGGATTATCCCTATGCAGGGATGAACTTCACAGGCGATCTGGAGTTAGTGTTGCCCCCTGGCACCCAGTCGGGGCTCGATGGTAAGAAGGAAATGATTAGTGTATTTTGAATGTTTATGCAATTTTTTGTTGAAAACAGGGTGAAAATTATGTTTTGACATGAAGCGTTTGTTTTCTTGACACAGATGTGGCACCTGTCTGGCCAGTTGGGGCCCCTCGTTATGCACGGCGAGGACTGCAGCTACCCGGGGCTAGCACTCCAGCAGAGGATGCGGAAGCCGACGAGGATGATGATGCCCAAGTTTTACATGAACTCTCCAGAAACCTGGAGGGTTTGAGTATGGGCATACCACCCCTTCCAATGCAGGAGGTTCCAGGTCATTTGCAGCGGCATACCGTCGGTGCACTAGAGAGATACCTGGTGCCTATGAGGAGGATAGCTAGAGCAGTTGTATGCTACCATGATCATCAGGCCTAGTTGGCGGAACAGATGTATTAGTGTCAGAGGGTGGCTCAGTGTAGCCAAATTTTTGTAAAACACCCAAGTTTTGGAAGATTTTTTGATGTAACTATTGTTCTGGACATGACATATACATATATATACATGCTTTTTTGGTGATTTTGTGTTTTTTAGTTTTTTATGTATTTTCAATGGGATAAAAATATATATACTCATGAGTAAATATTTTATAATAAATGTGACAAATGCCAATATAACACATAGTTTGCCCAAGAATCGGCTAATGTATTAAATTCTCTAGGAACGTGCTCAAATGTGATTTTTTGAAATTGACGTTCTAAAAGTCGCACTCTTAAAAAATAACACAACAAGACTGGATGACAGACATGGTAATGATTGTTTAACTAAATAATGACGAGTTGGGAATCTAACCTGACCACTAAATTGGAGATGTCACAAGATGCTGCTTCCGTGAGGAGTTAGATCATTGACATGTACTCGGCAACATTATTGATGGCGCTACCCAGGAAGATTCCCCCAGAACCAAGGAGGTCTGACTCAGGAGTGTAGAGAACCCAAGAAGCTGAAGCAATGCGTCTAGTGTGACGACTAGCACCGTCCGCATATCCGACGTATGATAAAGAGGGTGACGACATATGTGTGAAAGAAAAATATTACATGAGAAAAAACACCGCGAAAACTAAAAAATATCCAGAGACATCAAAACAATAAGAAAAACTTATATACATAAAATTACAAAGCATATGCCTAGTGTAAAACTAGGCAAAATACTTCTTTAAATAGAGTCCGTTGCAGGGCTCCGCGAGTGGAATTCCATTACAGTCCTGAAGTTGGTAAGCTCCCTTTGAGAGGAATTTAGTGACGATGTAAGGACCAAGCCATAATGGTTGGAGTGTTCCTGCCCCCAAGAGGTCATGTTTCTAATCATAAAGTAGAACAAGATCGCCCTCTTGGAAAGAACAAGGCTTGACAGATTTGTCGTATTGAGCCTTGACTCGGCGCTGGTGAGCTTTGAGTGCTAGTGTAGCATCTCGACGAGTTTCATCCAAATGATCGAGTGAGAGCAAGCGCTCTTCTATGGCGATGGTGCCAGGCAAGAGTTCAATGGCAAGTTTGAGTGATGGAATTTCGCACTCGATTGGAAGTACTGCCTCCAGGCCGAAAGCAAGTTGGAATGGAATGAAGACTGTGGCAGTTTTGACTAACGTTCGGTATGCCCATAACATGGAATACAACTTCCGATGCCATGTGGTTTTATGGTTTCTGACCAATTGACGAATCATGGTTTTGAGGACGCCATTTACGGCTTCGACTTGACCATTAGCTTGAGGGTAATAAGACGAAGAATGATCTTGACGGAAACCTAGCATGGATGTTAATTCGGTCATCATATGATTCTGGAAGTGGGATCCATGATCTGTGACAATAGATAGGGGTATGCCGAACCGACAAATTACCTGATTGAACAGGAAGAGAGTGGCGGTTTCACCATCGGCCTTGAAAGTGGGAAGGGCTTCTTCTCATTTCGTAAAATAGTTGACCGCAACCACGATGTAGTTGTGTCCATTTTGCGAAGTGGGATTGCAGGTGATGAATTCAATTCCACATTTAGCAAAAGTACTAATAGAGATAACCGGATGAAGGGGGGCAGGAGGAGCGTGCATTTTCTTTGTGAAAATTTGACATGGATGGCACTTCTGGACCGCTGCAATGCAGTCTTTAAACAAAGTGGGCGAATAGTAACCTGCGCGCAAGATTTTTTGGGCAGTAGCTATGCCCGAAAGATGACCACCGCATGCCGCTGTGTGGTAGTCATTCAAAATGCATTCTGCCTCATCGAAAGTGAGACAACGTCGGAGAATAGTATCCACACCACGACGATATAGTGTATCGTTTAGCACGAGGTAGTGCTTTGCTTGGTGGCGGATACGACGATGGTCGTCGGACGTGAGAGTTGGGAGGAAGCGTTGGGTTTGTAGGTAGACCAAAATATCTCCATACCATGGGTCCGAAGAATCGACCAAGTATACAGATTCATCAGGAAATGGATCATGAGCTACTTCTCCTGGGTCGATTCAGGGAAGATCCGATAATAATTCGGCGAAGACGAGGGATTTATTTTCTTTGGTAGCCGTGAAGACCAAATCAAATTGCTAGAGGATTACGATCCATTTGGAGTATTTTCCTCCAATAAATTTTCTAGACAAGATATGTTGCATGGGGTTCTCCAAAGCAATAACCGTAGTCTGTTGCAGCAATATATAGTGTCGGAGTCGGGTGACGGCAAAAACTATTGCCAGAGAAAGTTTCTCCACATGTGAATAACATAATTCAGGTCCGATTAGACCTTTGGACAAATAGGATATCACATTTTCAATGTCGTCATTGTGTACTTGAACCAAAACCATTCCAAGTGAGGACGGTGAGGCTACCAGGTAGAGGAGAAAGTCACGTGAGTAATCAGGGGCACTAAGGAGTGGGGCTGAAACAAGCGCATGTTTTAAAGCATCAAATGACCGTTGAGCTTGGTCATCCCACAAATATAGTGTTCCTTTCTTCAATAATCGCATAAATCCTTTCATCATCTCGACATAGTTAATGATGAAACGACGCAAAAATTTTTCCTTCCCTTGCAAACGTTGGAGTTGAAGGATGGATTGTGGTGTCGGAAATTCAACAATCGCCTTAACCTTTTCGGGATCAACCCTAATCCCGTTCTTGGAGACAATGAAACCTAATAGATGTCCGGAATCGACCATAAATACGCATTTATGAGGATTCAAACGTAGATTGTAGAATCTGCACCTAGCAAAAATTTCTTTTAGATGAGCAAGGTGATCATGTCGTTTCTTGGAATGGGCCGGAAGGTCATCCAAGTAAGCATGTAAAATATGTCAAATGTCATGAAAAGCGTAGTCCATAGCCTGCTGAAAAGTTGCTCCAGCATTCTTCAGACCGAAAGGGAGTTTTCGATACGCAAATGTGCCCCAAGGACAGATGAAGGCAGTTTTATGCTGGTCGTCTTTTTTAATTGCAATCTGATTATAGCCTGAGAATCCATCCATGAAGGAAAAAAGATTCGCATTTGGCACAATCGTCGAGAATCTGATCAATGAATGGTGTAGGATAATTGTCTTTGGGACAAGCGGCGTTCAGATCGCAATAGTCGACGCAAACTCGAATGGTGCCTTGTTTTTTATCAACGGGAACCGGATTGGAAACCCATTCTGTTAAAGGAACGGGATAGATGAAACCAACGTTTAAAATTTTTTCTACCTCAATCTTGATGGCGGCTGCTTTGGGAGGGTGGATAGGTCTGAGTCATTGCCGAACTGGTTTGGCATTGTCATAAATCTTGATTTCATGCTCGACGATAGATGGGTCTATGCCAGGCATTTCGTCATAAGACCAAGCAAACACATCGCGGAATTCCTTGAAAAGGGATGTGAAGCACACAATTACCTCAAGATTGCAGTCGGCTCCAATCTGAATATTTTCCACGATACCCGTTTTGACCGAGTATTGTCTTAGAAATATTACCCATGTTCCCTTCCGAATCGAGAGTTTTAACAGTCGTGTAAGTGGAGGGAACCATCTCAGGTTGGTCAAAAGATGGGATTTAATTTTTTATCGCCTCCGAGTCAAACATCGAAGCGCGATGGTGAAACTCTCCCCAAGGTCATTCTTCTAGAGACATGATCTCTCGAATAGCTTCGTCTGTAGGAAAGACTTCATTGAGGAGATCCTTAAAGAGAACTGTGATGGGCGGGAGGTTTGTACCGTTGGTCGAAACCATAGCAGTGGAGGGTTCAAATGTGATTTGAATGGCTTGGTAAGCCAACTCTGCTGGTGAGAGCGACATCTGATCTCCGTAGGAATCAATGTCTGAAGGTGCCGGAATGATCCATGGGTCGATAGAGTCATCCAAAGTGGTGGATATGATTGCAAACATGTTTGGGATCTGTGGCAAGTGTTTGCCCAGAATCCTTGTTGGCAATAAAATCGATGCATTCCTGCAGCCGAGGACATTTGTATGCCAAGTGGTCCTCCACACAGATATTGTAAGGAAATTTCATGGTTTATCTTTCCCTTTGTCATTTTTGGTAGCTTTTTTCTGATTAGGGTTATTCTGATTATCCGACTGCTCTTCCGAAGAAGATGTATTTTTCTTGTTCTTCTTATTTTTCCCGCTAGTTTTTTGTGAGGTTTGCACAGAATTCACCTCAGCGGTAGGAAGAGTATTCATTTGGTGAGGGGCGGTGGCAGTCGAATATGGTTGGGAGGCTTGCCCCCGAGACTACTTTGTGGCCACACCAGAGATTGTGCCAACGATACCATCGGCATGTGCTCCGGTTTTCTGAGTGGCCGAAGTATTTGGGTTACCAGGGGTATGGGGGAGTAGATCGTATAGCATGTCAGATTGTGAATAGATTAAATCCAAATGCTGGGCACGACGAATGCATTGATTTTCTGTAACCGCACTAGAAAGGCCAATGTCTTTAGAGATGTGGGGTAAAAGAGACTTGAAAAACCAATTGGCTAAGAGATGATCCGGGATTGGCACTTTGACTATCCTCCTCCTACGTTTCCATTCATGAATATGAACAGAGATGTTGGTGGCGATGTCTTGGCGCAGCGAGGTTAAAAATTCCATTCCGGTTTCAAATCTAATTGGTAATTGGAAGTTATTTAGAAACTCCGTCGCTAAAGCGCCAAAAGTATTGATGGCGGCGCATGGTAATTCAATGTGCCACTTGGCGGCATTGCCTGTAAGAGTGCAGGGAAATAGTCGAAGCCGGACACTATCATCCACCATGGAATTGGATATAGACCATAGATGAAAGGTAGTGATGTGTGCGGCTGGGTCGTCCCCTTGTTTCCTGTCAAACTTTGGGATGTCAGAAGGAATCTTATGCGGTACTGGAGGCCAGAGCGGGTTGTGATTGATGGGGTCGTTAGTTAGTTTATGGATATCAGGAATGTCCAAAGCTACCAAAAATGGCAATTATGGATTTTCCCCCGAATCTAACCAAGGCAGTATGGGCTGAATACTTAGACCATAGGGTCCACCCATCAATGTGTTACCAGGAGGATAAGTAGGACTTTGATAAAAACTCCCTATAGGTGGAGGAGTAGGGACATACTATTGCTATCCATAGGGAATATTGTATTGTGGGGTGATCGGTTGGTTTCCCCCAGTATAAAAGTGCCCTCCCATTCCAGATGGAGGTTGGGGTTGGCTAGTCCAAATGGATGCAATAGAGTTTCCCGGAGGTATGCTACTACTTTCATAGTTTGGCAATGACATAGACCCTACACCTATATTTGAACCACTTAAGGGAAAAGTACTGACAATAGGTTGTCCCATTTGTCTTAAGGATTGCAGGGGGAGTGAAATGTTCCCTGCTACCTATGTGCTGGTGACACTGCCCCCTGGTATAGTGGCCAAGGGGTTTGAACTCAGCAGAGGATTCCAACCGAAAGGGTTGCTAAAAAACACTGAAGTAGTCATACTTGTGGGAGGAGCTACCGTGGGTCCCAACGTGGTCATGGTAGGAGTAGATGCCGAAGGACTCGATGAGCTACTGACAGTTATGACGATCGTAGGATTGGGATTAGGTATAGGTTGACTACTGGGGTTACCAAGTGATGGCATAGAACTGACCACCGACGGGGAGGATGGTGGCGAACCTGGAATGGTTGCCATTGGCATCCACCCTGGGATGCTGGTGGTGAAATGGATGTTTGTGCGGCCGAAGACATATCTTAGCGTGGTGGGATCTAAATTATCACTGGCCCCAACGGATCAGTGAGCGGAGGATTGTAATGAGGTACAACCCCTTCAGTGAAAGGGTCCTCCGGAAATTCCAGATGATATGAGGCTATGTGAAAATCAAGATTAGTCAGTGGAGACTGCTCTTCCGTAGAAGACATGTGTTCACCAAGGTTCAGTTCTTCCTCAATAGTTAGAGGAGGTAGACCTTGCTGTCGTCGAGATAGACGGCATGGGTCGGAGGACGCCACGGTGACCTATTTAATTTTAACAAATTTTAATAAATTGTGATGTATTATAAAGTTTCAATGACAGTAACCACACACCTAAAAAAGAAAAAGGGACTCTCTAAAATCAATCAGCAAGCAGCCGGAATAGGGTGCCCTATCTGAGTACTACCATTTGCTGGTGATGAAATATAGTATCACAATAGTATAGAGAGAGGGTTGGTCGAAAGTACAGTTACGGTCACTCTAGAGCTTCGCCCGAACCTGAGACGATAGGTGTAAGCACTCTCGTGAAGATGAGTACCCTCGTAAAGACTAAAGACAGAGTGGGTCCGTCTGTTTCAGGTACCAGGACAGCCCGTCCTAGTCACCTTGTGTAAGTCCCTAAAAATTATGGCCACTAAAGATACCTCAAATCACAGACATCATCAGGGGGGTCCACGGTCAAGGACAGTATGCTATATGGGCAGAATACTTAGATGCAGAATAACACATCCACCGGATGCAGTCAAAGGCGGGCTACCTTCTTGTGCACCCAAGTGTTGTATCGCGCTGAGCTCCGGTAAAGGAACGATCCCGATAATATGAGTGCAGTAGGATTTCGCTCGTTAATGACTCTAGTTTCAAGTTTTGAGATCTTGGGTGATTTTCTCACTTTTCCTAACCCAAGATCCTAGCCTGAACTACTATTTGTGTGAGCTCAAAAAAGAGTAATGTGATTGATTTTATTATCGCTTGATTCTTAGTGTACTTGATTATTAGTCTTGCGGAGGGGGAGTGGACGTATGAAATGTAATGAGACTTTGACTCAAGAAACCATGCAAAACATGCTCTAAATATTCAATTCGATGAAGAGTATTTCTACAAGGAGAGGTTTCTTTTCAACATCCATGCACTAACATTCAAATAGCACAGTTCAAATTTAAAGATTTAGACTTCTATCTACCTCTTCTTCATAGTCTATGAATTGAAAATTTCAGAATTAACTCAGCTAGATGCAGAAAAAACTAAATTTTTTTTTTCTTCTCTAAAAAGTAAATGCTTTTGACACTAAATTTTCAAACAAGAGCAAACAAACATAAATTCCAGCTTGGTAAACAAGCACAGGGATTCAGTCAAGGAGTTATACTGATGGAAAAAAAACTCTGCAGCTAAAACACAATCATAGCAGTGAACAACAAGTTTCGACTGAGTAACGCACTATCTCTGAGTAAAGACAATGTTAATCCAGAGACTAATGCACTGTATTTAAGCAAATACCGCATTATAACGCACTGGAAAACCTACAGAGGTAGCGTTAGCCAGGGAAAAATTCTTCAAATGGTCAAATAGAAACAAGATTGAACTCTGTGAGCTTTTGAAATGTCTACTGGGTATAAGTACTGGTCAGAAGGATATGTGAACAGAGGAAAGAAGAAAGGAGGAAAGAAATAGTCCGGAAAATATGGGGAAACTTCCCCAGCGGAGTCGCCAATTCTGCTATAGGGTAAAATTCTTGGGTTGTTGGTTATCGTATATCCCTCTCAGGGATTTTCGGTGCCCGAGGTAGACAGTAAGATTAGCTGTACAGTTCACAAAGATGGAATATACATGTTCATATTAACTTAAAACCACTTGATGGAAAAATATAGAAAATTACCTCTTTAATGATCTTGGAGTCCTTTGGAGAGCACTAGGTAGCGAAGCAGCGTTTCTCCTTCACCAGCTCCAAATCTAGGTCCTGCAATCAATTAAAGCACCCGTGTAATTTCTAACATAACATACATTTCCTATCAATTAAGCCAATATATAATAAACATTTAAATTTTGCACATCTAATCCATTCATCTCATGCTATATAAGTGATTAAATAATAATGACAATATCAACGCATAGAATGGACAAAACAGATACAGTTCTATTGATTTGTAAAAAGGAGGATTACAACCGTCGGTTGCACCAAGCCCTCCTCAGCCTTCCAATCTCTCTATCTCTCAAAGTGGTGATGTCTTGATCAAAAAGTTCTCAATGAACCTCTTTGACCTTTGACCTTCACACTACAACAATGATTTCTACTTCACAAGTATTCAAAAACTTGACAATCCTTCGACCTTGAACCAAGAGCCTTCAACTCCATTTTATAGGAGATGGAGAGAGCAATCATTGCCCTTCTCCTTATACCAGTTCTTGAATAGAAAAAACCAAGATGTTTCCTCAACCTCCATGCTTTTTCCTCCTTTGAGAGTTCAATTGTTTATGGCAATGCCCAATAAGAGTTAGTGCTTTGTAGTTTCCTTTTTTGTACTGACTCTCTTGTGAGAAAAAGCTAGAGATTCAAATCATTCTCCGCGGGTTTTTCCCATTTCAAACTTAAAACATGGGTATCACTACCCTCTAGTGTAAACAGAGCGTTTCCCTAGCCACTAACATGGCCCATTCACTGATCAGCTGTGTTATAACGCTCTTGTGTTGTTATAGAGAGGCGTGACCTTGGCAGAAATAGGTTTAATTTAGGTCTTTGTATTCCTTCCATATTTGTCTTCTCCTCTGAGCTGATGAGGAGGTATTTTGACCTGTAACAAAGAGATTCAAACGTACAAAGCCCTATTTCAATAATTTTGTGACATTTTTTCATTTTCCTATGAGGAAATGCTAGGAATTGACTCTAGAATTTTTTTTCACGAAATCAAAACTTACCCAGATGCTAAACTTGTTAGACCAAGATTATGTTCAGTGCATCCATGAAAGGCTGCTGCTATAAAAGATGAGGTTATAAAACTACTTAGAGTAGGTTTTATCTATCCTCTTTCCTTGAATGATTAGGTTTCCAATATTTTTCAAGTTAACAAAAAACAAGGGATCATTATAGTATGTGTATATTATATGGATATTAATAAATCTTGTCCCAAAGATAACTATCCTACCCCTTATATCAGCCAGATCATTGACAACTGTGCCAATAACAAAATATTTTATTTCATGGATGGATTTTCCAAATACAACCAAATCAACATACTCCCTATTGATTAACATAAAACTGTGTTCATTTTTCCATGGGGAACTTTTTCTTATCGAAAAATCCCATTTGGATTAAAAATTTTTCATGCAAAATATCAACGAGGCATGCCTTACGCCTTTCACGATATCAAGCATATTGTACAACCCTACTTTGATGATTTACCAGCTCATTCACTGAAACGGGAAGATCATCCAATGAATTTGATAACTATCTTTATTAGATGTAGACATTACAATATTTGTTTGAATCCTCAAAAAAGAGTTTTTAGTGTACAACTCAGTCGATTTTTGGGACTTTCCATATCAAAGGAAGGCATTCACGTTGATCCACTCAAGGTAGAGTCTATTATGAACCTACCCCCTCCTTCTAAATTGCACCAACTCCAAAGTTTGTAAGGGAAAGAAATTTTTTTACGTTGATTCATCTCGAACTATGCTGAACTAACCAAAGTTTTTACTCAACTATTGAAAATGGGAATCCCATTTATATGGGATGAAGTTGCTAAAAAATATTTTGATGCACTCAAACATGAGTTATATCATACACCATTATTACATCTGCTCGATTATCATCGAGATTAATTTTTGTATTTAGTTGCATTTGATGTCACCATTGGCATGGTTTCACGATATCAAGCATATTGTACAAGCCTACTTTGATGATTTACCATCTCATTCACTAAAACAGGAAGATCATCCAATGCATTTGATAGCTATATTTATTATATGTAGACATTAAAATATTTTCTTGAATCCTCACAAATGAGTATTTTGTATACAATTAAGTCGATTTTTGATCTAACTAAAGATTTTACTCAACTGTTGAAAAATGGAATCCCATATATATGGGATGAAGTTTCTCAAACTTATGTTTCGATGCACTCAAACATGAGTTAACTCATACACCATTTTGTATGTTCCCGATTATCATCGAGATTAATTTTTGTATTTAGTTGCATCTGATGTCACCATTGGTATGGTTTTAGTTCAATAAGATGAGTCAAATGATGAACATGTGATAGATTATTTGAGTAGAAATCTTACGACAACCGAGATAAAATATGTAGATGTGGAGAAATTGGCCTTGGTAGCCATTCAAGTTGTCCAACGATTTCGTCACTGCATTCTCTTACGCAAAACGATAATGATTTCAGACTGCAACCCTATGATGTACATTCTTACCAAATAGTTGATAGGGAGGAATTATTCAAAATGGATAGTTATCCTGTAAGAAATTGATTTAGAATTCATAAATATAAGTCCAAGAAATCATTGGTGTTTCTCGAATTGTTATGTGAATTTCTCTATACTGAGATAGAAACTGTGGTAAAGGATTCTATTTTAGATGAATCACTCTTTCTTATCAATACTTTACACCCATGTTATGGAGATATTATTGTGTATCTTCAAACTCATACTTTTTGGCTAGAATTGTCTCAAATCAACCGTCTTCATATTCAATACCAATCCCAACAATACACTATTGTTGGCATTACACTTTATTATCGTGGTGATGATTCCATATTTAAAAAAAGTTTGAATCATGAGGAAGTCGAAAAATCATTGAATGTATGTCATTTTAGAGCTTGTGGCAGTCATATGTCAAGGTTTTCCACTACCCAAAAGTCCTTGTGCGTTGGGTATTTTTGGCCTTTGATGTTAAAATATTGTATAACCATAGTCCATAAGTGCCACAATTTCCAAGTTTATCATCGCAAAAAGCATGCACCTTCAACTCCTCTTCACCCAATAACTGTTGTAGGTCCTTTTGTAAAATGAGGCATCGATTTCATTACATGTAACCTGCACTTGGCTGGGGAGCATGGGTATATTATCCTGGCTGTGGATTATTTTAAAAAATGGGATGAGGCAATGCCTACATATAAGGATGATGGAAAAAATACAACTATTTTTATATTAAACCATGTGATTTCTATGTTTGACGTTCCACAAGCCATCATCACAAACCATGGTAGCCATTTTCAAAATTTTATGATGACTGAACTTGCTGTGAAGCTAGGCTTACGTCATGAAAGTTATACTCCATGTTACCCACAAAAGAATGACCAAGTAGAAGGCATAAAAAAGGTTTTAACTACCATGATTAAACATATTTTCAGAATTCATAAACAAAATTGGCATTTGATTCTTTTTCTAGCCTTGTGGGCATATTGCACCTCAGCGAAAACTTCCGATTTTACTCCCTTCTAGCTGGTTTACATTTTAGAAGCAGTCTTTCCCATTGAATGTGAAAGCTAGTCATTAAAACTAAAAATAAAATTATTACCAACCACTTATGCAAAGGAGGAACAATTTTTATACTTAGCACGTTTAGATGAGACTCACCTTGATGTTGCATTAGCTAGTGAGACTCATAAAAAATGAGTTAAGGCACTTTTTAGCAAAATTACAATCCTTGCTCGTATTCAGAAGGTGACCTAGTCTTGGTTTATGATCAAGTGAATGGTAAATTAGGTGCCAATAAATTCGAGCCCATGTGGCATGGTCCATATATTGTAAAATGTGTACTAGAAAAAGGGGCTTATGAGCTAGTTGATTATGATGACATTTTTTAGGAAAGCCCAGAAATAGTCTTTACCTGAAGAAATAATATGCTTAATTCACTCTATGAAGACTTTGTAAATTGATGTATCATATTTTTATGTAAGTGTGGAAATTTTAGCACCTTTTTATGATTTTCTGCTACTTCTCCTACTTATCTTGTGTTACACTTGATTTACAGATGTCAACGCTCCCTAAAATTTACATTGGATTTACTGATGGTGCTAGTCGTAGTAATTAGAATTTTTCTTCTGTAGCTTGGGATATTTATTCACCCACTGATGAGTTCGTTAATATTCATGGGATATTCCTTTGTTGAACAATGAATAACATCGTAGAATATGGTGTATTTATTGAGCTATTTTCTCACATTATTTCATTTCGAATTCTTGAATTGGTCATTAGGTTAGATTATTAACACATAGTATTATATTTAAACGATGTATATTAAGCAAGAAGTTCAAAAATTTTAAGAATGTTTTTGCGGGTTCGTCTCTTGGAGCGAGAGTTTGATTACATTGAATATCAACACATTCAAATACAATTAAACACATTAACTGATGCACTGGCTAATTATGTGTTAAATTGACATTTGCAACATTTGTAAGAAAGAAAAACAATATCCATCCACATATTGTACAAGATAAACTTAGATAATAATATTAGTTTCCATTAATACAAATTCTTGTAAAAAGTGTGACTTTAAAAAATGTCATCCAAAGACATATGAGGCCTCGTGGCCTTTATTATCCAAACATGCCAATATAACAAAAAAAATATAGCCCTATGGTTAGCAACCAAACATGGTGATCATGGTCAAAGATGTTGGTGCAATATACTTGTTGCTAAAATGACTGATCAGCCCAGAAACTCCCACAATATGCCTATGGTAGCGAAGAGGAAAATCATCAATGCCAATATCTGGGATATCCAGAGTCAACCTCTCCAGGTTGTACTCAACCTCAGTCAAAGCTTCTGCTGCATCAGGGTTTGGTACCATGAGAGATGATGGATGATCACCCTGTCTGTCAAAGCACTGTAATGTTGCTTTTTTGGCTGGGTCCACATATGCATGATTATTTCAAATGTTAGTCTTGGATCTCAAAAAACAAAAACAAAAAATTGGAAACACAAAAACAACCAAAATGTGATTTTTTTTACCTATGTTACCACACTACATTTGGGAAAGAAGTGGGATATATGGATCACCAGTGTAATACATGCTCACATATGGGTAGTCCTTGATCAGGATGATTTGGTTCTCAAGCCAAACAAAAAACTCAGGAGTGTATTTCACAACTGGGCCATCACCACCTCCGCGGCATGACATCAAAAAAACCCACTATCTCATATGAGGATTTCAGGGTCCTCCTACATATATAGTCACCTATGGGGAAATGATAGGTATCCTCTCCATAGAAAATCAGATCACAATAGAACCATATCCAATTATTTTGAGTTTTCCAGTTTTTTCTCTAATTAGTTTCCATTTCATATTGGAAACTACCCCCTCACACGAGTTGAAAATGGTGGGCTACAAAAACTCCACTGAGATATTCATTTGTGCCTTAGTTAGCAAATGAAGTGCCATACTTTCACACAATTGTGCAAAAATTAAGCCGATGGCTCTCAAATGAATCTTCTCAATGGTTTTGATGTCAATTCACCCATCTTTCTGTTGATATTCTCGAACACAATGTTGTCGTAGATAAGTGGTTGTTGTTTCTCCACCTGGCCTGTGTCCATATAAAGAAATATCAATCCCCTGACATGATATCCTAATCAGAAAATAGATGTCATCTCCATCTATGGTAAGTCGTTGGTCTCCTATTTGAAAATAATTTTGTTGAACTTCCCATGATATTACCATCTATGTCAGAAAATATAGCTGATCCTTCATATCTGAGATCATCTAGAATTTTTATAAACCACAGTTTCTTTTGGCCTATAGTATTATTGCATAATTTAGAGCTTCCACATCTTGAACCTCATGTTATATTTCCCTCCACTCTATTTTTTCAAGTTAAAATCATGAAAATAATAGTAGAGGATTATTAAAAAAGAATATGAGGAATTTGGTAATGAAATTTTGGCTTTTTATTTTTATTTTCAAAACTTCCGGTGCTGTGTGCGGCTATATTTTAGAAACAAAGAAAATTTTCATGGTTTCCTTTTGGGAAAACCACGCCAATCATGATTTTTAGTGTTACAAAAAGGGTCGGGGTGTATGGTCTTGATGAAGGGTAACTGCGCACATCGAGGGTGAAATTTTAATTCATAAAACCGTCTTGAAAATTCAAAATTCAATGAAAAAAGAAAAATAAAGCAATAAAAATGAAGATAACAAAAATATCTTTTACCTAGAGAAAGCAGTTCGTGATTTGGTCCACCGGTTTGGTCAGAATCCACCTCTAAATATTTTGGTAAAAATGCACTATCAATGGCTCTCAAATGGTAAACGGCTCAAATTGTGAAAATATTTTTACTTTTTGGATTTTTATAGGCATTTTAGGCTAACTAAAATATTATTTTATGCGTTTGACCTTTCAAAATTCAAAATTTTAATGTTTTTGCTATAGTTTTGAGTAGTTACGATACTTTTTTGAGTTTAAGGTGAAAAACACAAGTTTGATTACAAAATGAATCATTTTGACAATGAGTAAACTTTTATCACTTTTTCAGACTCGTAAATATTACGAAAAAGAGAAACCTTGGAGTTCTCTTTTAAGCCCTTTTGCAGACTCCCTAAACATGAAAATATTGTTGAGTACTTGACTATTCGAACTTGAAAACGTAAATGAACAATCATCTATTTAGTATAAGTTTACCCCTTTTCTGGAATGAACTAGACTATTTACGACAAAGGTATACATTGACTAATCATGGTCAATAGAGTTCTCTTTTTCATTATTTTACCCTTTTTCGGGCTTTATGGACTAAATTCATGAAAAGGACATTTGAAGTTTAATTATGTTTTTATTTTGACTCCCTAAAAATGAAAAAAACTGACCTTTACATTCTCCGGGCTCGTTAAAATTTACGTTGAAAGAACTGAATGGGTTTTATTTTATTTTATTTTCAAACTGTTTAAACATGAAAACGACATCGGTTATTCCTTCAATGGACTCGTAAAATATAACAATGTAGTAATCGTCTATCATGAAAATACTGAACCACTCCTTCCTAGGGTTAGTTAAAAATACTTCAAATGACTCATTCTAAGGGTGAGCTTACACAACAAGAAAATTTTATCCTCCTCAAGCTTACATAAAAATAAATAGGTACTTCCCAATAATGCTTGGGGAAAATTGGGAACATTTTTTTTATTTTTTATTACAAGGCAGTATGTGTTGAGTCAAATTATACATTTATAATTTTCCAATCATAAATTTTCAACCCAAGGTAGGTAAGCTTTTGAGATACTATGCAAAATATATGAAGAGTGATTATTGCAAGTGTTCATAAATTAATTATTCATACACATAAAAAATAATGCCTCTTTCCTACATCGATACTTTAGCAGCAAAGTCTATGGAGTGGAATATGAAATCCCTCTACAACTCTCAGTATTGCTGATATTGACCATGAAAAGATAAAAGATCAAATTACAAAAATCAAGAAACCAACTTAGGAAATCATAAATCCAATCTTTGATTAAATGAAATTAACACTAAATTAACAATCTACTGCTGAAACTTAAGAGAGAATGCATTAGCGGTGTAAAATAATTATTGCTGCATAAAAAGAATTAAACATATACACACACTGTGCTGCAGGAGTTGTGAGCGAAGGGGGCCCTCCCTCACTCAAAACCCCTTTAAAACTCAAAGAGGTTGCTTAGAAAAATAGAGAGAACATAAGATTTGTATTAATATGAAAATATACAGCCAAGTACAATCTGATATATTTCTTTATTAGGTCTAGGCTATAGAATTTATCTTATGTTGAGTCTAATCCATGACTGAAAGCATGGATTAGATGATTTCTGTTACATAGTGGAAGCAACAAGAAATCTAGTTCTGAGGAGAAATCTGTAAGTTTGGGTCATTATAAAAAGAGGTTCGAAGCAACCAATTTCCCACAAAACCCATGTCTTCACTGGATATGGAAATAAGTAGAATACAGTCAACCAGTGATATCACTGTAGGAAATCAGTGGCTGCAGGAAATATGGAATTGCTGTGGGAAATCTGGTTTGTCGCAAGAAATCTGGAATGACTCTAGTAAATCCGGAACGACTGCAGGAAATGTGGCCGCACGAGATGTCTTTAAGATTTTCCAGAGCTACTTTGAATCAAAGAAAATCTTCACATGAGTTCTAGATCAATGGGAGTATTAATTCAGTAAAGTTACAGCTAGATCAAAGAATATGTTAAGTCTAAGGAAAAATGACACTTATTATGTTAATTTGACATACCTTATGCTTATAGTACCCTTTTAGCGAAAACTAGACAATATAGCTGAACTAAGCATAATTAAGGGTGGAAGGAGTTCAAAAATAGGAGAAGTAAGGCTTGGGAAGGGTGTGAAAAATGGGTAAAATGGGTACTTAACATCTCCCCCACACCAAAACTCTTGCATGTCCCTATGCAAGAAAAACTGTAGCAGCCTTCAAAAATAGAGAATCAGTTGTTCACTTGGGCCACAACTACTATGGCCAGATGATCCAACTGGGCTCGACTAGAATCCACCTAAATCTGTCCCCTGTACATTTCATTCTTCTTCTTCAAATGGTATATCTGAGCCTGATTCTTTTTCATAATGCGGGTTGATTTCTCATGCCACTCCTCATGCTATTTCTGCATTCTGAGACTATTCTCCTTCAGGGCTGCATTTTCTTTTCTTAAGGGCCACTTCGAGATGGTGAGCTCTTTAATGGTCTCTTCTAGCTCCTGGCGAGACGATTTCCTCTAGGGAGTAAATTCCCCCTCATGCTGCCCCTGGGAATATTTGGGCGCACTAAGGTCCCCCTGCCCTTGCTTCTCTTCCATAGTTTCATTTTTTGCTTTCTTGCAACGAAGGGATATGGAAGGACATAGTGTCCTTGTCAATGAATGTGGCAGGTTCCACCTTCTCCTTTCCCTTGGCCAGACCATGTGATTTTCCTTTCTTTTTTCTCTTAATTTTTGGGTGGTGTTCCCCCTTTTACGCTATCCTTAATAGCGATCTTAGCAGCCTGGCTCCTCGTAACTCTTTTAGCTGCGGTAGTAGGTCCCTTCTACTGGGAACCTTTTACAATGGTTTCCCTGGTCACCATTACTTCTTCATCCCCGTCATCCTCTTCTACTTGTGCTCCATGAGTCTGTGGCTTCTTTGTTGGGAAAAAATACTAAGAGGGGGGGGGGGGGGGGGTGGGTGAATCAGTATTTAGAGCTTACTGAAAACTTTTAATTTTTCTTTACTAAATTCCATATGTGACTTTAATGAACCCAACTTGCATATACACGCGGATATCCTTAAGAAAACTTGCGTATGACCAGGGATCTTGTTATGCATATAATTCTTTACTTAGATCAGTGCATCATTCATTCATCAGATGTTTTAGTAAGTAGTAAGAATGTGCAGTGAGAATAGAATAAATCATCAAACATAAGCAACGCACATGAACACCAGGATTTAAGGTGGAAACCCAATTTGGGAGAAAACCACCGCTACTGTCATCTCTGTCTTCAATATTTATTATATGGAAAACTGTTTACAATTTTGTACTGATGCAGACTCATATCAGTATGCAGGCATCTACCTGCATAAGGCTGCAACCTTCTCTCATTTTCTAGCTGCTACTAGAAGGGAGCTACAACCCCCTGAACTCATTTACCAGCCACTACTGGAAGGGAGCTTCAACCCTCTGATCAGAACACCAGATTTTACTGGCATAAAGCTTCTACTTCCCTCAAAATCACTGTAGACCACGTTTCATCTATTTTCACACTAGATCACACAGCTTCAACACAACCCTTCACAAAAATAAACAATAATAAAATTCACCCAATTCATCAAACCAGACAGTGAGATCACTGTAACCAGATCTTTAGAAATAACCCATATTTCAGAATCAATATGCAAAATCAAACTTAACCTTGAACATTTATCATCTTAAAATGCATACGCTACTTTGCTTCACTGAACCCGCGTGTATACGTGCTTTCCTTAACACCAACCTGCGTATAGATATGATAATACTATTTTTTAGAATATGATCTATCTCATATCCAGATCTGAGGCTTCCAGTCATATATCTTTTCAGAAATGCAGAACCTCTAAAAATTCAATCATCATTAACCATGTTTATTCACTTACTGATCAAATTTGGGCATATTCAACTTAGCAGCATGTATAGTATTTAAGCAACCTAGATCTTCATGAAGACTTCATTGAAAAACATCATAAACAATAGCAAAAATAACTGAAAAACCTCTGCAATAAGCTTTAGAAAACCATAACTTCCATACATGCCTTTTCTGAAGCAAACCAACATATATATGCGTTTTTACTGAGATTAACTAGCATATAGATCTGTACATATTAATTCAACATAATGTTTTCAGATCTATAGAGCTTACCCATATTTCTTCACTCCACCTCACTAAACATGCGCCAGGTCTCAGATCTAATTATATCTTCAATGGATCATGCAAGAATATAGTCATTTGAGGTTTAGAGATCTTGATCCATCATTTTATCCAAGGGTGCATCATAGATTCAGATCTATCAATAAAACAGAGTTCATCCCAGGAAAATATACTTCAGAGAGAAGTATTTAGTAACAACCCTTACACATGCACACCTTGCACTATGATATTCTTATCCTTATATAGATTTAGCCTTTATGAATACCATGAGTCAAAACCACACAATTTCCGATGGTATTCTTTGGACGGAATCAAATAGACGACACAACACTTAAAATTATGGGCTAATACCATGGTAATGCCCCTTGGTATCATAATTTTAGAGCGCAAAAGGCATACGTGACTTGGATCATTCTTATCCGCGCGTATACGTGACTTCGCTTCATAAAAAATGCGTATATACTAATTCTGAATGTATACATGGGTTACCTTCATAAAAGTAGCATATACATTGCCTCCATACTTGGGTAGCCTTCATCAAACCTGCGTATACATTTAGAAGTATTTCCTGCTTCATTTTTCTGGCACTTTCTAGAATTCCTTTCTCTGTCACATCTGAACTGACCTGTAGAAACATCATTTTTACATCTTTAAAAAATAGGTTGCTATCAAAAGGCAACTCATCAAGTAGGTTTACATCAAGGACAACTTCATCAAGTAGGTTGCCATCAAGGAAAACATATTTCATCATATTGCCAAAATTATTCTGAGGTTTCTTTGCTAGTTGTTCATCCTCGAGCGTTGGGGAACCAAAGTCTCCATATTCCACAAAATTGTTCTCGGCCAAAAAGTCTCCCCATGTATTTTTTATTTTTCTGCAGGACCTCCATCAGGATGATTTTCACCAGCCCATGGTGATATAGGTTTTCCTCTATATGGGCGACTCTTTCTTTCATGACCAAGGAAATTTTGGCCAAAGACATCTTCAAATAATATGGAAAATTTAGGGGCTGAACTCGAAACTGCCCGCGAAGCCAAATGTCAAATAGAAATGCGAGGCCATAGCGACCTTCACAAGTTGTATACATATGTAGGAAGAATAGTAGGTGACGGTACTAGCCATCCCACTTTTTCTGTCCTTGCCTTGCTGGCTAGGGTCATCTTCTAGAAGCGTGAGGCTCTGTGGCTCAAATTGGATAGGGGGTTGTGGTATAGGCATGGTGAAGGAAGAATGGACAGAGTGAATGAGGAAGGAGGGGATAAAGCGAATGTGGCCCACAAGAATGCAGATGAGAGAGAATACTGCACATAGTTTACAGAATGCAGAAAGAGACCTTTACAATAGATTTCTTGACAAAGAGAGGGGGTTAATTGGGATATATCGCAAAGCACAACGTTTTAGAAAACAAGTCATGATCATGATGATCATCATTATCCGAACTGAAGGATAGGCATCGAAAGTACAACCACCGTGATGTCAAAAGCATGATGACAGGTCATGGGATTTACATCACAATGGCTTAAAATTGTGTTTTTCCACAGGGGTTACCATAGCCTAAGTCATGAAAATTATTAAAATTTAAAGTGTCATTATACCTTACCATAAGAATCTTATCACCGACTATACCTTACCGAGCTTACCTCCAACAATCCAGTCCTTGATGATGTTGCTTTTCCTTGCAATGATGACTTATTAACATTACATATGACATTTGATCACATAATTCATGACTTCGATCCATAATAACTATTAGTACTATATCAAATAATTAAAACTAATGTTTTTTTTATACTTTTTGTCTTTCAGGAACCTAAGGCATTGTTGAAGGAAATGGAACCGTGCTTGTCAAATGTTTTGTAAAAATTACAATGTGACTTTTGAACATTCTGCAGGAATTGAAACTGTGTTGGTTGACCCTTCTGTAGGAATTGAGACTATGTTTTTAGGAAATGAAACTATGTCTGTTGAACCTTCTGCTGGAATTGAGACTGTGTCTGCAGGAAATAAAACTGTGTCTGTCGAACCTTCTGCAAGAATTGGGACTGTGTCTGCAGGAATTGAAATTGATCTTCCCCACCGTCTATGTACATTCCATTGCACATGAATGAATGTGTTGATTTCGAGTGTTCAATGATATCATTGGATTACCAGCGATTGAGGTCAACTGTTAACCAATACGAGGCCCATCACCATTAATGAGAGTGAGGACCAAGGTACCATGATGCATCCTATCAGGTGTGAATTTATGAGCTGTTGTCGAACCCCCTTTAGGATCCAGTAGTAAAGGAGCCGTAATGTTTATCCATTTCTGCTGGTGAGATAACATGTCGTTAGGGCATACAAACTTCAAGGCATCAAAAGGCTCTAATGATGCACCTAGATAAGTTGCTGATGTCGATGGGCCGAGATTGTTGGAAGGAGGGCCTTATGAAATCCGACATCAGTCCAACATATGCAATCCATAGATTAATTGAAAGAAAAAAATTTTATGGAGAGGATCCCAATGGATCTACTAACCTATGCTTTTAACGAGCCCAGTGGCAGTCCATGCTCACCATATTTTAGAGAGCCTGAAATAATGAAAAATAAGACTCCAGGGGGTTCCTTTTCCGTAACTAGTCCATTGGGCGTGGAAAAAGGAATAAACCTATACCCAATATACATTCCTCTCATGGTTTACTGAGAACGAGGTGGAACAGAGAAAGCTCATTGTATCAATAGGAAAATCAAGAAGAGATAGTGAAAGGAATGATCCCTTCCCTTACCATCTCCAGCTCTTTCTTCTTCACAATTTCTTCCAAAAATTCCTTCTTTGATTGGGGTTTTTGATATAGCTTGAGTCTATGCCCACTCACGAAGAAGGTAAAATTCCCATCATCAATAATTTTAAGCTGAACATATCCATTTTCAAAAGCTTTCTCGATCTCATAGGGGCCTAGCCAATGTGTGTTGAATTTCCCTTTAAAGTTGTTAAATTTTGAATTATACAACAATTCCCAGTCTCCTTCTTTGAATTTATTATTTTTGATGTATCTGTCGTGCCATTTAATCCTTTTTTGTTCGATCAATATAGTATGTAGAAAAGCATCCTGTATGATCTCATCCAACTCATTGAGCTGCAATATTCTCTACTAATGTGCTTCATCAAGCTCTATACCCAAATCTAATGGCATCTTGAAAGTTCTAATCTGAAATTCAATGGGCAGAAAAAATTGTTTTCCATACACTAATTCATATAAAGAAAATATAGTGGTACTCCTCCATGTGATCCTATAAGCCCACAATGCCTCAAGAAGCTGGTCAGACCAATCCTTTTTGTGTAATTGCATTGTTTTGGTAAGGATTGTCTCCAACACCTTATTGGTTGATTCCACCTGCCAATTGGCCTATGGATGATAAGGGGTGGACTTCCGGTAGGTAATCTGATATTTTTGGATAATTCCCTACATAAGCTTAGACACTCTTACTGAGCACCTTGATTAGTAAATATTTCTCTAGATACTCCAAATCTCACAAAAATATCAGATAAAATAAAATCTACAACTGATTTTTCCATTTCTCTAGGTAGTGTTCTTTCCTCCACCCACTTTGTAACATAATCAATACAAACCAAAATATACTTCTTACCTTTGGATGTAGGATTGATGGGACATAAAAAATCAAGAGCCCACCTCTCGAAGGGTTCTATGAGAACCTGTGGATGCAAAGGAATCTCGTCTAGTTGTACAGGCTGCCCCATTCTTTGGCAGCTATCAAACTTTCGAACATACTCCCTTGCATCTTTGAAAACACAAGGCAAGTAATAACCTGTGAAAAGGATCTTATAAGTTGTCCGATTGTATGCAAAGTGTCCTCCACAAGGTTCATCATCACAGGCTCTCAAGATGTCACAGATCTCATCTTCCCTGACACACCTACGAATAATCAAATCAGGTCTAGTGAAAAAGAGATCGCCCATAATCCAAGAGTAATCAACACTTTTTATGATAATTCTATTTTTCTGATTAGATGAAAAGTAAGGTGGCAAATTTGTTGTAGCAAGATAATTAGCCATGTCTGCAAACCAAGGAATTTTAATAGAGATGGCAAACAAATTTTCATCTGGAAAGTTATCATTAACAGGAACATCCTCACCTGCATGGTTGAGCCTAGACAAGAAATCAACTACTTGATTTTATTTTCTCAGCCTATCCAATATCATGATGTCAGATTCCTGCAGCAGCAACATCCACCAAGTGATTCTGCCATTAGTGACTAGTCTATTCATGAGATAACGGATAACATAATGATATGTGTTTACAAAAAATTCATAACCCGTGATGTAGTGTTTAAACTTGTTAATAGCATAAATCACCGCAAGGAATTATTTTTCAGTTACCATGTAATTCAGTTCCGCAGGAGTTAAATTTTTACTAAAAAAATAAATAGCATGGGTTACAGGATCATCCTTTGGATCCAATACCACTCCTATGGATGAATCAGAGGCATCAATGGAAATATGAAAGGGAAAATTCCAATTTGGGCCTCTCAAGATAGGTGCTGAAGAAAGCTTTTCCTTGAGTTTATCAAATGTAGCTTGACACTCATCATTCCAATGAAATTTAGATTCTTTAGTGAATAGTTTAAAAAATGGAGAGGCTACCTTTTAAAATTTTCAATAAACCTTCTGTAGTAGCCTGCATGTCAAAGAAAACTCCGCACTCCCTTTGGACTGGGGCAAGTTTACAATAAGTTCAATTTTCACCGGATCAACTTTAGATCCTGCAACAGAAACATGATGACCCAAAACAATACCTTCAGTCATAATCATAAAAAACTTTTCATTACTTAATTAAAGATTAGTTTCTCTACAAATCTGATTTTTTTTCAATATTATGTAAAGCCTCATCAAAAGTATCACCCATAACTGTAAAATCATCCATATAAACTTCTACGCAATCATGCAAAAGATCAGAAAAAATACCAAGGACCGCTCATTGAAATGTGGTAGGTGCATTGCACAGACCAAATGGAAATACTTTATATGCATAGGTACCCCAGGTACATGTAATTTTTTTTTTCTCCTGATCCTCTAGAGCTATCCTAATCTGGCTGTATCTGCTAAACCCATCTAGGAAGGAAAAGTAATTTTTCCCTACTAGAGTGTCCAGTACTTGGTTTATAAACAATAAAGGGAAATGGTATTTTAATGTAGGTTTTTTGAATTCCCTATAATCTACACACACTCACCATTTACCATTATTTTTGCGGACAATAACTAGTGCAGACACCCACTGACTATCTGAGATAGGATAGATGAGCCTTACATTTAATAATTTCTGCAATTCATCTTTTACAATTTCCCTTAAAGCAGGGTTCATCCTCCTTTGTGGCTGTCTCACAGGCCTAACATTTTATTCTATATAAAAATGATGAATGCATGGGTTTGGGTGAATGCCCCTCATATCAGTATATTCCCATGTAAATGTATTTGAATTTTTTTTCAATGTTTGAATTAATTGTTTCTCTTGTTCAGGAGTTAAGGAAAAATTAATATTTAAAGATATTTCAGGTAAAATTTCCACTACCTTACTCCCCCATTTAGTCATTGAATATGCAGGAAATGTAGATAAGAGGGATGAATGTAATTCAAAAGCTATGTTATGTTCATAAAAACCTTGCAAGTCAGAAATGATATCTAAATTATGACTAGACTGTTCTTCTAAATGATGCAGAAAATAAGGATTTGAAATACAAAAATTTATCAGATTTTCCTCAAAATTTTCCGTAAGACTCATGGCTTGGGATATTGTTAAGATTAGCTGGGTACACTCAGAATCATGCTCTTCTTCCTCAACCTAATGTGTATTCTCTGATCTTGAGAGGGGTTTAGCGGGGGGATACAAATTGATGTGCTTTGTTTCAGCCCCATGAGTGATGGTCATGTTTCCAGATCTACACACTATGTAGGCATCAGCCGTGGCTAGCCATGGAATCCCCAAGATCAATGGATGCCCTCCCAAGTTGGTTTTACGCTGAAGAGCATAAAATTCTGCAAGGTACTCACAAGAATCTAATGAGATGACAATGTCTTATAATACCCCCTCTGGCTTAACCTTAAACATATCTGCTAATTATAACATGGTAGGAGTGGGTAATAAGTCAAAGGACCCTATATGAGATGAAGTCTCCATAGTCATCACATTAATGGCTGCACCTAAAACAATCAAAGTGTTATTTATGGGATACCCATTGATAATGGTTGTAACCACGGGGATTCCCGTGTCGGCATATTTTTCAGTAAAAAATCTGGTGGACATTAAACTTGCAAGCTTTCCACCTACTTGAATTATGGAGGGTTCTTTATTTTGTTTTCTTGGTTTCTTAGTACATAGTTCCTTCACTATTTTGGAAAATATTGGGATATCTTTGATTTCTTGCAGCAATGGATCTTGATTCACATACTTCTCAGTTCAGACACAATATCGAACATGGGATGTTTAGTGTTTATTTCCATTTCCAACCTCTCTAGAAAAGGAGGCTGGACTATATGGGATGAGGAATATTCTTGTGGCCTACATGGTTTTGCTGGTTCAAGTGTGGTTTCATCTTCAGGTATTTCCAGACTATCTTACTCAACAATATCTCCAATTCTTTTGGGCTGAGTCACCACTTTTCCCTATCTGAGTTTTCTTTTCTGCAGCAACACAGGGAATTCCTATAGTAGCATAGAGAATTCCTACAGCACAGGAATATAGATTTTTTGTAATGGAACTGGGAATTCCTGCATCACAGGAACATAAATTTCCTGTAGCAATTGCGGTGCAATACAGTAGGTAGGAAAAGTGGGATAGGTGACCAATCCAATGTTGTGAGCGGATTGGATGGTTTTATTGTTGAGGTTAGACACTGGCTCAGTAGGTAGCTATGTGGGACGAGGTTGATTTGGTGGGGTAGTCAATTGAAGATGTTGTTGCGGTTGTATCATTTGTTGTGGTGTGGGCTGTGGATGATAAATTTTTTGAGTTGGGAAAATTTGTGCAATAGGGTAAGAATAGTTCCCCTGCCAAGGTTGTTGAGGGGCCCAAGGTTGCCAAGGCATTGGAACATTCCACATTTGATTTTGAGCATAAGGAAATTGTAAACCTGATTGTGGCATACCTGCAGGACGTGGCTACCATGGTTTTTGAGGTTCCCTTGCATAAATTGCATTGACAACTTCTTGATCCACTAAATATGTTGCTCTGATTTCAGGCAGAGAAGGACATTTATCAGTGGAATTCTCAGCTTTGTAAATTCGACATACCTCTATAATGTCAGAAGGGCATTCCCTTAGAGCATGTTTCTTCCTGCATTTGGAGCAAAACACAGTGAAGTCTTTCTCCAGTTCATCCTGTTTTTCATGTTTCTTATTAGCCTGAAAAACATCCAACTCTGAAGACAAAGTGCTAAGAATATCAGTTTAATTTTTTCAAATAAATTACCCATTTTAGCTCAAGCTACTCCAGCTCCGAAAACTGATTTAACAAGCCTGGAAGAACTGTCTCTTGATCCTCCTCCAACCTTGGAATTTCCTTTGGAATATATTCTACAAATTTCACACACATCATCATAGATTATCTTTGATACATCACCTTCTCCCATTAAGTTTAAGACCTCCAGATACTTTTATCTAACTGCCCTAAGAAAAATGGTTCTCTTTGTCTCTATATCCAATTGATTCATATTAAATATTTGCAAGTTATATTGGAATCTTTCCACCAAATCTTCAAGGCTCTCCCCTTCCTTCTGAGTGATGCCAAAGTTTTCTTCCCTGAGATCCCTAGTCTTAGAATAGTCTTGGTAATTTTTCAGGAATATCTTCTTCATTTCATCCCAAGTTGAAATGGAGTTTGATGCCAACCCAATAAACCACCTGAAAGCTGCATCCTTCAATGTAGTTGGAAATAAATTCAGCTTCTGGGCATTGGAAGAATATTCATAGCTCCTGCATAGTACATCGAATTCAAATAGGAAGGCATCAGGGTATTCACTAGAGGCACCACGAGGCAAGGCTAAGGGAGGAATGTTTTTCATCTGAGTAGCTCCAACAGTCTCCTTAATAGGAAATTAAAATGTGACTAGTTTCTCCTCATTCTCATTAGTTCCTTCTAGATAAGCCATATTAGTCCAGGAAAAAGTGGTACCTTGGAAGGCTATAGATTCTTCAGAATCAATGGTCTGGAGTTCTGGTTCTATGATAGGGTAAAAAAGGAATTCCTCTTCAGGCTGACCACTAAGTAGAGATGATGTCTTTCTTGTAAGGGGAGACTCGATATGGGCATCAATAGAAGATTTTACAATAGAGGATTCTGCTATGGAATTATTAACCTGCTCTAGACTACAAACTTCTTGTTCAGATTCTTCTTTCTTTGTTGCCTTCTTTCTTGATAAATTCTTTGTTCCGGCTAGTGTATTATTAAATTAAGTGGTGCTCACACCACCATGAAATTAATTTAAAAGTATTGGACCCTATTCATCTATTATATAAACAAATTCAAAAAAATCTACTTACCAAACAACCATGACATGGCTTTGGCGAATTTTAGACCTCTCTGGGTGTGTGGGATTTTCCCTTTGTCTTATCACTTTGAATCCCCTATTCCTAAAAAAATAAAATAAAAATAAAAATAAAACACTTCTAGTAACATCCCTTAGCACCTCCCCGAAAACCACGCCAAAATGTTGAATCAAATTATACACTTATAATTTTCCAATCATAAATTGTCAACCCAGGGTAGGTAAGCTTGTGAGATACTATGAAAAATATATGCAGGCTGATTATTGCAAGTGTTCATAAATCAATTATTCATACAGACAAAAACTAATGCCTCTTTCTTGCATCAATACTTTAGCAACAAAGGTTATGGAGTGCAATATAACATCCCTCTACAACTGTCAGTACTGCTGATATTGACCATGAAAAGATAAAAGATCAATTACAACAGTCAAGAAACCAACTTAGGAAATCATAAATCAAAGCTTTGATTAAATGAAATTAACACATTAACATCAGAAACTTAATCATTTAATCAATTAAAAATATGCTGTTGAAACTTAAGAAATAATGAATTAGCTGTGCAAGATAATTGTTGTTGCATAAAAATAATTAAATACACACAGACTGCGCTGCAGGAGTTGTGAGCGAAGGGGGCCCTCCTTCACTCACAACCCCTTTAAAACTAAAATAGGTTGCTCAGAAAAATAGACAGAACATAAGATTTGTATTAATATGAAAATATATAGCCAAGTAAAATCTGATATATTTCTTATCAGTCGAAATCCCAACCCAACAACACTTTACAATGTGAAATACATCTCCTTTTATATAATCTCTAAAGCCCATATTTGGCCTGAATGACTAATCTAAGATATCAACCAACAATACAGGTCTAGGCTATCAAATTTAGCTTTTGTTGAGTCTAATCCATGAATGAAAGCATGGATTAGACGATTTCTATTACATAGAGGAAGCTGGAGGAAATATGGTTCCAAGGAGAAATCTGTAAGTTTGGGTCGTTCCAAAAAGAGGTCCGAAGAAACCAATGGAATAGCCTTCATGTGCAACCAATTTCCCACAAAACCCATGTCTTCACTGGATCTGGAAATAAGTATAAGACAGTCAACCGTTGATATCACTACAGGAAATCAACAGCTATAGGAAAACTAGAACTGCCGCGGGAAATCTGGATCTGCTGCAGGAAATCCGAAATGACTACAGGAAATCTGGAATGACTGCAGGCAATGTGGCTGCACGATATGTCATCAATATTTTGTGGAGCTACTTCGAATCAAAGCAAATCTTCACATAAGTTATAGATCAGTGGGAGTAGTAATTTAGTAAAGTTACAGCTAGATCAAAGAAAATGTTAAATCTAAGTAAAAATGACACTTATTATGTTAATTTGACATACCTTATGCTTATAGCACCCTTTTAGTGAAAACTAGGCATTATAGCCGAACTAAGCATAATTAAGGGTGGAAGGAGTTCAAAAATAGGAGAAGTAAGGCTTGGGAAGGGTGTGAAAAATGGGTAAAATGGAGACTTAACAATATGTCACTCTTGAACATGACACTCCATCATATTTGTGTTTTGGTTGGGAAATCCATTTGTCTCACAACTAATCATACCTCCTTGAAAGTCTTTAGGTGGTTTTGGGTATTATTTTTTGAGTCAGATGCTGCCATGTCAAAATGTCGCGTCACCAATATGTTCAAGAGAAGTCCAACCTCAATTAAAATTGCCTTGCAATTTGTAGCCTTCAATTGCGTGGGCCATCCCTGAGTCAGTTCTTGCAATTTGTTCTTAAAAACTTGACATGAATTTCATGTCATAAGACCTCCTACAATGGGTCACTTCCTATCGACTTCAACTTGTCATCTAGGAGGTTGATATAGAAACCTTATTTAGTACCTTGAAGCCTGCATGCCCAAATGGCAATTTTATTTTCTTTGCTGACATGTTCTCATAATTGACCTTCGATCGAATGATTCTATGAGTGTTCAACATCATCACATATTTTCACACTTCAGATATTGTGCTAGAAGTAGTACCATGAGAACCATTTTCATTATTGGTGGCATCTCTCGCACTTGGTAACATTTCACGTCATTGACCAATTATCAAGTGGTTTCTACCATGTTCAACTTCGATACATTCAGTCGCATGGTTAGATTCATACTATGATAGATATACATGGAGATCAAGACCCAGGATCTAGTTTCATCCATCTCGTCTGTGTGGAGTTATATATTCATGATTTTACAAATAGATCTATATTTTATGGTTGCGTGCATACTATGTCTACTATTGACATGAATCTTTATGTACTTCTCTATTGGTTCATTGACATATTTATGCTCTGAGTATGGGAATGCCTATCTTAGTGATGATTATATATTGTATTGTAACCCTTAATTGATTGTTTTAGGTCTCTAACCATGGTCTTTGATTCAAACTTTGGCATGATAAAGAACTTGAGTTCTCAAACATCCTTTCTAACTTTGTACTTTAGGGGGAAATATGTTACACGTCATTTTTTCACCACTAGGAAAATGATTGTTGATTGAGATCTTTCACCATCTATAAATGTGCTCCAAATCATTCACCTGCAAGGTTAGAAGCTTAACAATCCTAAATAGAATGATAATTTCTGATTTCATGGTATAAAAACCTAATTTTAGTCACTTGTGCATTTTCTTAGCCAAATTTTGTGCATACACATATTTGACCATTAAAACTTGCTCAAAGGCACGCTTTGTCTTCCATTTTGAACTGCATACATGAATCAATGAAATTAGAAATAAAAAGTGAAATATGTAAGCTTTGTTGGGAAAAAATTTCCCAAATGAAAGCTTCGAGTTGATGCTTATTCAAGCCTGATCCCTCTGTTCATGGAGCTAACTCCCATTTTTTATGTAACGCTAATCCCACCCTTTCAGGATCTCATCCTTGGGATGAGGATCTCAAAACTCCTTGTTACACCATTTTTTGGTCATCTAACCTATTATCATTAGATGGACCCAAGTACACCATGTAAGACCAGTTTTACCCTAAGTAAAACTGCTTTCACTATGTTAAAACAGGAAACCACAAAAGGAAATATTAAACAAACCCATATTTGTTTGATTTTCCTCATGGAATAATTAATTAAACCATAATTTAATTATTATTCCCAGTCATGTTTAACCCAAAATCAAAGAAATTAATTAGATAAACCTTTCTTTATCTTATTATTTTCTAGGAATAATTATTTAAACCTTATTTAGATAATATTCCTTGTTAAATATGACCAAATCACCCACAAATAATTAAATAAATCATTATTTATTTAATTATCTTTCAACCACTTCCTTAAATAATTAAATAAATCATTATTTATTTGATGATCTTCTAACCGCTTCCTTAAAAAGATAAATAAATCATTTATTTATTTATTTTTGACAAATTAAGGGATTTGACCCAAGTCAAATACCTTTTCCCTCCAACAAATATAATAAAATATTCCATAAAAAGTGGATCTAGATCTGGTTAACCCATGCACCAAGATCTAGAATGACCCAATATTTTGTTATAAATAGGAGGGTTTTTTCCTACCATTCTTCACCTTTTGTTGCCTATTAGATCACTCTCGATCTATACACTTGGTCACATATCTCCATCATTTGCTCCCATTGAGCTCTACTTTTTGCATTGGGTTTTCTACATCAGCTAGAGAGAGAAATCTTAGATCTGAAGTGCTGAGGACTTCCAAGAACCCATCCCACTGAGGGGAATTGGATACTCCTTCTGGTTTTCCTCCCAGGTGCCCCATTAATACAAAAATTCTTTCAAAATTGTTCTTGTCTTGTCTATTGGTATATGGAGCAAACCCTTATTTTTACTGCTTAATGTCTTTCCATGCATAGATCTGGTGTTTTGCAGCTCTTTTCTTGTCTAACTAACCGCAGATCTGAAGATATTGGTAGCCACTTTTGTTGTTAGGGCTATTAGTTATGCGTAGCTAAAGTGGTCCTTTTTCGTACACTTCGACAAAGGATTCATACTAACAAATGGCGACTCCACACGGGTTTTAAATTACGACCGCTGTCGTTTTTCATATTCCTGCATATCCAGCTACTTCAGACCCTAGGGTTTATTTTCAGCTATTTATTTTTCCTATTTTTATGTTGTTTTTCTCACATAAAACCCTAAAACATTAAAATTTCTAACTTCCGTGTGTTTCTGGCCCTATTGCGCAGGTAAGCGACACCAGCCGCAACTGAGACGACAACTTTTCTGAAAATCTGCCGCCGAGACAACCAGAACAGGGGGTCGCACTTTTTGGCCCCAAACTTGCGACCTGGACCTCCAAGTCGCACTTTTCAGCCTGTTTCCTGCGACCTGCACTGAAGTCAGGTTAGAAATTGCGACCTGCCATTTTTTCAGCAGTTTTTCTACAATTTTTCTGGGTTTTGCTGCAGCTTCTGCCAGGGTCCTCCAGCCTCTGTCTCAGCCTGTTTTGACCAAGCTCTGATCTGTTTTTACTCATCTAAGTGGGAACCTAACCCCCTAGGGCTTTAGTACCCTCCACTTTTTGTGGAAGAGTTTTAAGTTGTTTCAGCCGTCTTTTTTTCAGAGCTTTAGCCTCCTTTTTTCTAGATATGTTACCTCCCTTTCAGATCCTTTGAAATCAGCCTTTCTTCCTTTCAAATCACCTCCTGTCGTTTTGTTTGGACCTACTTTCTGGGCCTCTCCCTTGCCCCCTCCGTTTTTTGCTGATTTCCTTCCTTTTTCCAGCCACCTTGCCTCTGTCTCTTGGCTGTGATCTGCACCTCTTTTCAGCAGCTTTGTCCTCTAGATCCCTGTCCCTTTCGACCCTAGATCTATTGACCTCTTTTTATGTGTGTTTTGAGTAGATTTTTGCCCTCTTTTAGAGTAGTTTTGAGAGACCCACCTTTTTGGGTTAGATTGATGCATATTTAGCTGTTAAATGTTCTGTCCTTTCAGTAATCTATATTTTTCTACGCAGATTTCATTTCAGTTATGCAGCACACTTTTTCTTGCTCTCAAAACGAAAAGGGTTTAAAAATTAAAATTAATGCACATCACACACTGACCTTAAGTGAAGAATCACCTGGTTAACACCGCCTGGCAAAGACTCTAAAATCAATTGTCACTGAACCTTATTTTCCCTTGACATCGCTTGATTCTGTCCCTTTCTGCCCTTGTCAGTTTCCTTCTTTCTGTCATCATTGCGCCCCCAAGGCACCTTTCCCGGAGACTTTTTGGCCTTCATCCTCAGTTTCTGGTCGATCGACCTGCTCCGCCCCGCCGTCGTCGAGCCAGTCCACCTTCGAGTCCGCACTTCGACTCCTCTCCTGATTCATCGGGTCCTCCTTCTCCTCCTGGTTCTCCCCCTGTCACCTTCACCATGTCTGGTCCAGGGCCTAACGCTAGCAGTTATCCCGGCCCTAATGCCACCCCTACTACTAGCGGAACCGCCACAGGAACTACCCCGGCCACCCCTGTGTTGCCGTACATTGCAGGCCTCAGCCTCCCCGATTTCCATCAGTTGATCAATGACCCCATTCACCACAATGCTAATTGGCCTGCTATGCCAACCAAGCTCCCCTCCAACATCCCTAAGTTTGAGGGCCTTAATGGAGAAGATCCAACCAATCATGTCCGATCTTTCCACATGTGGTGTTCCTCCAATTCCATTACCGATGACTCCATCCGTCTTCGTTTGTTCCAACGCACGCTCACCGGCGAAGCTTCCAAATGGTATGTCGAAAAAGCCACCTCTACCCATACCACCTTTGAGACTCTTGCCCAAGCCTTTTTGTCGTACTTCCAGCTCCCCCTCCGATATGATACTGGCATGGAGTTCTTGACTTCCTTCAAGCAATCCTCTTCAACACGCCTGTCCGCCCATGTTCAGGAATGGCGAAGAAGACAGAGCTTATGTCGAGCCCCTGCCTTCGAAGATCGGGTTTACATGGACTGGTTCCTTCGCACCCTCCCCGCTCCCATCGGAAAAGATGTCGCCTCTCACTTTCCTAAAACTGAAGAAGTCGCCCTCCAAATAGCCTTGAAATATGACCTGATCTACGCTCAATCTGGTTATGTTTATACCGTTCTTTCTGACCTCCCCAGGCCCGGTGGCGCTAACGCCCTGGGGGCATCTCATTCTGCCGACAGTATCGTTGGAGCCCTTTCCCATCCATACGCTCAACCTCCTATGGGCTATGGTCTCCCTCAGGGAGGGGCCAGCTCCTCCAGCACTCTCCCCCCTCCCGGTAGCATGTATCCAGGATACGGCATGCCTCCTCCTTTTTCCCAACCTCCTGCTTACCTCAATGTTGCCCAACCTACTCATTACCCTTATCCGCAGCCTGGTGCGCCAGCTCCTCCAGCATATGCGCTTCCTCCTCCCTTGCCTCCTCAAACCCAGCACCAGCACCTACAGCCCCCTCCAGGGCAAGTATTTGCACAGCAGGGCGCGGCTAATCCCCCTTCTTCTCAAAGAAGGTGGAGAGGCAATCCAAACCAATTTGCCCCTGGTACCCGTGGACCCAATCCTGGTGTGGACCCTAACACTGCCAACCAGCAACAGGGCACTCAGCCCAAGCCGGACAGGCCGCTTCACACAAGTAAGCCTTGTTCGTGTTGCGGTGTTTATGGTCATTACACCCACGATTTTCCCCTCTTACCCCAGATGCGGTAGATGTGGGAGTCTCAAGCCACATTGCGCGGACAGCACGCCTCCCCTCATGCTCCTCCTAATGTGGCCACTACCCAGCCAGCTGTGTTTACTGATCCTTTCCCTCAGCAAGGATTCGTGGCTACCCAACTGCCCGACAGCCAGGTAGCCACCCCCCCCTTCCATTTCTGGTTCCTCTGATTACCAGATCCTTATGATGCACTCCGATCCTAACCCATCCGTCGATCTTCACCTTCAAACTCGGTCTCGTCAGTACCCCAAGCCTCCTGCTCAGTCTGCCCCCGAGCCTCCCTCTTCAGGTTCTACAGAGCCTCTTTCGACATCCGGTGGTCCCTTACATATTCCTCAACCCAAAGTTGAGGTCCATCCCAAGATTCCTAAGGGACCATTACGTAGAAATGCTGCTCCTAGTCGAGCTGCTCATTCGTATAGCATAGTAGATGATCTGGCGCAGTCTCCTGCCGCCATTTCCACACTGGAACTCCTCCAGTCGTGCCCTTCCCAAAAGAAGGCTCTATTATCTGCCGTGGGTGCTGTAGATCCTGCTGATGACCAAATGATTGTTTTCGACGCCACTCAATCGGACCATCCTCCCCTTCCTCCTTCCGTCGCCTTCCAAATCCCAGTCAAAATCCGGAACGCCAACGTGTCCCGGTGCATAATTGATGAGGGGGCATCCACATGCGTGATGTCCGCTTCGGTTTGGAAGCAACTCGGATCTCCTGAACTGGCCCCTTCCACGATCACCCTTCGAGCGTGGGACGGTCATGCCTCCCAGCCCATTGGCATGTTTCGTAATTGTCCTATCACCCTCGCCGGTAAGACTGTTTGCGTTGACGTCGAAGTCATCGACGCCCCGCTAGATTACAACATTCTATTGGGGCGAAGCTACACCTATGCTATGTTTGTTGTCCCATCCGCGGTCTTTCGCAAGATGTCTTTCCCCCATAATGGAAAGATAGTCACCATTGACCAGTTGACATATCATGAGCCAAAATCTCAGACCTCCCTTGAGACGACCATCTCTTCTGTAGCCAACAAGCAAACCGTTGATTCCTTGACCAGTGTCTCCCCCCGCGTTTACAAAGATTCCTCCCTGCTTGGAACTTTCCCTAACCTTCCCCCCCCTCCTGTCACCGATCCCAGCTCATCGAATGTTTGCATGATGCAATCGTCTCAGGCTGCCCGTAAGCGGCCTGCCTCGGCTAGTCAGCAACCTCCTCCTCGCCCTCCGCAACCCGCTCCTAGCCATTCATCTCAGCCAGCCGGACCTCCTCCTTCTGGCCCTACCCCTACAGCTGGTATCCCTCAACCCCTTTATTCTCCTGGATCGGTTCCTCCTGGCCTTAACCATCTCAAAGCCGTCCCTCCTAGTCATTACCCTGCTGGGAAGATCCCCTTCCTCGCTCCCCCTCCCGGAGTATATTCTGTCCCCGTCATGGTCACCCTCTCTCTCCCTAACTTGACCCTAGGCATACCGGTCTGGTACCTTGATCTCCCAGCCGCCACCCCTCCTGGTCATCCCAAGCCCTATATGGCTTTGACACCGGTTCAACCGGTCCCCCTAGCTTCGTCCGTTGCCTCTGTGCCCCCAGCACCTCCACAGGACCCTTCTCCTGTCGTGACGGCACCTGGGAAGAAAGGAAAAGCCCGCAAGGGGGCACCCAAAGACAAGACTACCACGACTGACCCGGCCCCTCCGCCGCCCGCGAAGCCTTGCGCTTTATGTGATGTCACCGGTCATGCCACCCATGCTTGTCCCGAGTTGCCCTGTATTTAGCCCATGGTTAAAGTCGCGTTCCCCGAGTCTACGGTCCCTGAAGCCCCCATTCCTTCTCCGTCCGTAACCAAGAACCCCAAGACTCTCCGCACCAACAAGCCCTGTGCTTTGTGCAACGTTCATGGCCATTACTCCCGCCATTGTCCTCACCTGATGCACTACCACGCCTCTTTAGAGGTAATCCGAGAGTATGAGGTTGAACAAAATCAATCCGCCTCTCCTATCCTCGTGCAGTACGCTTCAGGTCAGCCTGAGGATCCCCCCGCTCCCATCGACATTCCCCCCCCTGATGTTCAAATGACGGAGTCTACTGTAACCATTCTTTACCTATCCTCCTCTATGCGACACTCGGAGCCTAGCCCATCTACATCCTCCCCTATTGTGTCCCTTGACCACCCTTTTCCTTCCCATACACGAGATCACTCCACCCGTGTCTCTGTTGACCTCCGCAGCCCGAGTCCTCACCATGCTTCTGATAGCCCCCATATACCACCCTGTATGAGTCATGGTCATATTGCCCCTTGCACTCCCTCCTGCGGTTGCCACCCGATGACTTCTGTACACTCACGCTGCCATCATTACCTTTCCTCCCCTCATTTGTTGTCTTGTCACACCATTCTGCAGGACCCCCCGTCCACACCCTTTATCGGTTACGCCGATGGTGCAAGTCGCTACTCCAGGAATCTAGCCTCGGCAGGTTGGACCATCTTCACCCCCTTGCATGCCCTTGTTCTTTCTAACGGGGTATGCATTGGTTCTGCCACCAACAATCAGGCCGAATATGATGCAGTGCGTGGTCTCTTAGCCGATGCCCTCTTTCATCGCATCCTCCATCTGCACGTTCGTTTGGATTCCCTACTTCTTGTAATGAAACTAAATGGTGTTTATCGTGTGCATAACCCTATGCTGTTTAGACGCTATTTACGAGTGAAAATATTGATACGTGCATTTGAAACCATAACTTTCAACCATGTACCTCGAGAACAGAATCACTATGTAGATAGTATTGCAAACCATGTTCTAGATTGGCATTTATCACACACATTTCATACAAGGAAATAACATTAATAACCATCAAAAAATGATGCATATCCATAATATGTGTCGCAAAACATGTGTTTAGAGTCCATCTACTCTGATACATATGACATGCCCATAGCATGTTACAACAAAAATCCAAAATTGGGGGCACCACCTGCCCCTACATACATCATAGGGGGCACCACATGCCCCACCCCTAATCACTATCTGGAGGCTCCCGGGCCAATGGCTCTGCCCCTGCAGCATGTAGATCACGCATAGCCTGACCGGCCATCGCCATGTGCCACATGAAACCTCGCCACTCCGAGGGGAGACCAACACATGGCTCTATGAACTTGTCGTGTAAGTCCTGCCACCCGCGCTCTGATACTCCGGTCAACAACCTTTCGCATCTACGGCGGATGTCCTCCAGTAGGGTGGCTGCATCCTCATTCTGCGTCGCTCTCGACCCACTTGGACCTGTAGCTCCAGACGCTGCCGGTCGTCCCATATATCCGGCCGGTTTTACCAGTGCTATATCTGCATACCAAAAGTACATGAATCAGTACCATCAATTACTATTCAAAAACTTTAACATGCCCACACAAGAATAGCAATCTGTCACTTAGCATCAGGCCCCCAGACTCGACCAGGCGGAAGTGGCAGATCCGGATCTCCGCAGTAGCTCATCCCACTATAGGGATAGTCGTTTATGTACAATGGCATTTGATCCCAATGGGAAAAAAAATCCAGTCGAAACACTCGCCCGACCGCCCCTCCTCCTCCTCTGCACAGTAGCCGTCCCTAACGGCGCATCCTGTGCTCTCTCGGGCCCCCATCTGGAAGCTGTACACGAGGCCTCAAGGTCGGGATCTTCTCAAAGAAGAAGGCGCACAAAAAAGTCCCATATGAGCAGTCATGGTTCACCTGCCGCCTGCATAGTGACAACTGTCGCTTTAGCGACACCAACATCATTTGGGCCCACCCATAGTAGGTCCCACCTAGCACACTTTCCACTATCATCATCTGCCCCCCAGTGATGTGATGGAACGCCTGGATGCCCAGAATTCACAGCACAGCTGCGGCCACTGCACGGGTTTCTAGCCTCTCTAGATCCCCGATCGGTATTCGAGTCCCCTTGACTTGGAGACCCGGTCGACAATGACGTTCCACGAACTCCATGATATGTCGCCCCCGCGGCAACACTGGCTGTGTGTTTCCCACCATCCCCAGTGGCGGGAGACCAGTAAGGAAGTACACGTCCTGGACCGTCAGTTCGATCCTGTGCCCCTGCACTACAAAGATCTCCTGATCTGGATCCCAGTAACTGATAATCCGGGCCAGTAACGGTTCCCCTGCTCTCATCAAAGGGTTCTCCAAAAACTTGAGAACCCCAAATCTGGCCAATACACGGCGGACGCCCTGATCTGCCTGGATCTCTATCCGTAGTGTCTCCAGATCTCTCTCTCTCCAGTTGACCCGTAACTCTGCCATACCTGCACAAACACTTCATTTTTGTCAGCGTACAGATCGGGAAAACCATAACCAAACACAACAACCCAGCTCTCAGCCATCAAACAACACCAAACCCCCCTCATCTCCCAGGTCGCAGTTTTCTGCTCTTTTCTGGACCAGGTCGCACTTTTTGCCCTGATACCTGTGTCATAGGTCACACTTTTTGCCCCAAAAAGTGCGACCCGGCCGTAGAGATGAGGGAGGGGTTGTTTCTGGGATTCTGGGCCCTAAACTGAAAATGTAATCCATCAAAATGCAAGAGAAAGGTCAGGCCTCTTACCTGCAACTGACGGATCTCGATTCCAACGGTCGGTTTGTCCGCTATGTTCGCCGCAAGATTTAGGGCCTTCTCTCCTCTCTACATTCACCACAGCAACAATAGCAAATGAGTGATTTTGGAGGGAAAACTGCCTTATTAAAAGAGAACCCCTATTTCTTCTTTCGCCCGCTGCGACTACACTGTAGCCCCATTTGACGAACCGTCAGCACCGTTGGAAAGCTCTCATCGAGCCCTCAAATGGGTATCTGTTAGTTTTTCGTGATATGATACTTCACCAGGACACATTTTATCCAAGAAGGATCACTTCACCTCTCCTTAAAATCGAATTTCCTCACTTACGACACTTGTACTTGGGGCACCATCTTGCCTCCTTACTTGTCTTTGTTCGTGACAATTTTCGTCATGAGTTCCCATCTTGTACTCATTTTTTCACGGTCCCCCTTTGGGGCCTTTACTGTGTGGCAGCACCATCGAGTCACCTTTGTTTAGAGCATCCAAGTTGAGTCATCGTTCCCTCCATGGAGTCTATACCGAGTGCCTTTGTACCCCACTATAGCCCTCCATCTGTCATTGATTGGTCTCTCTCTTGTGTCGCACATTATGACCTTCAGTCCCACTGTCCTCCATCCCTGATGATGTTGTGTCAGTCGCTGCCATGTCATTCATGCCCTTTATGCTCTAGCAAGGGAAGTCGTCCATTAGCTACTCAGTCCTTTCCACTTCACTATCATCATTAGTGTCAGTCTGTCCGTCGATCTACTCTTTTCTCCCGTGCCTTAGTTGAGGGTCTCTCATTGCCTCAACTATGGCGGACCTCCTTCTGTCGAAATCAGCTCATTTATTCCAGAAGCCAGGTCTAGAGGGTGGTGTACCTTGGTTCCAGCTTCCACTCTTGTTCGGTGCCTCGGATCAGGAAAAGGGATATCTCCTTTCCCTTTGGCTTGATTGTTTCTCCAGCTCCTTCAGCATGATCGAGATTCATATACTTGATGGTCCAGTGATCCAGCAGCAGCTCTTGATGATTCCCGGGTGTGTGTGAGATGTTTCAACCCTCATGAGGGGGTGGCCCTGCAGGTAGCCCCCCACATGCCCGGATGACCTCTTCTTTGCAGCCTTCGATGCAGCTCCAGATATTCGATGATGTTGGCCATAGCCACTTGCAGCGCCTCTTCGATTTGCATGTATCAGTCAGATTTTCTGAGCCCTTCCCCATTTGCAGGGGGCATTTGGGTTGTATTTGTATCTCATGTACTCAGATATTATTGTACAAGTCCTGGCTGTTATCCCAGGCACAGCATGTATGTGGGATTCCTCATTGTATTTTTTATCTGGCTCATGATTATGCCAGCTGTACTTTATGGTTCGGTCCCTTGTTTACTGGACACACTATTCTTTTGTACTTTGTCTCGGCGGGCATAGGTATGCCTCCCCCGCCGCCTTCAGCACAGGTAACCTCTCATAAAAAGAGACTTGTTGCACCTGCGAGTCTCGTCTCCTCAGGGTCTAGTCCTTCAGCACACTATCTACCTTACATTTCTCTCTCTGACATCCCTTTTGTTGTCTAGTGATTGTGTTCTTACAACGTACTTCGGTCATACGATTTGCTCCTGACACTCGCACGCTGGGGGGCAATCTGTTATACCATTTTTTGGTCATCTAACTTATTATCATTAGATGGACCCAAGTACACCATGTAAGACCAGTTTTACCCTAAGTAAAACCACTTTCACTATGTTAAAACAGGAAACCCCAAAAGGAAATATTAAACAAACCCATATTTGTTTGATTTCCCTCATGGAATAATTAATTAAACCATAATTTAATTATTATTCCCAGTCATGTTTAACCCAAAATCAAAGAAATTAATTAGATAAACCTTTATTTATCTTATTATTTTCTAGGAATAATCATTAAAACCTTATTTAGATGATATTCCTTGTTAAATATGACCAAATCACCCATAAATAATTAAATAAATCACTATTCATTTAATTATCTTTCAACCACTTCCTTAAATAATTAAATAAATCATTATTTATTTGATTATCTTCTAACCGATTCCTTAAAAAGATAAATAAATCATTTATTTATTTATTTTTAACAAATTAAGGGATTTGACCCAAGTCAAATATCTTTTCCCTCCAACAAATATAATAAAATATTCCATAAAAAGTGGATCTAGATCTGGTTAACCCATGCACCAAGATCTAGAATGACCCAATATTTTGTTATAAATAGGAGGGTTTTTCCTACCATTCTTCACCTTTTGTTGCCTATTAGATCACTCTGGATCTCTACACTTGGTCACATATCTCCATCATTTGCTCCCATTGAGCTCTACTCTTTGCATTGGGTTTTCTACATCAACTAGAGAGAGAAATCTTAGATCTGAAGTGCTGAGGACTTCCAAGAACCCATCCCACTGAGGGGAATTGGATACTCCTTCTAGTTTTCCTCCCAGGTGCCCCATTAATACAAAAATTCTTTCAAAAAATTGTTCTTGTCTTGTCTATTGGTATATGGAGCAAACCCTTGTTTTTACTGCTTAATGTCTTTCCATGCTAGATCTGGTGTTTTGCAGCTCTTTTCTTGTCTAACTAACAGCAGATCTGAAGATATTGGCAGCCACTTTTGTTGTTAGGGCTATTAGTTATGCGTAGCTAAAGTGGTCCTTTTTCGTACACTTCGACAAAGGATTCATACTAACACTCCTCCTCTTGGATTATAAATCAAACAAAAACAACATGGTTAAGGAATACGATTGAAGGTATACTTAAGCTATTGAAATAAGGATAGAGATATTGTCATCCAAGGAGAAGATTGGAGATCATTGGAAGGAGCCATACTTCATCAAGGCTAGGTTATATCACTCCTTAATTCTTGAGATTAATACAAAATAGTTTTATTCCCACTGTATTGTTGAACCGAGTTGATATATTGCGTATTTTCTTCCATTTTTCCATTGATAGTCATATTATTAATAATTTACTTGATCAATAGTATGCATTGTATTGAATCATTTATCCCTCATATGCCTTTGATATTTTGTTGTTAGTATGTTTGCAGGTCTGGATTCTAATCATTGAGGAGATGCATCAAACCATAGCGGGGATCTTCATCAATAATTTATTTAAAAGGTATGAATCCCATATTATACCAATCTTGCTTATCATTCAACCACATTGAACTCATGGAAAGATCTTCTTGTTTGTCTGTTTTTTACTGTAGTCAATCATTGAATCTAGGGAAATTTCCTGTATCCAGATTAGAAATTAGTCCAACATAACACAAGCCTCCACCTCCACCTCCTCCTTCACCTCCACCATCTCGTCCATCCTCATCTCCTTCACATACTCCTCCTAGATCTCCAAAAGGACGTGCTAAGTATCTTTTGTTAAAGCATGATGTCAAGTTTGAATTGCCTATGTAAAATGGGGAAGTGAATGCTCAAAAGTTGGATAATTGGGTTAATAAAATTGAAGTCTATTGCAAGATTCAAAGGATTAAGGATGATGTTACCAAGATCCAACTTGCTTCTCTTCATTTGGAAAGTGAAACTCTCATGTGGTGGGAGGGAAGAACTTAAGAAGACTTGAAGAAAAGTTGTAAAATGATATTTTCTTAGAATGATTTTTCACCTGAATTAAGAAGGAAATCTGATCCATTAGATTATATGAAAAAAAAATTACAGATTAGAAAAATTTTAGACAAGATAAAGTTCATAGTGTTCAGAGTTACACATAATAATTTAGAAGAAGAGGCTTTATCTTGGGTTTAGATTTGTCTTTACAAGAAACTCTCTTTAAATACATAGGTGGTTTACATAGTTATTTGAGACATACTATACTTATGTTTAATCCTGCAAATATAGATGAATTATGTGTTGATGCAACTCATTTAGAAGAAAGAGGCAAGAATTTTCCTCAGGAGACTAGCCAGAAGCCATCTAACAATGGAGACAAAGGAAAGGCGAGCTTTAAAGGAAAATGCAAAAATAATATTATAGTCAAGAAAGAGGGAGATAAACTTACCTATAAAAATTGTTTAGAAGAAGTCCATGATGAAAACCATTGTTGGAAAGTACATCTAGAAATGAGACCGAATAAGTTTAACAACAAGGGGAAACAAAATACTACTGCAACAACTCAACAATATCTAGGATCTGATTCAGGTGATGAGACAAAAATCACATCCATGGGAATGAAAGGTAAATATTCTATTGGAAGTACTAGTTCTTGTAGTAATCCTATTGAGTCTCAAAATGATAAAGAAAGAATTGAGATTTTCCATATTAGGGTCATTACAAAACATACCAAAGTTGATACCTTGTTTGATAATGGATCCCAAGTTAACCTTATTTCTAAACTATTGTCAATAAACTAAACTTAGAAACTACATATCAAGTGAAAAGAAAATGTAAAATTAAATTCTCCATCACTCCAAACTTTATTGATGAGGTAGAGCTTGATTTTATACCACTTGAGATATGTGGAATTATCTTAGGGAGTTCGTACTTATATGATCGAAAAGCCATATTCTATCGTCATGATTGTTAGCACAAGGAGTCACTCCTTGAATGCATAAGGAGTAAGCCTTACACATCATAGTTCATTTCAATTTTTAAAGGGTTGTTTGAGTGGTGGGATGGTTTCTCAAATATTTTGAAATGATTTTATGTTATTTAAGACTTTCATGCATTTGGAAAGCTGTGTAAAGTATAAATTGTGTGGGTAAAATGTAGTATAGGGCGCATAGTAGTGAAAGAAGATGAATAACTGGTACCTATTCCAGGAAATATTCCTATCCTAAATCAGTCACACAACTATGATGATGGCTCTTTACATAAAATCAATTTATGCAAATAAAACAACATTCATAAAATAGAGTACCTGTATAAAGTATTCCACAAATACTTTATGAAATCTTCATTGACATGTTATATAACACACATATAACTTGCAGAAAAATGAAAGAAAATAATTTATTGTTAAATCCTTTAACAACTTATCACTCACACCTTACTATGTAATATTCCAAAAATTTAGCCTTCATCTAAAAGGAATATTATAGTTGGTTTTATCACTAGGTAGGTGAATAAGTGGGTGGGGAGACCCATAAAAACCCTTTAGAAGGAATATTAACACTCCTAATGTGAAAGGAGGAAGAATAAGCAGCTGGATTAAGCACCTTTGGGTGTGAACAAGGATGGATCATGTTGATTCAGTCAACTTTGACCAAATCAACAACGTTGTCATGGAGGAGTGGTCTTTATGATGAGACAACACAGTTTTAGTGGAGGACAACTTACATAAGCTTAGTGGAAAGTATGGATGGGACCCAATGTGATGAGGCTATCATGATATATATGGAGGGGATAGTAACCATTTTTATTCATGTTTTATATTATCATTTTGATATTGGTCTGCTTAGACTTTGCTTCCTTCTACTGTTTAGCAGGGTTGCTGTGCTGTTTAGCACAAGGGTGTTCCTAATCAAGAATTCCTACATCATCTCTAGGGAAGGAGAGGTTATTTGAGATACATTTCATCATTCTAGAATTCTAGCTAAGCTACCTCCTTCAGCTACAACGTAGTTTCTATTTAGAGCTGGGTTGTGTTGCAGGGTGCAACAAAGGAGGATCACATAGAGCCATTTCCGGTCTGTTTTTCATTGGAGAGGTAGCCTATCCATTGGAGGATCAGAAAGGAGGGCTCCTGGACATATTTCCATAATTTTGGCATCAGTACAACCATATACCATCTCTCACAGTACATTTCCAATCCATGACTTCGTTATTTTAATGAGCTGTTGCAGTGGGTAACCCAAAAATGGCCGAAAATCCAAAGTTAAGATCTGGCCAAACCATTTCTGGGTTTTTATGGGTGTCTTGAGTAGAATCCATCGTTAAAATACCAGATTATTTTGAGCACGCTAAAAATCTTAAGCACATGGTTCTTTTCATTAGAAGTAGTAGTTTCCAGTAGCAGCAGCAGTAGAAGTACACATTTCCAGTGCTTGGTACTTTGCTGTATTTCAGCCATCTTATGGCTTGAATGCATTCCTTTTGGAGCACTGTATTTTCTTATTTGGGAATTTATTTTGTATCTATTAGCCATATTACATTTATGTATGATTACAGCAGCAACTACATTGATATAAACAATGTTGTCATTGCTTTTCCGGCATTCTATACAGTAGCAACAACTCATGTGTTTATTGATCTGATCATTGGATGCTTGTTCTTATTGCTTGAGTGGCTTGACCCTCAAGATATTTTTTATATTTTTGCTGATATATTAATAAAATGATGGCTACATATTGATCCCTCTTATGTCATGTTCATATTTTCTATGTTTTACATTATTATGTCTTGTATTGCTGATATTTCCAATTTGGAATATTACAGTGGTATTAGAGCATAATCTTGGCTCAGCCTGTGCCTTCAAGACATTATACCATTAGAAGGAGAAGCTTATTCTCATAGAAGAGAGAATCTGTATAGAAGAAACAAAGGCATGAATCCATTATTTGGAGAAATGAAGGAAGAGAGGATCTCCCAGCTTCTTTTCCAATCTGTGAAGAGTATCAAAGAAGATCTCAAGGAGATGAAAGGGGAGAGGTGTAGAAAAAATTAAAGAGGGTTTGAAAGTGAAGCAAGCCCTAGATATTCACATGATGAGTGTGAGTATTCAACCACATGCAGATCCACAACGCAGTTTATGGCCCACATTCACTACAAGAAGAATGGAGGAAGAAGATGCACCAAGGGAGGAGACCTTGAGTGACTATCTTTAGGATTATGAGTCTCAATTATGGAGGTTCAAAGAGAGTTTGGACTTCCAAGGGTTTTTCCAACTCAAAGAAGACAAAATATCCAACAACCATAATAGAAGCAAGAGAGGTAGAATCTTTCTATCTAACTTTGATGGATCAGCAAAGTGCACAACCAAAGCTTGGGTGGAGGAGCTAGATTCCTATTTCCAGCTACACCAAGTTTCAAAAAAGGAGGCCATTAGAGTAGTAGTGCTGCACCTCAAAGGTATGGCCCATAATTAGTGGTTTTGTAGTTCTACTTCATGTTATCATGAAAATTTAAACACTTATGCAGAGTTCACTAGGAAATTAGTGAGGAGATTTGATCTTAAACATTGTAAAACATCTCTTGTTGAACCCAAAATCTCAAAACCTTTGCATGAGTTGGAGAGATTTACTTTGCCAACTCCACTCCATAATTTTTTTGAAGGGGATAGAAACATGCATGATACATTTCCAAGGGAAATATCCCCACTTCTTAAAGAGCCCTCTTCTATATATGAAGACATGAATGTTCCTCCTTCAAGGGAAGACCAAGATCAAGGGTCTCCCATTGATGATGAGGCATTCTCACCTATTGATGAAGAGGATGAGAAAATAAGAGCTAACAACGTTGTACCATCAGGAGGAGATCCATCACCACATGGATATGGGAAGGGAGCCATTTCTTTCATTAGAGGAGCCCTTGTGTCTTTGCAAGGAGGTCCAAATGATTCAACATGTGGGAACCAAAACACAATTCAGGAGCAACATGTATTAGTTTTTGTGGATTGTGAGATAGAAGGGGAAGAAAGGAAGGATCAACATCAAGGGATGATGAGAATTTACCCTTATCTATTCTGGGAGGTTTCTGCACAAAAGAAGGAGACTGTATTGCGTAGTGAATAGAGGGACAAATCAGTCCACTCATATATATAGTCCACTTCAGATTTTAATGTCTCACTACATGGGGGCATTCCACTGGGAGGCCACCAGATCTAGAGTTGGTGGGAGAAATTTTTCCATTTGGTTCACCACTCTTAGATTATAGAGGGGTGAAGACCTTGGAGGAGTGCAGTACAACACAGAGAATTTGGGATAGACTCAAGGAGGAGAGAGACATTCTCCCATTTTCAGCATCACCCACTCTCACTACATGTTCTGCGCTGACAGAATTTGCTACAATGATGGAGGATGGCACCACCATGGTGCAAGGGTGCTGCTCCATGGATTTGGAGAAATAGAGGGTACTTGCTTTAAGGAAGGAATCCTCCATACATTGGAGTAGATGGAGGCCACTCATGCTTACATTGGCCAAGATCAGGAGATTCTTTTTGGATGGTAGCTTCTCATGGGAGCCCAACTTCCAAAAGTCACCACTTCTATTTGAGCATGAGAAACTGCATGATGGGAATGGAAACATTTCGGAGGATGACTTTAGCATGAGGGATGTCAAAGGAGAAGACATCAATAGGCGAGGAGCTTCACATTTCAGATCATTAGTGCTGTCTCTTGGGAGGATTGATCCATATTGGAGGTCTCAACGTTTGGTAGAGTACTCCAAGGATCTTAGTGCCTGCATGATTCTTGATGACCCAGAGGGAGATGATACATATATGGTGGATGATGTGGTCATCTATTCTTATGGCAGAGTATTCTTGACTAGAGCTTCTGAGCTCAAGGAGAAGCTGCTACATGCAGCACACGAAGACTTCCTTTCTATGCACTTTGATGCATATCACTCTTTGATGGAGAATTTCACTTGGGAGGGAATCCAACAGGATATATATTAGCATATGGAGAGATGCATAGCCCAGATGGTGATGGAAAGGATGTCACAGCCACTTCCCTACTCATTGGGGGTGAGGGAGAATTTCTAGTTGAGCCATTTTATCTCAAGGACCAAGGTACATGGTGGAGAAGGTATAATTTTGCATTATGATTTACACTTATTTACCTTATATGAGCAGCACATTGTATTAAGGAGGGTCATTCCTTCTTATACATTATATTATGATGTACTTGAGGTGAAATGTAGCATCGATATTGGCTATCCTTTTGGTGGTTTGTGGGGGAAGCCACATGATTCTTGGTATGCACCATTGGCACCACACTTTACTTTCATGATCATATATTGTAGGATGATTGTGGTAGCAAAAAAGCGGCTGGGAGGGCACTTGTTATTCTTTTTTTTGAGGCAAGGAAGGGATGCACTGCGTTGGTTCCATGTGTGGAACTATGATCGACTTTCTAGTTGTCATATGGAAACTTGTTTTCATGGGTTCTTGCTTCCACATGTTGGAGATGCTCTTATATTTATGCGAAGCTTTGTTTGGAGAGTGGGACAAGAGTTGGAGGTGCCCATTGGGGGTATGATTCTCCCTAGTTTAGATGTTGCATGTTTAAGGAGAAACAATGGGAAAACCATGATTGCCATACTACTCTTTTCTTCATGTGGGAAGAGCCATTTGGAGAACTTGAGTTTTTGGAGGAGGCACTTCATGGTTGAATTGTTTGATGGGGTAACTTGGGCCATTCTTGGAGGCCATGATATTTCAGCCCAAGGTCAGCAACAACCCCATGCTTACCATAAATGGAGAGAGAAACAACTTGGATGGGAAAATATAATGATCCGGATTTATGCAAGAATGCAACTAAATAAACATATAACCATAAATACAAATATGCAGCAGAAAAATCACTTCATTTCATTAATATCAAAGAACTGAAATTTTCTTATAGACAAAATGGAAATAAACTAGCTAGGGCGCTGGTAGCTATCTCTGAGAAGAGATGTGGCGGCTACAAGCCTCTGAACTGAGTTACAATGAGGCTCGAGGGGATATTTATTATTTAGAAATAATGGGAAACCCTAAACATCCAAAACCCTAACCCTAGGAGATGAAGCGCCAAAAATATGGGCCTCATTTGGGTAAATTGGTGTTTCAACTTCCCGGGGACGTAACTTTGATATACGATCTCCGTTTGACGCGAATCATACCTCGTTAGAAAGATATATCTGAGGAATACAAATTTTGAGTGGGAAAAATTAGTCCATGGACCCATGTTGTTCTCAGTTTTCCCAAAAAAAGTCGTTTAGGGCCTCAAAACGGCTCCGGAAGTTCAGGACCCAAAAAAATTCTAAAAATAGTAAGTGGTGCCGAAACTGAAAAACTGAAAGAGACAATGGTGGGGCCCCAAGTGGAATAGGCGGGTGACCACCAATATACACCTGGATCATTCCTCCCCCCTTAGGAAGCAATGGTCCCCATTGCGTTAAGTTCCTCCATGAGATGAGGAAACTTCTGCTGAACTTGGTCCCTGGTGAACCACTTTCCTTGGTGCAGGAGTTGGCCAACTTTGACAACCCGATACAGTTGGATGTTTTGTTGGTGAGTGTTCTTGATTTGCATGTCCATGATACAATCTGTGGCGGCCTTTTCCATGCAGTCTGGGTTTAAATCTTTTGGTGTGAGTTGCTCTGCAACGTCAGAGGTGTCCAGTAGAGGTGGGAAGTAAGGACGAAGGCGGTCCACATTGAATACTGAGTGCAGACCAAGGAATGGTGGAATACTGAGATCGAAGGCATTTTTCCCTACAGCCTTGGTGATGGTGTACGACCTGTATCAGAGCGGGCGAAGCTTGCGGTGGGGTCCATTGAGGCGCTCCTTCTACAAATGTAGCCACACTTTGTCGCCCACCTAGAAGTTGTGTGGCACCCGATGTTGATCATGGCATTGCTTGTACTTAGCATTAGCTCTGTCCAATATGTCAAGAACCTGTTGGTAGATGTGTTGAATGCGCTCGATGAAGCTATTTTGTTTGTAAACTTTCGACTGGACATGAGCCGAATCGGCCTGAGTAGCCGCAAATGGCATGGCTACGTCAATGGGACATAGTGGCTGGAATCCCAAGCCCACTTGAAAGGGGCTGTGGCTGATTGAGCTGTTGAGAGCCTGGTTATAGCTGTGTTGTACATAGGGAAGGCTTTCATCCCATGTGTGTGGATGCTTGGAATTGTACATGCGTAGAATGTGTACAATCATTCTATTGATGACCTCTGTCTGGCCATCTGTTTGGGGATGGAAAACTGTGGACCTGGTGAGCTTGGTGTCCAGCATTGACTAGAGGCTGGACCAAAATGTGCCGAGGAACCTGCTATCTTGATCTGATATGATAGACTGTGGCATCCCAAAGTGCACCCACACTCGTTCAAAGAAGAGTTTAGAAGTGGCTTTTGCTGTGATATTATTCTTGCAGGTTGCCATGATGGCAATCTTTGAGAATTTGTCGATGACCATGAAAAAACAGTCAATTCCATGCTTAGTAGAAGGTAGGCCCAACATGTAATCCATGGAGATCGATTCCCAAGGTCGACTAGGGGTAGGTAGCAGAGCATATGGGCCTTGCTTCTTGATGGTTGGTTTGGAAATGGCACAAGCAGTGCAGGATCTAATGTGCTTCCCGACATCCTTTCGAAGGTTCGGCCAATAGAAATACTTCTGTAGTACTGCTACTTTTTTCTCGACCCTGAAATGCCCAACGACTCGAATGTAGTGTGCTTCCCATATCAGCTTGGCGCGCTCACTTGAAGGAACACAAAGGTGTCCCAGGTGACATAAAAGTGCATCTTGGAGGTGAAAATTTGGAACTTGCGTACCCCCAAGAGTGCCTTGTATGTGTGGCCGAATTCTGGGTCGCTCTCATAGAGAAGCAGCCAATAAGAAGTCTCGTGCCCACAAGAGTTGAGAACAATGGTGAGTGCCATGATCGGTGGTCGGTTGAGACAGTCTGCAACATTATTGGTGCTACCCTTCTTGTACTTGATGTTCAAATGAAATTGTTGCAGATATGTGGACCACTTCTAATGGTGATCATTCTGCAACTTCCCTTGTGTTTGTATGAACTGCAGGGGCCAGTGTTCTGTGTGGATGATTGTTTCCTTCCCCAAAATGTAATGCTTCCATTTTCGACAAGCTTGCCCAATGGAATACATTTCTTTGTCATAAGTGGGGTACTTGCGAACTGTGTCAGACAATGTCTCACTGTGATATGCCACTGGATGTCCCTGTTGAGTAAGAACTGCCCCAATAGCATAGTAAGAGGCATCTGTCTTGATCACAAAATGTTGTTGCAAGTCTGGTAATGTGAGCACTGGGGTAGAACAGAGGCAATTTTTCAATTCCATAAACGCCTTCTGTTGAGATTCTGACCAAAATAATTTTTCTTTCACTCCTCCCTTGGTGACTTGACTCAAGGGCCAAGTGATATGAGAGAGTCCCAACACAAACCTACTATAGAAATTAGCAGGACCAAGAAAGCTCCGAAGCTCTGTTATAGTGGTTGGGGCTGGCCAATCTCGAATGACTTGGATCTTGGTTGTATCCACATGCACCCCCTTTCATGAATAATGTATCCCATATATTGAACCTGGGTCATGCCAAAAGTTAACTTCTCCAAATTGGCACACAACTTGTGTTTCCGTAGTGTTTGGAGGACTTATCGGATGTGGTAGAGGTGCTCTTCCCAAGTTTGGCTGAAGATCAGAATGTCATCCAAGTACACCACTACAAATGAGTTGGTGAATGGCTGCAAGATGTCGTCCATCATCCTCATGAAGGTTGCGGGGGCATTCGTCAACCCGAAAGGCATGACCAACCATTCAAAAAGGCCTTCCTTTGCTTTGAAGGTAGTCTTCCACACATCAAAGGGTTCAATTGGTACCTGGTGATACCCAGACTTCAAGTCAATCTTGTTGAAATATTTCGCCCCTTTGAGTTGTTCCAGAAGGTCATAAATCTGTGGGATCGGGTACCTATTCTGGACAATAATCTTGTTTAGTGCCTGATAGTCAATACAGAGTCTCCACGTCCCATCCTTCTTCTGTACCAACACGATTGGGCTCCCACGGGGCAATGAACTTGGTCGGATGTGACCTTTCTGCAGTAGATCCTGAAGCTGCCTCTTGATTTCATCGTTCTCCATAATAGAGCACTGATAGATTGGTCCATTGGGTAGCGGTGCACCTGGGGTCAGATCAATCAGGTGCTTGACCTGACAGTGCAGAGGAACCCCTGTGGGTGACGTGAAGATGTCCTCGTACTCCTCCACAACCTTGTCCATTTGTTTTTGTCGTGTAGAGGAGCCCTATCTGGAGGTCGTGGCCACAGTCTTCCTCTTTCCCTGGGGGCGGATCATTAGGAAAACAAATTTCCTAGTTTGAGAAATGAGCTTACTGCATTGTTTTGCAGTAACCAAAGAGATAGCGGTAGGAGGTGGTACCTTTGGTATCCTGTACAACTTATTTCCCAAAGTAACAATAACAGTGCGAGGCCAATACTCATACACAACATGATGCTTCCACAAGTATGGTTCTCCTAATAATACATCAGAAACATCAATAGGAGCAACGTCACATAATACATCATCCATGAAGGGCTTGATGCTATAAGGAAGGTGACACTGTTGGCTGATGCTGAGATCTCGTCCTTGGTGAAGCCACCCAGTGGTGTATGTATGTGGGTGAGCTGTGGTCGGTAAGCCTAACTGCTTCACGATGCTGAAATGAGGTTCTTTTGGCTCCCATTGTCGAAAATGAACTGTACCGAGGAGCCCTTTACCCACATCTGGGAGTGGAAGAGACGTTCTTCCTCCTCTCGATCTTCTGGTTCCTCCTTCTAGATCTTCATAGTGGCATCAATGGCGTTGGGCTCCACATCAATAATCTATTTCAATTTTTCATTCCCCTTGTCAAGTTCTGATTCAGAGTCGGAGCATGCATCTGACTCAAAAGCCCTCATCTCGGGCACTAGCGACTGCTTTTCCCGACACTCACTTGTGTTGTGAGTGGAGCTCTTATGGAACTCACACCACTTTCCCATGTCCTTCTTTGAATTTTTGGTGTTTTTATTTGCTTGTGGTTTCGACAGGTTGTCTTGAGCTACCATGCCTTGGCTCTGTCCTTTTTTCTATGGTTTTGGAGCACCTTTCCCTTGATTTTGATTCGCAGATCCAAAGTATGTCTTCTTCTGTTTGAATTTATGCTCGATCTTGGAAGCATACCAGTATGCCGTACCAAGTGAGGAGATGTCGAGGAACTCCATTTCCTCCTGAATGTATCTGTGCAGAAAACTGCGATACTTTAGCACCAGATGTTTCTTTGAATATTTGATACCCAACTTTGTGCGTAGGGTATGGAACAAATTCGTTAGCTCATGCACATCTTGATCCCTTTTTTGTCGCAGCGTGGTCCATTGGATGTAATTGTCCTCATCGCTTCCCATGGGATAGTACTATTCCTTGATGGTGTCTTGGAAAAAATTCCAAGTTGGTACAGCTGAGAACAGAGAGGGTTCTGTCTGGTCCTTGTTCTCACAGTAGGTTTCCCACCAGTCCTTGATATGGGGGGTAGCTTTGAGGAGTGCAAAAATAATCTTCTCCCAGTTGAAAAAGTCATGAACTGAGAAATATCCTTCTAATAGATTCAACCATCTATCTACGGCATCTGCATCTATTTGACCCTCAAATATGGGAATGTAAAAATTTACTTGTACCTTCAAAGGAATCGCACCACTAGAGTGGCTGTTGGATGCAGATGCACTGCTGGTGGGTAACCGTTGAAGGATCTGGGCAAAGTTATCCATCATCGCATTCCTTTGTTTTTCGAGGGCCTCCTCGAGCAATATTTTGATAAGATATCCTGCTTCCTCATCTTTATTTTCTTCCCCCATGGGTGTCCGTTGGGTTTTGCGAGGTTGATCTTGCAAAGGTTCCACCAGATCGAGCCCTAACTCCTTATACCCCGACCTCGTTGGGGACATGCACAGAAGGATCGAGAAAAAGAAACCCACTCTGATACCAATGATCCAGATTTATGCAGGAATGCAACAAAATAAAAATATAACCATAAATACATATATGCAGCGGAAAAATCACTTCATTTCATTAATATCAAAGAACTAAAATTTGCTTACAGACAAAATGGAATTAAAATAGCTAGGGTTCTGGTAGCTATCTCTGAGAAGAGATGTGGTGGCTACAAGCCTCTGAACTGAGTTACAATGAGGCTTGAGGGCCTATTTATTATTTAGAAACAATGGGAACACCTAAAAATCCAAAACCCTAACCCTAGGAGATGGAGCGCCAAAACTATGGGCCCCGTTTGGGTAAATTGGTGTTTCAACTTCCCGGGGACGTAACTTTTTCATACGATCTCCATTTGACACGAATCATACCTTGTTAGAAATATCTATCCGAGGAATACAAATTTTGAGTGAGAAACATCGGTCCATGGACCCATGTTTCTCTCAGGTTTCCCAAAAAACATCGTTTAGGGCCTCAAAACGGCTCCGGAAGTTCAGGACCCAAAAAACTGCTAAAAATAGTAAGTGGTGCCGAAACTGAAAAACTGAAAGAGAAAATGGTGGGGCCCCAAGTGGAATACATGGGTGACCACCAATATCCACCTAGATCATTCCTCCCCCCTTAGGAAGAAATGGTTCCCATTACGTTAAGTTTCTCCATGAGATGAGGAAACTTCTGCTGAACTTGGTCCCTGGTGAACCACTTTCCTTGGTGCAGGAGTTGGATAGCTTTGAAAACCCAATACAGTTGGACCTTTTGTTGGCGAGTTTTATTTATTTGCATGTCCATGATAAAATCTGTGGTGGCCTGTTCCATGCAGTCTGGGTTTAACTCTGTTGGTGTGAGTTGTTCTGCAATGTCAGAGGTGTCCAGTAGAGGTGGGAAGTAAGGACGAAGGCATTCCACATTGAATACTAGGTGCAGACCAAGGAATGGTGGAATACTAAGCTCGAAGGAATTGTTCCCTCTAGCCTTGGTGATGGTGTACGGCCTGTATCGGAGCAGGCAATGCTTGCGGTGGGGTCCAGTGAGGCACTCCTTCTGCAAATGTAGCCACACTTTGTCGCCCACCTGGAAGTTGTGTGGCACTCGATGTTGATCATGGCGTTGCTTGTACTTAGCATTAGCTCTATCCAATATGTCATGAACCTGTTGGCGGATGTGTTGAATGTGCTCAATTAAGCTATTTTCTTTGTCAAATTCTGACTGGACATGAGCCGAATCGGCTTGAGTACCCGCAAAGGGCATGGCTACGTCAATGGGACATAGTGGCTGGAATCCCAAGCCCACCTGAAAGGGGCTGTGGCCGATTGAGCTATGGAGAGCCCGGTTATAACTATGTTGTACATAGGGAAGGCTCTCGTCCCATGTGTGTGGATGCTTGGAATTGTACATGCACAGAATGTGTACAATCATTCTGTTGACGACCTCTGTCTGGCCATCTGTTTGGGGATGGAAAGTTGTGTACTTGGTGAGATTGGTGCCCAGCATTGACCAGAGGCTAGACAAAAATGTGCTAAGGAAACTACTATCCTGATCTGATATGATAAACTGTGGGATCCAAAAGTGCACCCACACTCATTCAAAGAAGAGTTTAGCAGTGGCTTCTACTGTGATATTCTTCTCGCAGGCCGCCATAATGGCCATCTTCGAGAATATGTCGACGACCATGAAAACAAAATCATTTCCATGCTTAGTAGAAGGCAGGCCCGACATGTAATCCATGGAGATGGATTCCCAAGGTCGACTAGGGGTAGGTAGCAGAGCATATAGGCCTTGCTTCTTGATGGTCGGTTTGGAAATGGCACAAGTAGTGTAGGATCTGCTGTGATTCCCGACATCCTTTCGAAGGTTTGGCCAATAGAAATACTTCTGTAGTACTGCTACTATTTTCTCGACCTCGAAATTCGCAACGACTCGACTGTAGTGCACTTCCCATATTAGCTTGGTGTGCTCACTTGAAGGAACACAAAGGTGTCCCAACTGACATAAAAGTGCATCTTGGAGGTGAAAATTTGGAACTTGCGTACCCCCCAAGAGTGCCTTGTATGTGTGGCTGAATTCTGGGTCACTTTCATAGAGAAGTAGCCAATCAGAAGTCTCGTGCCCACAAGAGTTGAGAACGGTGGTGAGCGCCACGATCGGTGGTCAGCTGAGACAGTCTGCAACATTATTGGTGCTACCCTTCTTGTACTTGATGTTCAAATGAAACTGTTGCATATATGTGGACCACTTCTGATGGTGATCATTCTGCAACTTCCCTTGTGTCTGTATGAACTGCAAGGCCCGGTGGTCTGTGTTGATGATTGTTTCCTTCCCCAAAATGTAATGCTTCCATTATCGACAAGCTTGTATAATGGAATACATTTCTTTGTCATAAGTGGGGCACTTGAAAACTGTGTGAAATAATGTCTCACTGTGATATGCCACCGGATGTCCATGTTAAGTAAGAATTGCCCCAATAGCATAGTCAGAGGCATCTGTCTCGATCTCAAAAGGCCGTTGCAAGTCTGGTAATGTGAGAACTGGGGCAGAACATAGGCAATTTTTCAATTCTGTAAATGCCTTCTGTTGAGATTTCGACCAAAATAAATTTTCTCTCGCTCCTCCCTTGGTGACTTGACTCAAGGGCCGAGTGATATGAGAGAATCCCAACACGAACCTACGGTAGAAATTAGCAAGACCCAGAAAGCTCCGAAGCGTTGTTATAGTGGTTGGGGCTGGCCAATCCTGAATGACTTGGATCTTGGTTGGATCCACATGCACCCCCCTTTCATCAATAATGTATCCCAGATATTGAACCTGGGTCATGCCAAAAGTGCAGTTTTGCAAATTGGCACACAACTTGTGTTGTCGCAGTGTTTGGAGGACTTGTCAGATGTGGTAGAGGTGCTCTTCCCAAGTCTGGCTGAAGATCAGAATGTCATCCAAGTACACCACTAAAAATGAGTTTGTGAATGGCTGCAAGATGTCATCCATCATCCTCATGAAGGTTGCGGGGGAATTCGTCAACCCGAAAGGCATGACTAGCCATTCGAAAAGGCCTTCCTTGGCTTTGAAGGCAGTCTTCCACACATCACAGGGTTCAATTGGTACCTGGTGATACCCAGACTTCAAGTTGATCTTGCTGAAATATTTTTCCCCTTTGAGTTGGTCCAGAAATTCATCAATCCGTGGGATCAGGTACCTATTTCGGAGAGTAATCTTGTTCAGCACCCAATAGTCAATATAGAGTCTCCACATCCCATCCTTCTTTTGTACCAACACGATCAGGCTCCCACAGGGCGATGACCTTGGTCGGATGTGACCTTTTTGCAGTAGCTCTTGAATCTTCCTCTTGATTTCATCATTCTCCAGAACAAAGCACCGATATATCGGTCAATTGGGTAGTGGCGCACCTGAGGTTAGATCAATCAGGTGCTTGACTAACAGTGTAGAGGAACCCCTGTGGGTGAGGTAAAGATGTCCTCGTACTCCTCCACAACCTTGTCCATTTGTTGTTGTCGTGCAGAGGAGCCCTGTCTGGAGGTCGTGGCCACAGTCTTCTTCTTGCCCTGGGGGTGGATCATCAGGAAAATGAATTTCCTGGTTTGGGAAATGAGCTTACTGCACTGTTTTGCAGTAACCAAAGAGATATCGGTAGGAGGTGGTACCTCTGGTATCCTGTACAAATTATTTCCCAAAGTAACAATAACAGCGCGAGGCCGAGACTCATACACAGCATGACACTTCCACAAGTATGGTTGTCCTAATAATACATCACAAACATCAATAGGAGCAACGTCACATAATACCTCATCCGTGAAGGGCTTGATGCTATAGGGAATGCGACATTGCTGGCTGACGCGGAGATCTCGTCCTTGGTGAAGCCACCCGATGGTGTATGGATGTGGGTGAGATGTGGTCGGAAAGCCTAACCGCTTCATGACGTGTGTTGAAATGAGGTTATTTTGGCTCCCATTTTCAACAATGAACTGTACCAAGGAGCCCTTTACCCACATCTGGGAGTGGAAGAGACGTTCCTCCTCCTCTGGATCTTCTAGTTCCTCCTTCTGGATCTTCATAGTGGCAGTGGTGTTAGGCTTCGCATCAATAATATTTTTCCTTTTTTCATTCCCCTTGTCAGGTTTTGATTTAGAGTTGGAGCATGCATCTGACTCAGAAGCCTTCATCTCGGCCACTAGCGACTGCTGGGCCCGACACTCACTTGTGTTGTGAGTGGAGCTCTTATGGAACTCACACCACTTTCCCATGTCCTTATTTGGATTTGCAGTGTTGTTCTTTGCTTGTGGCTTCGACAGGTTGTCTTGAGCCACCATGCCTTGTCTCTGTTATTTGTTCTGCGGTTTGGGAGTGCCTTTCAATTGCTTTTGATTTGCAGATCCAAAGTCTCTCTTCTTCTGTTTGAATTTCTGCTCGATCTTGGCAACATACCAGTATGCCATACCAAGTGAGGAGATGTCGAGGAACTCCATTTCCTCCTGAATATATCTGTGAAGACAACTGCGATACTTTAGCACCAGATGTTTCTCTGAATCTTTGATACCCAAATTTGTGCATAGGGTATGGAACAGATTCGTCAGCTCGTGCACATATTGATCCCTTTGTTTTCGCAACATGGTCCATTGGATGTACTTGTCCTCATATCTCCCCACGGGATAGTACTGTTCCTTGATGGTGTCTCGAAAAGAATTCCAAGTTGGTACGGTCGAAAATAGAGAGGGTTCTGTCTGGTCCTTGTTCTCACAGTAGGTTTCTCACCAGTCCTTGACATGGGGGGTAGCTTTGAGGAGTGAAAAAATAATCTTCTCCCAATTAGAAAAGTCATGAACTAAGAAATATCCTTCTAATAGATTCAACCATCTATCTATGCAATCTGCATCTATTTGACCCTCAAATTTGGGAATGTCAAAATTTACTTGTACCTTAAAAGGAGTCGCACCTCCAGAGTGGCTGCTGGATGCAGATGCCTTGCCTTTGGGTAACTGTTGAAGGATCTGGGCAAAGTTATCCATCATCGCATTCCTTGTTTTTCAAGGGCCTCCTTAAGCAATATTTTGATAGGATATCTTGCTTCCTCATCTTTCTTTTCGTCCCCCATGGGCATCCATCGGGTTTTGCGAGGCTGATCTTGCAAAGGTTCCACCAGATCGAGCCCTAAATCCTTATACCCTGACCTCGTTGGGGACATGCAAAGAAGGATCGAGAAAAATCAGACCTCTCTAATACCACTGATCTGGATTTATGTAGGAATGAAACAAAATAAAAATATAACCATAAATACAAATATGCAGCGGAAAAATCACTTCATTTCATTAATATCAAAGAACTGAAATTTGCTTACAGACAGAATGAAAAATAAACTAGCTAGGGCACTAGTAGCTATCTCTGAGAAAATATATGGTGGCTACAGGTCTCTGAACTGATTTAAAATGAGGCTCGAGGGCCTATTTATTATTTAGAAACAATGGGGAACCCTAAACATCCAAAAACCCAACCCTAGGAGATGAAGCGCCAAAACTATGGGCCCCATTTGGGTAAATTGGTGTTTCAACTTCTGGGGGACGTAACTTTGGCATACGATCTCCGTTTGACGCGAATCGTACCTCGTTAGAAACATCTATCTTAGGAATAAAAATTTTGAGTGAGAAACATCAGTCCATGGACACATGTTGCTCTCGATTTTCCCAAAAAACGTTGTTTAGGGCCTCAAAACGGCTCCGGAAGTTTAGGACCCGAAAAACTGCTAAAAATAGTAAGTGGTGCCAAAACTGAAAAAATGAAAGAGACAATGGTGGGGCCCCAAGTGGAATAGGCGGGTGACCACCAATATCCACCTAGATCATATAATCTCTCCATGCAACCCCAACACATTGCATAAACCAGGGGTTGAGGATTTCTTTGATGAGCTACCTAGGATGGCTCATTTCATTTGGATGATAGCATGGGTATGGGAGTCTCTCATTGGGAATGAGGTTCCCTATGTTTTTCATCACTCCTACCTTGAGGAGGCCATTAAACAACAAGAAGGTTTCCACTTACACCTTCCACCTTTTCATGATGTGAACTATTGGGTTTTGCATACTTGGGAGGAGCCATTCGAGGGCAGATTTACTGCAGATCAACTTGAGCAGTGGTGGGGACTCTTGATGAGGAGGCCAAAAGAGGAGGAGGGGAGGTATTTTTCTCTCCCTATATAGTTTCTTGAGGACAAGCAACATTTTGAAGGGGAGGACTGTAATATTCCAAAAATTTAGCCTTCATCTAAATGGAATATTATAGTTGGTTTTATCACTAGGTAGGTGAATAAGTGGGTGGGGAGACCTATAAAACCCCTTTAGAAGGCATAAAAACACTCCTAATGTGAAAGGAGGAAGAATAAGCAGCTGGATTAAACACCTTTGGGTGTGAACAGGGATTGGATCATGTTGATTCAGTCAACTTTGACCAAATCAACAATGATGTCATGGAGGAGTGGTCTTTATGATGAGACAACGTAGTTTTAGTGGAGGACAACTTGCATGAGCTTGGTGGAAAGTATGGATGGGAACAAATTTGAGGAGGCTCTCATGCTATATATGGAGGGGATAGAAACCATTTTTATTCATGTTTTATATTATCATTTTGATATTGGTCAGCTTAGACTTTGCTTCCTTCTGCTATTTAGCAGGGTTGTTGTGCTGTTTAGCACAAGGGTGTTCATAATCGGGAATCCCTACCTCATATTTAGCGAAGGAGAGGTTCCTCGAGCTGAATTTCCTTATTCTGTAATTTTTTCCAAGCTACCTCCTTCAGCTACAATGCAGTTTCTGTTTAGAGCTGGGTTGTGTTGTAGGGTGCAGCAAAGGAGGATCACATAAAGCCATTTCTGGGCTTGTTTTTCATTGGAGAGGTAGCCTATCCATTAGAGGATCAGTAAGGAGGTCTCCTGGGCATATTTATATAATTTTTGCATCAGGCCAACCATATACCATCCCTCATAGTGCAGTTCCAGTCCATGACTGCGTTATTTTAGTGAGCTGTTACAGTGGGTAACCCAAAAATGGCCTAAAATCCAAAGTTAATATCTGGCCAAAACATTTCTGGGTTTTTTAAGTCGAATCCATGGTTAAAATACAAAATCATTTTGAGCATGCTAAAAGCCTTCCGCACATGGTTATGTGCCTCATAAGTAGTAGTTTCCAATAGCAGCAGCAGTAGAAGTACACATTTCTAGTGCTTGGTTCTTTGGTGTATTTCAACCATCTTGTGGCTTGAATGCATTCCTTTTGGAGCACTGTATTTTCTTCTTTGGGCATCTCTTTTGTATCTATCATCCATATTACATTTATGTATGATTACAGAAACAACTACACTGATATAGATAGTGCTGTCACTGCTTTCCGGAATTCTATACAGTAGTAGCAACTCATGTGTTTATTGATATGATCATTGGAGGCTTGTTCTTATTGCTTGAGTGGCTTGACCCTCAATATATTTTGTATATTTTTGCTGATATATTAATAAAATGATGGCTGCATATTGATCCCTCTTATTTCATGTTCAGATTTGTTGTGTTTTACATTATTATGTCTTGTATTGCTGATGTTTCCAATTTGGAATATTACATACTAGTTGCTGCAATTCATATTTTAGAAGAAGTTAACAAAGGAAAGAGACACACCACACATTATATTTTCCTTGAGTCACAAAATCCTCCAGCATGAAGCAAACATGTTTTTTATTATATTCAGTCTTCAAGTAGACAACCATCCAACTAGGAAATCGTAATTACAAGTGGTATATATAGCAAGAGAGGCACCAAATCCATCTCTTCTAAAAATAAGGAAAAATTAATTCTAACATTACATAGGTGCAAAAGACATTACAACCTTATCTCATTGAAATCTAATATAAAGGATAGATGGAGAAGAAATAAGAGGGATAGAACACTGAGTGTGTTGTCATGCTGCCCCTTTTTCTTTTGATTTATCTTCTTGTGTATTGGGTCTTTAATAACCATGTGGATCTATTTAATAAGACCTTTAACAACCTAATAACCACCTTTCACCATCACTTGTATTATCCATTTGGTTATGGGTTCTTATCCATCATTAACTAGTTTGGAAAAATTTGCTGACAGGTGTCAAAATTCAGTTAAAACAGGTGCTTCGAAAAGTCCGGTAAAAACTTGTAACTGCACAAAATCTGGAATGCTACCGGAAATTCCAAGAGTGCCATGATTCTTTTTCAAAAATACACAAAAAATTCTGAAAATGATATGTAGACTTATATTCCATGAAACCTAAGTTGTTGTTCAAAATTTTAACTGATAAGCAAAAAAGTTACTTGTATCAAAAAACCTTTCTACCTTTCCTCTATGTGTGTTGCAACTTGAGGCAACTTATCCAAGTCTGTTTTGCTGCGAGCAACTGATTTGGATCTGGTTTCTCTTATGGTTGCTTCCTTGATAGGGTCTTTGTCTTTTTCTTCTCTTTGACGGCTATGAGTGTTGTTTTGAAGGGGTTGTATTCTTGTTTTTATTCATGGTTTTCTCTGTCTTTGAACCTTCAGATTTTCCTTCAATATCGATGACCTCTGTCATTAGGCTTAGATTATGTAGAGCCTTGGACTTAAGCCTTAACTTGTTGCTATCTCTGGTATGCCTCTTTCTGGTACCAGCAACAGGTTTAGCTTCTTCCTTCTTCTTCTTACTATTGATGTCATATCTAGCATCCTTGAGGAGATCTTCATCTGATGGTGTATGCTGATATTCTTTCTGCAACTTCAGCTGAATATGTGCTTCCAGAATTTCCAGTAGCACTCACACTTTTGATTTATCTACAGTTGTAAACCTTCCTTTTTTTTCTCTAGTGTATAATTTAGGAAAGGGAGGAATAGGGGTCCCTATTTTCATTGATTTGGGCTTTCTTAGTGAGGAACTCTCTCCTCTTTCCCTCCTTCTTTCAGCCTTGGTTGCAGAGAAATTCTCCCTTTTCCCCTTGTCTTTCTTATGAAAGTTTTATTTTTTGGCCTTTCTCTTTGTTCTTGTTTTTGTAGGTTGAGGGTTTGGTTGTGGAATTCGATGTGTAGGTGCAGGTTGGCCTAAAATATAGAAGAAAAAGTGATCCCAAGTTTGGTTTCTCTTCCCAAACTCTTCTTAAACTAGAATTTTGATCAAATATTGATGGTACAAGCTATACTATGAAACATAAATATGAGTTTGAACCCTCGCTGACATCTTGGTCAGGATTTTCAACAAGAAAAATCATAGAATTAATGTCTTCATCCATGCAATATGAAAAATAAACCTCATGTGATAGAGGAACATAACTGTATACCTCCTTTCATATGTGAGGTATATATTGATAAGCTTGATAACTTCTTCCCAGTCATTCTTAAGATAGCTACTGGGAATGCCTTTTGCCAATTTGGATCTCTATGAGCATCTTTGAGGAAGTTATTGAGATCTCCTCTTGTAATGGCCTGCCCTTTGAACCACATTTCTTCTTCTTGGGGAAGGTTAAAGGCTTTAGTAATGGAGTCTTCAGATACCTGCAAAATAAGGCCATAAAATGTATCTTCCTCTCCATTAAAAGAGTTAGCAAAATCTTGGGCTACTCCTGAGTGAGAGCTCCCTAACCTAGTACAAAGATAATACCACCCTGATTGAATAAAAAAAATTCTTACCCTCGAATTGGCATCAACCAGATCTGAACCTTGTGGCTCTATTCGATTTATCTTACCACCTGTTTAATTCATATTCGGAAAATAAATGGGTATGTCTCCTACAACCGATAGGTGGAAGAGTAGGAAGAGTTTTACCTTACAAGTGTGGCCTATATTTTCCTTTGAAAATATTGTCTGGAATCTAGAATCCTTCTCAAAATATGACTCTCAGCAATTTGAACTCAAACAACTATAGCTTCAAATGACATTCTCCTATTTTTTAGGTGGTTTTAAAATCAAATTTTGATTCATCAGCCCATGAAAATCATCCTTAATTATTGAAAATATTCTTTACCATGATATGCACCATGTGATATTCCATCATCACCTTTAGTTGGTTGTGTTTTCCGTATGGAGTGCTCCAGATGTCTTGAGACTAGCATATCTGTGACAAATAATCACGTTCATAGTCTTTGTTGTTGATTGGCCGAAATTTCTGATAGCACTACTATGCAGCTAGCCAAATGGTTATGGCACAAAGTCTACTAACCACAATATCCTTCATTTAGGAAAAAACCTACCTAAGCATACGTAAATTGACATGGGGTTGACAAGCAGGACAAGATAACGATTCAGTCCATAACTACGAGTGGCACATGGGTTCAATGTATATTATGACTTTACTCAAACTAACTAAATGCAATATGAAGCCTATCATTATATCTAAAAATTTAAAAAAAAATGAGGCGTATTTACACTATAACATGTGGCTGAACTAAAGTGGATGCACTTTTTCATTTATTTAAAAAAAAAAAAACAGAGTATGCTTCTGGAAATTCTGGCAGCATCGAAATAAAAATAAAAAAGACATAAATAGGAAAATAAAAGACTGTCCGAAAGAGCTAAAACTAGTGCTTTCGGAAATTCTGGTAGAGACCAAAAAATTTTGAATTTTTTTTGAATTTTAATCCTAAAAATAAAACTATGGAATGCACTCATGACTTAGCAAAGAACTGTGCTAACATTGGATCCGCATGGGATAGAGCTCTCCCTGCGAGGCTCTAAGAATATTTTTAAGTTTTTGTGCCTTTTCTACGGGCTATGGAGTCTTATTATGAAACACACATGTATTTATAGTGAACTTAGGCCACTAGAAACCTTAGTAAAAATAATTTTTTGAGAAAACGCCCATTGAATGGGCCTCCAAATAGTTCTTCTCCATCAAGATGTTGCAACTCAAAAGTATTGTTCTGCAGAATATTTGAGATTCTGAAAGGACCAAGCCCTAAAGAATCAAATTTGGAATTATTATGTTGATTTTGATGCTTTGCATCCCACTTCAACACTAGATATCCAATTTGAAAATATTATTTTTTAGTTCCTTCATCAAAAACTTGCTTTACAACTTGCTGATATTTTATCGCCAAATCATATTGATGTTCTTGATTTTGCTGCTCTTCTATGATTTTATAAATTCTCCTGGTCATGTAATCCGACTTAGCTTCATGATCTTGCAGAAATTTAGCTACAGGAATGGCTAAGTGGACTGGAAAAACAACATCGGTTCCATAAAACATTTTAAAATGTGATGTATTAATAGAATTTTTGATTGTCACCCTGTTTGCCCATAAAGCACACTTTAGTTTTGAATCTCAAGTTTTCTTGTTTTTCTCCAACAGTTTGGTGATGATTCTTACCAAAATTTTGTTCGATGATTCAACTAAAACATTTCCTTGAGGATAGTAAGCTATAGAGTGAGTGAGTTTAATGCCATAATATTCATAGAAATTTACCAATGGAGTGGCTTGAAAAGTAGATGCATTATCTGCTACTAACCTTGATGGACATCCAAATCTGGTTATGATTCCCTCCAGAAAAGTAATGAGAACTTTATGAGTACCATTCCTAGTAGGTATTTCTTCAATCCATTTGGTGAAGCAATCAGTTGCAACAAGAATCGAACGATGTTGTTCACTTGAAGGTGGATGAATTTATCCAATGAAATCTAAGCCCCATTGCTGAAAAGCTGTAGAAAAAACTATGTGATTGAGAGGAGAAGAATTCAAATGTTTCTTATCGGTGAAATTTTGACATTTTTCACATGCTCTCACCTCAGCACACACATCAGAAAATAAGCTAGGCCAAAAATAGCTAGCTCTCAATATTTTGTATGCAATAGTTCTCCAATAGTGATGTCCTCCACACACACTATTATGCATATCAAAGATAAATTTCTTGGACTCATATTGGTCAATGCATCTCAACAAAAATCCTATAGGATCTTTCCAATATAAACAATTATCTTTAATGTAGAATTTAACAATTTTCATCTTCAAATATATTACTATTATTTTATCATAATTTGGAGGAGGTTTAAAATGCTGTAGAAAATAGATGGTGTCCTTATACCAAATGCATTCAAAAATATTTACATCTACTGCCATGCTGTCTATAGGTTCAGAAAATATGCCCTTCAAATTTGTCATCCATGAAATTCAAGCCCAAAACTTTACAATTTTCTTCACCTAGTAGTTTGGCTAATCCTTGACCCTTGATTAGTTTAGTAGGCTTTATCTCTAAATCAAACTAAAGAACTTTATTCACCCACTTGCTTCTTTTTCCATCAATATTAGGTTGAATTAAAAAGATTTACATCTATTGCCATGTTGTCTATCGGTTTAGAAATCTTCCCTTCAAAGTTGTCATCCATGAGATTCAACCCCAAAACTTTACAATTTTCTTCAACTATTAGTTTGGCTAATCCTTGACCCTTGATTAGTTTAGTGGGATTTATCTCTAAATCAAACTCAAGAAATTTAGTCACCTACTTGATTCTTTTTCCATCAATATCAGGCTGAACTAATATCTCTTTAACAATAGATGAAGGTACCTAAGTAATAACTTGAGCATGAAGAATATATACTCTAAAAGATTTTTGAGCTTTTACTAATGCATAGACATGATTTTCCAACATTTCATACTTCAATTGTTCATATCTAAGTTCTCTGCTGAAAAATGATATGGGGGATTCCTTATTTTCTAAATCTTATTGTAACAAAACAACAACAATAGTATCTTGTGAGGAAAATCAGAAGATCAAGAAAGGCTTTGAGTATTCAGGGCTTACCAGCTGAGGCACTTAAATGATAGCTTTTTTGATCAACTCAAATGAATTTATGGATTCAATGGTCCACTTGAATTCATTGTGCTTATTCAACATGCAAGTAATATGCTTCACTACTTCAACAAATTTTGGAATGGACCTTTTTAAGAAATTGATCTTACCGAGGAAAGATTGAACCTATTTCTTGGATCATGGAAGAGTTAAATATTGAATTGCAATTACTCTCTTAGGATCAATTTTCACTCCATATTTAGAAACTATGTGACCCAACATCTTACCTTCCTTGAGAGAAAAATGAAACTTATTTGGATTCAATGATATACCATATTTTCTGCATTTAATAAATACTTGTCTCAAGCATTGAAGGTGTTCTTCATCTGAAGTTGAATAAACAATAATATCATCTACATAGATGACCAAGAATTTATCCTTTTCTCCAATTAATGCAAAGTCCATAGCACGTTGAAAATTAGCTCCGAAATTCATAAGCCCAAATGGAATATTTGCATACATGACTGTTCCCCAAGGAGTAGTGAACGTTTTCTTCTCTCGATCTTTCGTCAAAACTGAAACTTGATTGTACCTGGAGAACCCATCTAACATGGAAATTATGTCTGAACCAATTACATTTTGAAGAATATGATCCATCTTTGGAAAATGATAGTTATCTTTCTTGCAGCTTTTGTTAAGATTTTTGAAATCCACACATAGTTTGACTTCACCATTCTTCTTCCTTACTGGAACTAGATTAGCAACCCAATTTGAGTATCTCAATGGAATGATGATTTTTGCATCAAAAAGTTTCTTAAATTCCTTCTCCATCACTAGTAACAATAGTGGATTAATTTGCCTTAATTTTTTCCTGAATGGATTAGTACCATATTTCAATGGTATCCTATTCTCAATTATATCTTTATCATATGTCTTAACATCTTCATATCTCTAGGAAAAAACATCAAAAAATTCACAAAACAACTTGTGGTATTCAACCTTTATTTCTTATGATAAAGCTTTTGAAAACTTCACATACCTTGGTTCTTTTTCTATGTCCATATTGAAATATTCCAATTCTGCTTCTATTTCATCCAATTGTGTCTTGATTGAGACATAATTTTGATCAAAGATCTTTTGAAGTGCAATTAACCCCTTGGGAATGTGATTGGTAGACAACTAAATTATAGGGTGATCAACAATCTGTTTTTGCAGATTTTTGGTATCTTGCAAATCAAAATCATTATTCATGAAATATTCATCTTGATCAGTGTTTAGGAAAAAACTCTTCAGCAGCTTCAATGAATCTTCTAATCTCATGATCATCTTCAAAAAATTTCCAATTCTTGACATTATTAGGAATGCTAAGTCTGAACCTAACTTCCACTTCATAGGAAGTTAGGAAGTTGAAATAGAAAGTGAGTTGGCCAAAATATTACCTTCTCTTGGAACAAAAGAATGTTAAAAGCCAAGAATGAGTCTTCTACAATTCTCCATACTACATTCCGGCAATCTCTAAGTTTGGGATGCTTAGTTTGATAAGCATTTCTGATTTTCTGAATGATAAGTTCAACATCTCCAAAAATAGAAATTTCTGAAATATTCATGTCCTTTGCTGTTTTTATACTAATCAGCAGACCTTCATACTCAACCGAATTATTAGTTGCTTCAAATTCAAGTTTGAAAGAACAAGTAGAGCCCTCTTTCAAAGGAGAAATGAGAAATATTCTTGCACCAAATCCTTCTTTGGAACATGAACCATAAAAGTACATTTTTCATAACTGAGAACCTTCATGACTGATATGATTTTCGACAGGCTTCAAAACCTGAAAATTTTCTACAGATAGGACAACATTATCCATGTGTAGAATGTTTTAACCAACATCAGTTGTTCTAGCATAAATTGGATGATTAGTGGGGTCTTTTCTATCACTAATAATATATCCCAGCTGAGCTTCTCTATAAATTCTTCTTTGTTCTCCTCCAAAAATAGGGACAATATCATAAGTGAAATCCATTTGCAGTGTTCATCCCAACCTTCTAATCCATGACCTATAAAGTAATATGAAAAATCTAGGAGGAATGTTAGCTACAACAATATCCATCACCATTTCTCTCATGGGTAACTGAAAAAGGCTTGCTGCAAGGTCTTTGATTACACCAAGGCATTGAACTTTTCAAGAATCAAAGGAGTAGAGTTCTTGGTATTCTCTAGTTACCTCAAGACCTAGTGCATCCATGAATACCTTGGGCATTAAATTATGTGAGGCTCCAGAGTCCATTAGGAAATTATGCAAGATCTTATCATGAATATTCAAAGATATATAAAATGGAGAGATAGAGTCATCTCTGTCTTCTACCAATGGACCTAAAGTATCAGTGGGCTTGTCATCTTGAAGGTTAACAAAATCATAAGCTACTCCGATAGGTGGGGGTTGAAAATATTTCGTAAAGGTATTTTTGAAATAATTATTTTTCATGAGCTCTATAACAGGAACAAGAATCTTTATCTTTTGTATTTCATTCTCAAAATTGAAAACAAGGGGCATTTTATGAGCAATTTCTACCTCAAGTGAAGGAGTATTAACTGCTACTGGAATTTCCAGTAATTTATGTTCAAAAAATTTCTTTTTCTGTTGAAATTTTAACTGCGTCCTTATTCTTCTTGGGCTATGCAACAGGCTTTGGATTATCATCAATATTCTTTGATATGAGATTATATCTTCTTTGATGATCAACTGAAATCATGGAATGATCAGGAACCACTTAGTTTTTGGAGTATATGACATGAAATCCTCATACTTTTCTTGTGTAAGATGAATCAACCCTTCTTTGTCTCTCAGAAAATTTATATCATCAGCCTTCTCCAACATTTTGGCTTCCTCTTCATCTTAAAATTTAGCATTCTGCAAAGGAGGTTGAACTTTTTGATCATCAACATCTCTCCTCTCTCACTGAAAAATTTGAGGAACATTAGGTCTTCTAAATTGCTGCCTATTAGGCTGATCAAATGAAACATTTCTGGTAGTAGCTGGTCTTGCTTCCATCTTGAGCTTGGAAATCTCAGTATTCAATGACTTGACCATCTTGGTCAGCTCATCTAACTTAGGATCTATGTCTGAAGTTCCTAAAGTAGAAACTTCAGATTTTTTCTTTCTTTCTTCTCTGTCAATCCCTCCTATGAGCCAATAAGCTGCTAACACATTAGATTCTACCTCCAGTGCATTTTCCTGCATTTGTGTTAGTGTTGTAGATCTTATTTCTCTTAATAATAAACAAAAATCAGGATCAAAGGCACCATCATAAGTGAATTTGGCTGAAGCTTAAATATGCTTGATTTAAGTAGGTATTTTGCTATACATCTTATTGAATCTCTTAGAAAAATCATAAATTGCTTCTCCTTCTTTTCTTTTTATTGCACCAAATTCGTTGATATAATACAGAAAAATATTTCTTATCACCCCATTTTCTTAAAAATGTATCATCTAGGGTTTCAATTCTAGTGATGCTACCAGCTTTCAAGGATCTGAACTATTTTCTAACATCACCATCAAGACTCTGAACAAAAAATCTCATCGAGACATCTTTATGTTCAATATTCTGATTGTCAGCATAGGCATAAAAATTAGCAAGGAGTTCTTCAGCTGTTACTTCTCCCTCACCACTAAAATTAGGCATGTACATGAGATAATCTCCTGCAGGTAATGAATTCATAGGCTGAGGTAAAACCAAAGGGGCATACCTTGCAACAACAATTGCATCCATTCGGTTACAAGGTGGGTTTGAAACTGCCTTGGTGTGAGTTGTTGGGATTTGTGGAACAACAATAGGTGGATTGTGAACAACAGATGATGAAGCACCAACTTGTGTTGTAATTACCATTTGTTGGTTGGAAAACAAGGGAGGTACAAGATTTTCTGGAAAATTAGGGGATAAAGTTTGTAGGACTTCTTTAGGGACAACCTTTGAGAAAATAATAGTAGAGTCAACAAACTTTCATTTACTATTTTTATTGATTAGTTTTTCAGGGTAAAAAACTGGGCTTCTCAAAGGGGAATATGGGCTAGCCCTAGTTCTAGTACTTCTAGGAGCCATAACTTCTCAATTGATTTGCCAGGTGTAAAGTAGTCTAAAATGACAAGTGGAACTGTATACCTCAGAACCAAACTTATAAATTTTTCATTCACCCAGGGATAAACTTCAATTCACCTCCTCCGCAACGACGCCAAATATGTTAGTGCAAGGAGTGACTCCTTCACTTCATAAGGAGTAATCCTTACACATCATAGTTCATTTCAAATTTTAAAGGGTTGTTTGAGTCGTGGGATGGTTTCTCAAATATTTTGAAATGATTTTAAGTTCTTTAAGATTTTCATGCATTTGGAAAGTTGTGGCAAGTATAATTGTGTGGGTAAAAGGTAGTATAGGGAGCAGAGTGTGCAAGTGAAAAAAGATGAATATCTGGTAGCTATTTGAGGAAATATTCCTATCCTAAATCAGTCACACAACTATGATGATGGATCTTTACATAAAATGATTTTATTCAAAGAAAACAACATTCAAAAAATAGATTACATGTATAAATTATTCCATAACTCCTTTATGAAATTTTCACTGACATGTTCTATAAAACACATATAACTTGTAGAAAAATGAAAACAAAAAATTTACTATTAAATCCTTTAACATATTATCACTCACACCTTACTAGTTGTTGCAATTCATATTTTAGAAGAAGTTAACAAAGAAAAAAGACACACCACACATTAGATGTTCTTTGAGTCAAAAAATCTCCCAACATGAAGTAGAAAGGTTTTTTATTATATTCAGTCTTTAGGTAGACCAACATCCAACCAGGAAATGATATTTACAAGTGGTTTATATAGAAAGAGAGGCACCAAATCCATCTCTACTAAAAATAAGGAAACATTAATTCTAACATTACATAGGTCTGAAAAGTCATTACAACCTTATCTCATCGAAATGTAACAGAAAGGATAGATGGAGAAGAAAGAAGACAATAGTTCTGGGCTAGAATGTTGAGTGTGATATCATGCTGCTCCCTTTTCTGTTGATTTATCTTCTTGTGTCTTGGGTCTTTAATAACCATGTAGCTCCATTTAATAAGGCCTCTAACAACCTCATAACCACCTTTCACCATAACTTGTATTATCCCATTTGGTTATGGGTTCTTATCCATTCTTAACTGGCTCCGAAAAAATTGTCGACAAGTGTCAAAATTCAGTTAAAATAGGTGCTTCCAAAAATTCCAGTAAAAACCTCTAACTGCGCAAAATCTAGAATGCTACCAAAAAATATTGTAGCGCCTCGTTTCTTTTTAAAAAGTGCACATAAACTACTGAAAATTCTATGTAGACTTATATTCCATGACACCTAAGCTGTTGTTCAAAATTTTAATTGATAATAAAAAAAGGTACTCGTATCAAAAACCCTTTTTACCTTTCCTCTATGTGTGCTACAGCTTTAGCCGGCTTATCCAAGTCTTTTTTGCTGCTAGCAACTGCTTTGGATCTGGTTTCTCTTGTGGTTGCTTCCTTGATAGGGGCTTTGTCCTCCTTAGAACACTTTTGTGTTTCTATTCTCTTGAGGGCTTCGAATGTTGTTATGAAGGGGTTGTATTCTTGTTTTTCTTCATGGTTTTCTTTGTCTTTGAACCTTTAGGTTTGCCTTCAATATTAACGACCTATGCCATTAGGCTTGGATTATGTAAGCTTTGGACTTAAGCCTAAACTTGTTGCTGTCTCTGGTATGCTTCTTTATGGTACCATCAACATGTTTAGCTTCTTCCTTCTTATTCTTGCTGCTGATGTGATATCCAACATCCTTGAGGAGTTCTTCATCTGATGGTGTAGGGTGATATTATTTATGTAATTTCTGCTAAATATGTGCTTCTAGAATTTTTGGTAGCACCTACGCTTTTGATTTATCTGTAGTTGTAGACCTTCCTCTTCTAGCTCTAGAGTAGACATTAGGAAAGGGAGGAACATGGGGCACTATTTTCATTGATTTGGGATTTCTTGCTGAGGAACTATATCCTCTTTCCAAAATTCTTTCAGCCTTGAATGCAAAAACATTCTCCTTTTCGCCCGTGGATTTCTTATGAGTGTTTTATTTTTTTGAATTTATCTTTATTCTTATTTTTTTTGGCTAAGGGTTTGTTTGTGGAACTGGAGTTCTAGGTGTAGGTTGACCTGCCCTATAGAATAAAAATTGATCCTAAGTCTGGTTTCTCTCACCCAAATCTTCTTCAACTAGAACTTTGATCAAAGCTTGATGGTACAAGCTATACTCTAAAACGTGAGTATGAGTCCGAACCCTTGATGACATCTTGGTCAATATTTTCAACAATAAAAATGGAAGATTTAGTGTCTTCATCCCTACAATATGAAAAATAAACCTCATCTGATAGAGGAACAAAATTGTATACCTCCTTTCACAAGTGAGGTATATCTTGATAATATTGATAGCTTTTGCCTAGTCATTATTAATATAGCTACTGGGAATTCCTTTTTCCCAATTTGGATATTTGTGAGAATATTTGAGGAAGCTCTTTAGATCCCCTCCTGTAATGACTTGCCATTTGAACCACCTTTCGCCTTCTTGGGAAAGGTTAAAGTCTTCAAAAATGGAGTCTTCAGATACCCTCAAAGTAAGGCTATCAACTGTAGCTTCATGTCCATTAAAAGAGTTAGAAAACTATTGGGCTAATCCTGAGTGAGAGATTTGTAACTTGGTACAAATAGACTACCACCCTGAATGAATAAAAAAACTTCTTACCCTTGAATTGGCATCAACCATATCTGCACCTTGTGGCTCTATTCGATTTATCTTACCCCCTGTTTTAGTCATCTTCAAAATATAAATGGCTATGTCTCGTGCAGCTGATAGGTGGCAGAGTTGGAATAATTTTACCTTACAAGTGTGGCCTATATTTTCCTTTGAAAATATTGTCTGAAATCTAGACTCCTTATAAAAATATGACTCTCAGTAGTTTGAAATCAAATATCTACAACTTCGAATGACATTCTCCTTCTTTTTAGGTGGTTTTAAAATAAAATTTTGGTTCATCACGCCATGCAAATCATCCTTAATTATTGATAATATTCTTTACCATGATATGCACCATGTGATAATCCATCATCACCTTCAGTTCGTTGTGTTTTCTGTGTGGAGTGCTCAAGATGTCTTGCGATTAGCATATCTGTGATAAAAAATCACTTCCGCAGTATTTGTTGTTGATTGGCCGAAATTTCCGGTATCACTGTTGTGAAACCAACCGAACGGTCATGGCATGGAGTGTAATAACCACGATCTCCTTCATTCAGAAAAACACGTACCTAAACATACGTAAAATTATTTTGGGTTGATAGGCAGGACGAGATAACGGTTCACTCCATAACTGTGGGCGACACATGGGTTCAACGTATATTACGTCTTCACTGAAAATAACTGACTGGAATACGACACCTATCATTAGATCTAAAAATATTTAAAAAATATTTGAGGTGTATTTACACTATAAAATGTGGCTAAAATAAAGTGGATGTGATTTTTTGTTTATTATTTTTTAAAAAACACAGTATGCTTTCAGAAATTCTGGCAGCATTGGAATAAAAATAAAAAAGACAGAAACAGGAAAATAAAAGACTATCCGAAAGGGCTAAAATTGGTGCTTCTAGAAATTCTTATAGCGACCAATTTTTTTTTTAAATTTTGAAATTTTTTAAAAGTTTAATTCTAAAAATAAAAATATGGAATGGACTCATGAATTAGCAAAGAACTGTGCTAACAATAAGAACACATATCGGATTTTTGAAGATGGAATTGAGTATGTTGTTAAAGCTCATTGCAAGAAGTTGAACTTATCTCTTGTAAGTGTTGGCCTTGAAAATGATTGTAAATACTAGTAAGAAATTTGTATTGTTGATGATCAAACCCAAATATATTGCTGAATATGAAGCTTTCCAAGGATGTGATTCAAAATTTTAAGCATGATTTGGTTAAATTTGTTAACACATATGATAATATGTTTCAAGAACCTAAAGGGTTTCCTCCTAAAAGAGGAATCCAACATGAGATTCAATTGCAACATGATGCACTTCTTCTAAACATTGGCACGTATAGAATGTCAGTTTTGGAGAATGTAGAGATCAAGAAGAAAATTCAAGAGCTGCTCGACAAAGGGTTCATTTGGCCTAGTACATCTGCTTTTGGGTCTCCTATTGTCTTGGTTCCAAATAAGGATGGTACATGGTGCATGTGTGTGTATTATACAAATTTGAACAAAATAACCATAAAGAATCATTATCCTCTTCATCATATTGATGATTTTCTAGATCAATTAAAGGATGCTTTCTATTTCACTAAGTTAGATTTGAGAAGTGGTTATTATTAGATCAAGATTGTTGAAGGTGATATTTGGAAGACTTGTTTATAGATAAAACAAGGTTTGTTTCAATGGTTATTTATGCCATTTGGTCTTTGCAATGCACTCACAACATTCATGAGAGTTATGAATTATGTGTTACGACCATTCCTTGATGATTTTTTCATAGTATGCTTATATGATATTATAATTTTCAATAAATCTCAAGAAGAGCATGTAAATCATGTGAAACAAGTTTCATATGTCTTAAAGAAAGATAAATTGTACTTGAAGATGTCTAAGTGTAAAATTGGAAAACCTTTTTGGTATATTTGTGTCATATTGTAGGAGGTGTTGAATTGAATAGCGGTCCCTAAAAATTTGAACTAATTGTGAATTGGCCTAAACCCAACAATGTAATAGAATTTAGGAGGTTTTTGGGAGAAACCCAATATTAGAGAATATTTATAGCTAACTTCTCATCTATTGCAACTTGATTACATTCTTTTATAAGTGTGAAACAAGTATTTTAGTGGGGAGGTAAGCAACATAAATTCTTTGATACATTGAAGGAGAAAATCAGTACAACAATAGTTCTTGCACTTCCAGATCTTAAGCAACCATTTGAGATTCAAACTGTTGCAAGTGATTATGCCATGGGAGAAATTTTGATGTAACATGGTAAGCCTAATTGTTATCATTCTGAAACCTTTACCAATGTAGTAATTAAATATCCAACTTATGGCAAAAAATTGTGTGCTTTGTTATGAAGCGTGAAGAAATGGAAGAATTATTTGATGGGTAAAGAAACGATTATTCATACTGACTATCAACCTTTTGAATATTTACAATCACAAACCAAGCTACAAGAAGCTATACATTTCAGGTGGATGGAATTTTTACAGCAGTTCCATTTGGTAATCATGTACAAAAAAGGTATATACAATAAATTTGTTGATATGTTGTCAAGACCTATTGTTAATGCATCTGTCATTATTAAGCACAATTCAATCATGCATGAAAGTTATATTGAACAATATGCTCAAGATGGCGATTTTAAAGACGTTTATGCAACTTTTATTCAAGGAAATCATGTTTAAGACTTGGATTATCATGTTCATATCAAGTTTTTCTATCATCTTGGAACGTTATGTGTTCCACAGGGTGAATGAGTCAATTTCATAAGGGAAGCCCACACTTCTGTTATTGCTGGTCACTTTGGTGTAAGAAAAATAATTGCAAAAATTCAAAGGTATTTTTATTGGCCTCGCAAGAATGAAAGTGTTTCAAGATATGTAAGAAGATGTTCCATTTGTGCTTATAGCAAGCCCCACAATAGAAAATTATGTTTCTACACTCCACTTCCTTTTCCTTATTTCCCTTGGGAAATTATTTCTATAGATTTTGGAGGAGGACAACCAATGTCAAAGAAATGTCATGATTATCTTTATGTTGTTGTAGATCGGCTCGGAAAAATGTGTGTGTTAATGCCATATAAGAAACACGTTACAAATGAACAAATTGTAAAGATGTTCTTCCAAAATGTATGGGTTCATTTTGGGTTTCCCGCTTCTATTATTTCTTATCAAGGTTCTCGATTTTTCGGGAATTTTTGGTCAAGTTTATGGGAACTCATGGACACCAAGTTGAATAAGAGAACAACATTTCATCCACAAACCAATGGTGAGACATAAGTGGTAAAAAAACAATAGGGCATCTACTTCATGGATATTGTGATAAGCATCCTAGAAGTTGGGATGGACATTTTCATTGCATCCAATAGGCTTACAATAGTGTCAAACACTCATCTACACAAGTATCTTCATTTGAAGTCTCCTTGGGATTTCGTATTTGGTAAAGATATTGCAATAGATGGACATATTGATGTGGACAAAGCCAAGAACTTCATTGAAAAAATTCAACTTGTGCATCAAAGTGTACAATAGTAGCTTGAGAAAAGTAGATCCAAGTATAAGGAAAGACATGAAAAACATCAGGTTTATCATGATTTCAAAGTGGGAGATCAAGTTTAGTTATATATCAACAAGGAAAGCCTTAAAGGTGAAGGTAAAAATATTAGGCCAGTTAGATATGGTCCTTTCAAAATTTTGGAGAAGAATGGTAACAATGCTTTCTGATTAGTTTTTCCACCTTACATGAAAATTTATTTTGTTGTGAATGTGGAAAAATTGAGATTGTATGAGCCTCCTATGATTTATGATCATGAATAGAATGGTCATATTGCATCTATTGAATATTTTCCTCCTGAATATTTAGATGAGTTGCAGGAAGATAGAATTCTTGACAAGAGAATCCAAATTTCACGCACGGGAAATGTGGAGTATCTTTGAGTGGGGCTCAAATGTACCAATCGAAGTAAAGAAAGGTGGATTGAGATCGGGAAAGTGAGGGAGCTTTACCCTCACTTAATTTTTGAATACAAATATACTTTTGGTGGTCCAAAACCTTCTAGTGGGGAGAAATGATCCAGGGGATAAAAAATATGCTAAAACATTAGAGTGCTCAGAATCTCTCGAAACTAGTGGAAAATCATAGTGTCTGTTGTTATGATTCCAACGCCACTTGAGTCGCCTCAATCCGACACCATACGAAATATTTATTGTGTTTTGAAGTTTTTGACAAAAAAATAAAAGTTAACTTGCAAGGTTGACTTGGATGTTGATCAGGAAGTCTGTACGATGATGTCATAAACTAACTGTATAAGGTACGATGTCAGATGGACCACTCCTGTGATAATACATGGTAGGTTCATATATAATGGGTTGGAAGTTTGTGGTTGGTTGTTGGTTGTTGAAGTGGTCCAATTAAGAGGCGCCACACGGCCTAATGAGGGTGTTCCATGTGGCCCTCTATTATTTTCCAAACATTTTGTAACAGGGTCGAAGGGCCTTAGCGGGGATCGGACCATAGACCTTATGCATAGAAATACCGTGACATACCGCAACACCACACTATTGGTTCTTAACAAGTATAATAGCCCAATTTTATTTGAATTCAATTGGCTCGATGGTTTTGGAAGAGGGCAAGGCACATGGTGCAAACCCCTTGTCACACGATGGCCATACATCCAGGTGCGAAGGTGGAGGGGACAAGCCGACAGGCCCTAGCTCTAAGTCCCAATAAAGAACCATAAAAAATGGTAGGATTTATGTAGAGGGGGTGGGCATGTATCTCAACCTCTGATCTCACTCATGCCACATGACCCACGGTAGTGCAAAGTGGGAGGGATCGACGGATAGGCTGGCACATAGCCCCACCCCTAGCCATATGGCTCTACTAGATCAAAATTAGGGGATAGTAAATTGATGCTTAAGGCCTATTTTGCATGCTTAAACATGTGACATTTTACACCTTTATCAACGGCATTTTTTCCTAAAACACATGAATTTGTTGCTTCACCGAACTGCGAAAGGAAGGAACCGTTGCCTAGTTAGACAATTTTTTGAATTTGTAGGACAAATAACAGGGAAATTCAGAAAGAGGCATGACTTGGTAATTCTTGATCCTTTTTTAGCGACGAGGCTTTCTGGGTGTTCTAGACACAATGGTGGTGTCATTTTTGCAATTTGAGCTATGTAAACTGATGTAATTTCAAATTTGAGCATATAATTTAAAGGCATAACATTGGAAGTTGGACACAGAGACTTAGCCTGGGAGGGGTGATCTATGTCATCAAATTTTTTTTTGTGTGATTTTGTTCATGGCCTATTTTGGATTTGTTTTATTTCTGTAAACTTAACTAAAAAATCTAAGTTTATGTGATTTTTCAAATTGATCCATTTCCTACAAGACATAAACTTACTTCCAATTTTTTTATGAAACATTCAATTTTTAATTTCAGATCAATTGTAGACCTTTTTATTTCAAATCATTAAACCCACCATTCAGTTTCCTCAGAAAGCCCTCTGTGTTATGGGAAAATTTTTTCTAAGCCAACAATATACTTTTAACACTGTAGATTAGATAATTATCTACGCAAATTTATGTATGTGACTGTGAAAATACATAAAAGGATCAAGCCCCAATTCCTTCCTATACAATCATACATACCCAACACTCATGAGGATATAAAAGATAAGTTTGAGAGCTTGTACTAGGCACCCTCGCAGACCGTTGATGTTAAGTCCCTATATTAATAGTGTAGTCCCTTATTATGTTAGTGTAGCCACCCTTATTGTTATTTTTGTACCCCTGTAAACCTCATATTGTAAAATTATTGTTTCCTTACATTATTATTGTTAGGTCGGCTAGGATTACATTGTGGCCCCACTAGGATTACATTGTGGCCCCATGGACTCCTATATATAGAAAGGAGGTTTTTTCATTTGTATCATACAAGAATTGTTCATTCATGTAATGTATTGGAGGTTTCCCCCTCGAAGTGGCTTATTTATAAGGTGTTGATATCTCTTTTCTTCTATTTTTGGAGTTGGTTTCACAACAATTGATGTCTAAATATTATGGTGAAATAGTGATTTGGTTTGTGTCTATAGCATTAATAACAATATTTTGATATGAAATTTCAGCTGCAGACTTGGGATAAGACATTCCAACAATTTCCCGTCTTTCAATGTGGTAGTAGAAGAAGGAAAAGTCTAGGGATATTAAAAATAAATAGTTGTAAAAAATCATTCTCGAGGAACCATACTGGACATTGAAGAAATGACATTGATGTGTAATATTGGAGGTGGAAGATCAAAATTACCCATGAATGAGGAATATATCCCAACCCCCGAATTCTTAATAGGTTGTTGAGAATTATTAACCAACATGACAGTAGAATCACAAGATGCATTGGGGTCATTAGAAGAATAGGTAAACTGATAAATAACAACTATTCTCCCATCACATGGAAAAAATAATACACAAAATAAGGATGAAAGAATAAATTGCATCACATATACCTAGTTCTGACCTAATGAAAGATTATAATCTAGATTCGAATCAACTATTTCTACCTCCACGTTGGCTATCTTGCCCGAAATCCAATCAGGAAGGAAGGTAAAATCCCATGAGGGCTATGAGAGTTTCCATCGAATACAATTAAAGGAGTTGGAGAGGGAAGCACTTTAGGAGACCAAATTTATTTCCAACATGACATATACATTACACATGTGGAAGTTCCTTTATAAAGTATGATATGAAAGATAATATTCTTTCAATACATAGATTAAATGTGAAAATATACAAGATGAGGGATTCTTGGTCTAACACTTGTAGTATCAAACATAATTACATGAGAATTCTTCGAGTCAACTACTCCGATTGTAGTGATTAATACACTCCTTTGTGCTGAGCACGACTGGAGTACCTCTAACATTGACATAACACAATGAATCTGAGCTAAATCCTTGACAATAGAATAATTATGAGTATCCATAGTGTTTGGATTAAAAGTCAAGAATTTTGAGGGGCCTTTTGGCATCCAAGGTAGAGTATAAATGACATGCATCTCTATATGAAGAGGTTCTTTAGAATCAAAAGCAGTTTTAGCTTTAGCAGGTTTCAGGTCTCAATAATCACAATCTTTAGTTGATATGCTAATATGAACCATATATATATATACTTGATGGAGATTCCCATTCTAATGGGTGCCCCTTGAAGCGGTTCCAACATTAGCATTCGCTCTAGTATGTAATTGATGCCCTTGGGGAAAGGGTTGTTAATCACAACCTGGGAACTAGAAGGATCTTGCTTAACATCTTGAATCTTGGGGAAATATGTGTAAGATGATTCCCACTACATAACTTGCAAGGAAATTTAAATTTATTTGTGTAATCTTTCTTTCCCTCACCAGTGTTGGCATTAAATTTATTTTTATTCCCCTTCTCTTCCTTACCCTTCTCCTTATCGCATCCTTTCTTCTTCTCATCATATTTTTGGTTTCCTTTAGGATTAAAGGAATAAAATACAATAACTGTAGAAGGTTGTGAAGGATGACACACAAACACCATATCCTATGTTTACTAAGAATATTGTAATGATGCCTACTTTTATTGATTAACTAACAAACTAGCCATATTGGAATGAAGCGATCCTACCAAACCATAAACATGGGGACCTAGTTTCAGTTTGGAAAGATCTGTTTGAGATCTCGGTACGTTAGAAAAAATATTATAAATAACCCTAGACTAGGAATAAATCAATTCTAACTAATATGACATAAAGATAGCTCGTTCCTCTATGAGCACTCCTGAAAGTGACACATCCTTAGAGATATCTAGATGTAGAGACTTAAAAAAACACTCGAACAAAAATTCATCAGGGATATATGCCTTCATCAATATCTTTCTTCTCTACCACTCTTGTATGTGGTCAAAAATATGGGTGGCCTAATATTATTTAAAACTGGCAAGAAGCTCAGTCTCAACATCATAATGAACATGTAATTGAAAGTAGTTAAGAAATATCTTATCCAAGTCACTAAACATAGAAAATGACCCCTCTCAACCAATATACCATTTTCTGCATTACCAGTTAGGCTGTCTTGGAAAAGTCTCAACCTAATCAAATAACTAGTTAGAGAGTTTAATGAGCACCATAGATTAAAAGTGTTTTCTTGGTCAACTGGGTTTTCTCCAAGCTTCCCTTCAAACTTGGGTATGTCTGATGTAATTTGGGTAAGGAATAGGGGCCAAAAAGGATTACCAAACTAGATCATTAGTTAATTTAAAAATATCAAGAAAATTAAGAGTTGTTAAGAATGGTAAGCATGACAAAGATATAGGTTTCCAAGAGCCTGGATTAAAATTCCCAAAGTTTGGAAAGGTAGTTCCTGTATTTTTAGCGGTACAAGGTTTCCAAGGATTTCTCGTAAAAATCCTGGATTTTAAAGTAGACCTTGTTTTCCAGGAGTATGTGAAGTATATCCTTCACTCAATGAGGAACTTTGAGAAATAGGAATATTACCTCCTAATGGAACATTATAGGTAGGAGAAACTCGTTGATAAGTGTTACAAGCACTTGCTAAAGGAGGAAAAGCTGTCGATGTACTACAAGAAGGGAAGGGTATACTCCCTTTCTAACCAAATAACTAAGAAGGGATACTGGACCCACCTCTCACTAGAGGAGATGCCATACCCTTCCCTCATTGAACTTGGAATAAATTAAAATTTTGGGAGAAGCTAGGGAATGACATAGATCCAATACCTAAAGAAGGATTGGAAGGAGGAACATGTACAATTCCAAAAGAGAATCCTTCTAATGATGTAGAACTACTAACCATAGAAGGAATAATTTCCATCATGGTAGAATGTAAAGATAAAGGAATTGAAGGAATCCCAAAAAATGGAATCCCATATGAAAAAGAACTGGTGGAAGGAGAAAGAGGATGGATGCCCCCATTTGAACCAAGAATAGAGGTAGAACCAACAACTATTGTGTTGGGTGTAGTAGTAGGTTTATAAAAAGTGCTTCCTCTTATTGTTGAAGAAGGACTATGCACACTGACTAAACAAGTAGTTGTACTAGTGCTACCAACATTTTCCATAATGAAAGAAGGAGAGTTTTGGGGAATAATATAGATTGGGTTACCCATGATTGACATAATGTAAGGAAGGTTTAAGAGAAAATGATCTAAAGGAGTCCCAAAATATCCTAGAACATGTTCAACTTCTACTTGATCTTTTGATTGAAAATTACCCTAGCAATAATAGGGAAATTTTTGTATGAACTACGAGAAAATCTAGGCTCTTCCCCTAGAATAGAAACCATTAGTGAAGGATTTGTCTTTGTTGCATTATCTTGGACTAGCTGAAAAGAACTAGCATAATTTATCCTATGCCTTCTAGGTGAAGGCTCAAAAGCTGCAAGTGAAATCCTATGAAGCCTCCTATATTGACGAATTGGTTGATTAGACACCTTTTATAAAATAAAATAAAATAATAAAATTACCTATGGTAGGCTAGGAGCATATAGCATTCACTAAAAAAATTCTTAAAGATACAAACAAACAAACAACCTTCAATTATTTCTGCTCTAGGAGATTAGGATCAGAAACCAAATGTGAGAAAGTAGATAAATTGGCCCTCTAAATGTAATCTTGGGATGATGAGGGCATAATTCCTATGACTGAAGGTAAGAGAAATAGTTATGATGGCCTCTAGAAAATAGCCAATTTTTCTGGTCCAAGTACCCTCACTTTGTGGGGCACCCTCTAGGAGTACTATGAAAGTGATTAAACATTTGTCTCAGGTACCACAAGAATTCCCCCCGAAGCCACCTAGGCAGTCCCTATGGAAGGAATATGAGGTTACCAGCTCATAATCAGAAGCCGAGAGGGAAAAATCCTGAGCACGTGGTCAGATAAGTAGGAGAGGGAGTATCTCTCTTTCCTTATTGTCACACAAACTAGTGCTGGACTCTTGTGTGAGAGGAGATTTCCCTAAAAAATTATATGATATTGGGCTTCCACTCTTTAATAAAATTAGATACTTTGGTTTGAGTAGCCTTGGAGATTTTACTCTCCACACACCTATTTCAAGGCCCTAAATATGCCGTATACTAGTTGGCGGTTCTATGAAAAAAAAATTCTAGTTCATTTTAGTTAAGCATTATTTCTTTAGGTTGAGAGTTAATTTATTTAATTTAGTCTGTTATTTAGGTAAAAGGATATGGAGGTTCAAGTTGTGATGTTTTGATGCAAAATAAACCAATAAGAAAACCCAAGCTACATGAAAATGTAAATATATTTTTCTTCGATGAAAGAGATTTCTACAAGGTTCTGCAAGAATCTACTTAAGAAAGAAATTTTATTTCTTCTTTTGATAAGCACTCACACATTCAAAATCAATGAAAATAGCCAAATGCATGTTCTATACACTTAACCCTAATGCACAATGATACGCAATGCAAGACTCAAACAAAAACCTTAAGGTAAGAAACCATGATAAGCAAGGTTATGGAAAACCAAATAAAAAAGGAAGAAAAACAATTCAATTCCAATCACACTTCCCAAAGTAAAAGGAATGCTTCAAACTAATGAAATGATATTTGGAAAAAACCAAAAGACTTCAAACTAATGAAATGAAACAAAAGAAAAAGGAAACACAACCATTTTTTCTCTTTCTTTATTAAATGAAACCAAAATCTTTAATAAATAAAGAAAGAAAATGATCTCAAAACCAAATGAATGAGAACAAATCAAGTTTAAAAAATCTAGGATTCCAAATATAACGAGTTTAAAAGAATATTGTAAAAAGGAACATGAAACACTCAAAAAATTATTAAGTAAATATGTAAGAGGTTCAAAAGATCAAAAAGATCTCAAGTAAATGATATTCTAGATCTTCAAAAGGAATATCAAACCCTTTCAAGAACATAAAAGAATAATTGAGAATGATCAACCTCTAGGTCACATAAAGAAGAAAAAGAGAGAGATGGGCCATAAAAAATATTTAGACAAAAGCTATTCCTAAGAATAGAAATATCCAGATACTTCAAACATAAGTTTTAAAACCCAAATCCATACTTCATAGGCTTCACAAATTGAAATTCATGGATTGACACAAGGCTCTTTTCACACAAATCAAAGATACAAAGAAAAAAAATATTGAGACCAAGATTTTGAATCCTCAACAAGCACACAAGACCAGAAACACACACATTTAGGCTGACATAAGACACAATCAAGTGAAATTTTTAAATTTTTATAAGCATACACTATTGTCCAGACAAAAATTTTCATATGTATGCAATTTTTATAAAGACAAAGTGCACATACACGAGTTGTTAACATACAACTTGTGTATATACATGATTGTTCTAAATAAAAACTATGTATAAAGAATAAACTAAGGAAAAAATAAAAATCAAGGGAAGTTCTAAAATTTTAGGTTGACAACTATGGTTAAAAAACATGCCAAGAGACTGATAAAAGAATAAAACAACAAACCAATCACCTAGATCAATCTGGACAACAATTTAGGAAATACTTTACAAGTATTTTCCTAGTGGAGTCACCTATTCTATTGAAGGGAATGTTCCCAAGAGCTAGGGTTGAGAGTGAAAACAGAGAAGAATAAAAATTGAATAAAGAAAAATCACGCAATTACATGAAACACTTGAATGCATGAAAGTATGGAGTATATACATACTTGGAGGTCCTATGTTTGAAGTAGATCTAATCGGGTCCAAATGCTCAAACTTATTCCAAGATATGTATTTATGCAAATATATCATAGAAACATAAGCAAAGCATTGAATTCAATGTATATGTACATATATGTATGTTAGATCATCATAATCATCACAAAAAATTAACATTCATAAGATAACAACACAATTTGGAAACAAGACACGAGTTTCTTTATTAACTAAAAGAAACAAGAATATGTGAAGCTACAACTTGATCCTAACCATATTCAATACTCTTACATGAGTCTATAAAATAAAGGTTTAATAGCTCGCACTAAGAACCCTCCAATATCAGTGATGTCTTTTAGGTCCCATGTAGAGAAAAATTACTTTTACTCTAAGTTCCCACTTCTACCTCCAATAATACAAGACCCTGCACACATACACCACCAAAAAAACCCATAAAATTCCTCCATAGAGGGCTAATCATTCTGAAAACAACATGCCCAAGTGATAAATATGAACAATTATAAATATAGGAACAAAACATAGATCTATTTATCATCAATTAAAATAGAAAGAATGCACACCTCCAGTCAAGAGAGCCATATCCTGAAGTCAACAACATAAACTCCATCCCCAAGCGTAACAAGAGATCTATGATCACCTAGGTGGAAGATCTCAGATCTAGGGAAGTATAAATCTCTCAGTCTCTCCAAGATTCAAAAATCACTATTAGCCCGACCCTTTGTAATCACTAGAATAAATAGGCCTAGAGGCCTCCAAAGGTGGATGAATCTAGATACTTAGGGTGAAGATAAGTTAGGAAGCTTATGCAATAATGCATCCAAGACAACTCGAAGACAAGATTCTTTAATTTGACTTCACAGGGAAAGAAATACTCTAGAAGATAAACCATCATTGCTAGGAAATAACAAAGAAATGTGGAAGATATTCACTAGGATAACAAGGGTTCGTAGAGAAGATGTTGGAAATATTTTCATTGATGGAAATACTCCACCAATACTCCAATACTTCCTTGAGGACTTCCTCCCCCTTTCATTCTGAAAGGTGTGTTTTGTCTTCCTCTGCCTATCTTCTTTTGCTTGCTTTTCCTCCCCCTCCGACATCAATGGAAAAGGGTTGCACATCTCTCAGTGTAGATTCTATCTTTGCATTTCCTCTCTCTGAGTTGTGTTTAGGCCCTTATTATTTTGACATTATACCTTGCTGATCCAGACTGGTGTGCACGAGTTGTTGAGAGAACAATTTTGAGAATTATTGAAGTTGTATATACACAATAAGTTGATATCATCCCAAAGCTCAGAATTCTTGTACTTGTATAAAGCTGAAAGTGATGATAAGGACACTTCATAGAACACATTTTAATAGATTCATATAATCAAAGATGCATCATTGGAATCAATCTAAAGTACTGATAATGGTCCATACGTCATATAAATTCTACTCCAAATATGCTTCAGTCCATATTATGATATTCATCTAAGAAACATATTTGTATTTCACATCTATTCAAATATGACAATGCCAATATATATTTTATAGATGTGGTTCACCTTTACTTCCTATTGGTGGTGATATGAGCTTTTCTGCTGACAAGGATATCACACTTAATAGCTGAAAGGTCCTTGTTACTGATGTGAACAAAGAATCAAACCAGAGCTTGCAACTTATTGTGAGATTAGACAATATTTTTCAGTCTAAGAGACCAAACAACTTTACTGCTTGTACAATGTACTTTCAAAACAAACCCTCGAGGCTAGATACATTCAATCTATTAGTCAGTCTCACTTATCAATGTATTAGGTGCTGCTCCTTTCTTCTTCTTTGCCATCAATGACAATATTTCCAACAACTTCTCTATCAGCTCCTCCTTCTTCTTACCCTCTCTACCTCATTTCTCCATTCTCTAACCTCTCTATGCATATCTATGTGATATCATTTATAGAGTTCACCTCATGACTGTTTGAATTACATAGGGAATTCGAAGTGACCAACCATGACTCTTTGGCTTCCGCCATCTCATTTCTTTGTCCATCTCATTCAGAAAAATATAACAATATGTATACATTTCAATATTATAGTGGGGTATTTATTTTCCTCCGGAGACTTGCCATTGCATCACAAACAATATAAAATAAATAAAACTTTACATTTTAAGTTACCATAAGTTTTTAAATTCAACCCATTCAATTCTTGGCTCACTGTGTGTTTTGTCTTTTTTGCTATTGTGGTGTAATAGTTTTGCATACTCTTATGCTTTCTATGCATGTACCCCTGCTCTTTTTTTCCCAAATCTGGTGGTTTAAATTAATGCTGAAGCTTTTCCATCAAAGATTAAAATCTCTGTTATAACTCAATAATGAAATTTCATTTAATTAGAAATGCTCAAATTGGAAAACTCAGTTTCAGAAGCCCACCTTTAATACACTGTGAAAAAGAAATCAACACAGTTTTAACCCAGCAAATCTAATGTGGAAGTAGCTCTTCATATTATGTGTTATGGTCAAAAAATCCACTTTATGAATTTGAAATTAATATTTCAAACTTTGGTTACAAACCCTTTCATATACCTTTGAAGTGGAAGCGCAATATCCCAACCACATGTTATTTGGCTCATTCAATGTTTAAATGGCCCTTCATTCAATGTTTAGGACCCAATTAAATAGCTTAACCATTTTGGCCATACTTTAATTGAAGACCAAATAATTAGCATAGATTAAGGTTTGGGCCCCACCATCTCAAATTTCATTTATATGCAGAATCTCGACTTGTTTCAATAAATGTTTAAACCATGGTCTAAACCCACTTCATGAATTCATATGCAGACTTCTCTTTTATTGTCCATACATGGTATTAACCAAATATTAGACCAATTCTACAAAAAATTATTTTCACACCATATTGCATATCTAATTTATATTCGACATATAATCAACTCAGACATGTATATGGTCTTTATTTAAATGTATCTTGATCAACACCAAATGAGAAGGAAGAAGCCAAAGAGTCATGGTTGTTCACTTTGAATTCCCTGTGGAATGAAAACATTCATGAGGTAAACCCTATAAATGATATCACATAGATATGCATAGAGAGGTTAGAGAATTGAGAAATGAGGCAGAGAGGGTAAGAAGAAGGAGGAGATGATAGAGAATCTGTTGGAAATATTGTCATTGATGACAAAGGAGAAGAAAGGAGAAGCACCTAATACATTGATAAGTGAGACTGACTAATACATTTATAAGTGAGATTTCATTTATATGCAGAAACTCGACTTGTTTCAATAAATGTTTAAACCATGGTCTAAACCCACTTCATGAATTCATATGCGAACTTCTCTTTTATTGTCGATACTTGGTCTTAACCAAATATTAGACCAATTATAAAAACTTTGAATTTCACACCATATTGCATATCGAATTTATATTCATCATATAATCAACTCAGACATGTATATGGTCTTTATTTAAATGTATCTTGATCAACACCAAATCGTAGGGAAGAATTATAAAAGTAGCTAGAAACAAGGGTCATGCATTCTAAAAGAATTCATCAGTATAATGGCTCATGTACACTAACTCTAAGGAGGAAAATAGGTTGATAATAGATGGCCTCTAATGCATGAGGTCAGAAGTGTAACTGGTGGATGAAATGAATTACAACAAGTATGAGAGATCAAAATGGGAGGAAGGAGACATGATTGCGAAGCTGGGCTCATAGAAACTCGAATGTTGGAGTTTCAACTCTACTAATAACATCCTTGAGGTGAGCATACACATGCTCGATTATAAAGAGAAATCTAACATGGATTTCAAACATACACTGTGGATCCATGTGATACATCAAAAATAACATACCCACCACCAAAAACAATGTGGATCTATGTCACAATATATATCATTAGGAATATGGAAACAAAATACAAGAGGTACTCCAGAGTAGTCCTCAAAGTACATAAATGATACATCACTCCAATGAAACCTACAAAGGGTACCATATAAGAGTGAATGCCCCTAACCGAGAGTCTTCTACATAACACCGATGGTATGAATCTGAAACATGTGTATATATTATGTGTTTATGTTGAGCATGGTAGAAACTTCCTAATTACAAGTCAATGATGAGAATGGACCCCAAGGTACCTAGTACATTTGACTATGTGTGAATAGATGAGATGAAGTCAAACATCCATGAAATCAACTAATCAAAAGCCAATTATGTAAACCCATTGTCCACCACAAGGAAGCTTGTCACTGAGGAATGCAAGCTCCAAGGTACGATAGGTTCCTAGATCAAGCTCCTGAATAATGAGCTAAATTCGATAGTGGAAGGTCTGTCGAAGGAGGGCCTTGATGTATCCTCCATGAATCGACATGGAAAAAAATAAGAAATGATATGAATAAATGAATCCATGATATGATGAAGTAAAATTATCACAAGGATGGCTAACACAAAAAGGTTAACACGGATTGTAGATGGCCAACACAGGTTGAGACTTCCCTTTAACACAAAACTACAAGACACAAAAGTGACTTGACAAGGTGACTAATGAACACCGCATGATATCATGAAACAACATAGGAGGTATTGAAGCATGCTCCATATTGAATAAAAGAGAAACCAACCAGAGGAGTATATAGAATAATATGTGTGGTACAACTCCTAGGAAAGCTAAAACCCAACTCTAATATAATGAGGGAGATAGGTGCCATGTTAAAGGGTGACATGATTGATACTAGAATTTTGATGGCTAACAAAAATAAATGTTCCCTTCCAATTTTATCATTTTAGTCTCCTTCATGGTTTAATGAGAATGGAATATAAGAAAATTACGCTTATTAGGTTCCTTTTTCATAAGGACCTTAACGAGGATGAAAATTGATAAAATTACATGCGTACCCTTCTCATTGTTTAATGAGATTTGAGAATGGAAAAGGGATCACTCATCAAATTTCAATTTAAGTAAAGAGTAGGAAAAGATGGAAAGAGCTCGACATTTTCATATAGGTTTAACAGGCATGAAAATATGACAAAAGAAGCTCGTGATTTTCATAAGTTAAAAGAATCATGAAAAGAATACCAAAATGAACTTGATGTTTTCATTGATTAATGTACATGAAAACAAGGCTAAAAGGAGCTCGATGCCTTTCATGGTTTAATGAACATAAGAAGGGCAGAAAGGAATATCTTCCTAGAGGAATGAGTGGTATAACGGTAACAACGATTTCCAATATGATGAAACCGCTCAAAGCATAAGAAGGGAGAGAGACCAAAAAAAAATACCACTCATCATAATGGTTCCTACAAGAAATAGTAAAAAACCAAGTGAGAGTGAATGATAGGCCAAGAAAATGATGACAGTGGTGGTGAAACAAAACCAAGGACCATCATGTAAAAATAGGCTAGAAAAATGCGGCAATCACATGAGAAAAGGTTTTGAATCCTCGTGGGGTAAAGACAAAAAGTGATGAAGAAGAGAATAATGCGGCTGATATTCCAAGTCATGGTAGGTCAAAAGGAGGGATTCCTAAAAAAAGATAAATGAAACATTGCATGGACACCATCATGGCAAGAATGTGCTAATCTAGAGCATCCATGATCAAGAAGGCATTACCACCAAGCTATGATTTTCATAAAATAGTGGGCTAATGTCGCAACTTAACAAGATAAAACCTAATAAACAATGATGGCATTGATGGTTAATCATACAAGAAAGACAAAAATATGTGACCTACCCCTATATGCCAGTTCATAAGAGTATACCTGAGGCCCATTGTTATAATGGGACCATGAAAAAAATAGCCAGAGAAGAAAACCCATAAAAAACCCATTACTATTGCAAAAATATTCATTAGTAAAGTGAAAACCTTAAAAATACCTCCAAACCCTAAAAATAATCAAAAGGGGAACATTATCATGCGATACCAATTTTTTTTTATAAATGAAAGGCCATATATCCTCTATGTTCATTATGAGAAACTTAGAGTGAAGAGAAAGAGAGGAGGAGAGAGTGATTTCCAAGTTGGATATAAGAAGGGAAATGAGAGTGCAAGAGATCCAAGAGAGCATCTAAAATTTCTTCTGTAATATTCCCAATTAGCCATGAGCTAGTTGGAATATTAATTTTTCTTTTGCTTCTTAAATTTATAAATAAGAGGGCATGGAGACCCATAAATCTCCTTAATATGAATAAAATCAATTCTAATGTGAAAGGAGGACATCTTTGTAGCTTAATTGATAACCCTTAGGTGTGAAAAGGGGCTGGAACACATAGACTGGGTCAACTTTGACCAAATCAACAACGCTGTCATGGAGGAGTGGAATTCATTATGGGAAAACATAGTTTTAGTTGGAGACTCTTTGCATGGAAGTAGTGTCTTAAATGAGTGGGGCCTAGGGTTAGGAAACTAATCACTTATATAAGGAAGATGATGGCAATGATATTCAAGTTATATTATGTTATGATATTGTGATTATATGGTCTGTTTAGACATATATCTTTCTTCAACTGTTTAGCTAATATTGTAGTGCTGTTTAACACAGGGTGCTCCCGAGCAGGAATCCCACCTCTATATTTGAGGAGCCTCAAAGGAAGAGTTTTTTACTACATTCCACAATCAAGCATTAGGCCAAAGCTTTAGTGTTGTGATACATCGTAGTTTGTATTGAGATATGTGCTGATTTGTAGGTTGTAGCAGTGGAGAATAGATCCGAGTGATTTCTGATCTGTTTTTCAGTGGAGGAAGGTTTCCTTCCATTGGGAGGCTAGTGAGGAAGGCCATTGAGCCTTATTGCAGCATTTGGCATCAGGCCACTTGATCATTTTCCCCTACAACGCAGTTTATGTCTTGGACTGCGTTATTTTAGGGAGGAGTTGTAGGGGTGGTTTCAATACACCATTTGGACAGGAGGTTTCCTAGTGAAGCGATCAACCTTTCACCTAGAGGATCCATTGGAGAAGGCTACATTCTTTGGCATATCAGATCATCCACACCTTTCCAATTTTATTGTTGCAGTGAATCTTCATCCCTAGAGCTTTGATTCATATCTTGTGTAGTGGTGCATTTATGAAAACCCTTTTGGGTTATTTGTTGGAGGTTGTATAGAGCCTAGATCTACATTTGATGTATCTTTTGAGGCATATAACAAACATCTATATTTTGTGTATTCATTTTCTATAGCAGTTCTTCTATAACTACATTGTAGCAGTCTCCGACATTTTGATATAGTAGCAACACCTCTATCTTGAGCGTTTAGTCTATTGAAGGCTTGTTGTTTTTTGTTATATACTTTGTGGCCCATTATTTAATACATATATTCTACTGTTATGATGAATGGAAGGTATCCATATTGGTCTCATGTTTTGATATGATGTTTACACTACTATTTCAAGCATTTTCACTATATTCCTACTTTTCCCATTTGGGAATATTATAGTGGTATCAGAGCATAACCTTGGCTCAGCCTGTGCATCTTAAAGCCAATATGTCATTAGAAGAAGGAGATCCTCTCATATATATAGAGAGAAGAGGTATCTCAGAAGAAGAAACCAAAATTTTGATTATACAGATGATAAAGAGGACAAGGGTAAAACCCCTTTATCAGGAGAAGATGAGGAGGAGGATTACCCAAAGCTTCTTCTTCGAAATATGCAAGACATTGCTAGAGAAATAAAGGAGATGAGTATGAATAGATACCATAAAGGATTTATGCATGGTGAAGGCTCCGACATTTCTCATCACTAGAGTGATCAACCAATGAAGCATAAACAAGTTTCTCAATGCACTACAATGCCTATATTCTTAGTAGTGGAAAATAAAGGGTTTCAAGAACAAGAAACTCTTGAAGACTATTTCATGGAGTATGAGTCTCAATCTCATAGATTCAAGGATCAATTGAGTTTTCAAGATTTTTTTCAGATCAAGGACAATAGGAGACCCAGGAATCACAATAGAGGTGGAGGATTCATTCAATTTCATGATCTACGTTGAACTATGGGAACATTTTTCTTACCCAAATTTGATGGGTCATCTAAATGCACTTCCAAATTGTTGGGCAAGAATTGTGAATTACAGATAAATCATGCTTCCCTAGAGAGGTGCTAGTCTAGAAAAATAGGTGAAAGACTATACGACTATTTATCCTAACTCAGAACAGATACACAGAGAGGATTGGAGGCTTACTTGTTTAGTCGCTTCCAAATGGCTCCTTCTGTCGCTTCCGTTGCAGCTTCAAATTCAAGCGGTTTGTGAGCTGAATGATTCTTGCAAGAAAGAACACTAAAACAACAGAAGATGAAATAGTATAGATATCTATTCAATCTAGTTAGCTAAATCAGTAAATCATAAACCATATAAATCAACTAAGAACTTGCAATATGGAAAATCAAAGCCAATACAGATGCATATAGGGAAAAATAAGAAGTACACTTTATTGATGATAGAAGGAGAGGTCACAACCTAGTGACTAATTTGAAGTGACCTTCCAACAACGTTCCCAAACCTCATCACAGTATAAATCTCTCCAGCAGTAGCGTCACAAATGTAGCTCTCAATTGAAAATTCTCCAGCATTTCTCTACTCAAATTATTCCTTCTCAAGCACTCAGATCTGTGCTCAATTTATAGATGAATTGTAGGTTTTTTTGCAATCAATGACTTTCCAATAATAGGAAATACATGTTTCCATTCATGTAGATGTCAAATGGACACTTGGATCTGAAGCTTGACACATGTGAACTCTTCTAGAAGGCACTGGCCAAGTGGAGATTCCGGAACAATGAGAATTTCGCTCCCAATGTGACCAACACACCTGTGAATGTCAGAAAGTGCTTTTTAGAGCAGCCTTTCATGGGGATACCTGTATATGAAATGCACTTAGGCCCCTTAGATCTTGCGTTGGTGAGCTCTCATATGCTATATAACAAGCTTCAAACCATGGAAACATTTGCTTAATGAAAGTCTTTCTTGATTTGTCTTATTTCTTGTCTTAGGGCATGTAGCAACTGAAATGATAGGGAATTATAGACCCTTGATCATTGGTCCTGAAGATGATGTCCAATTAACCAGGTCATTGGGAATGGTGCTCAAATTGACCTATACCAATTGCCCCCTAAAGCATGAGATCCAAATAATAAGAACATTTGATTGAGACGCTTTACACTGTGATGAGTCTGAAAACAAAGCGGAGTGGTCACCTGCATGAACCTTAGAATACATTACATCATGATATATCCTCTTTTGATCATAAATGCTAAGGTTATGCATTCCCATATTCAGCACATAAAAAAATCCAATAACATGTACATAATTTAGAAAGTCGTCTTCATTGCAATGTTGCGTAGATGCAGACATGCCTACAGATATAGGACCATGTTTGGATGAAAATATGTATGTAAGGTCACCGTACAGATGATGTGTACAAAAATTTTGAAATCACAGCCCAGATTGATGAAACTAGATCTGGGGTCTTCTTATCTTGTTCACTCGATCATTCGGGTACAAGTCTAGCCATGCGAATATATGATTTGTATTCGAACATGGAAAGACATCGTTTGATTACAAGCTAATGATGTGAGCTATTAAAAAAAGCGAGAGAACCACCATTAATTTCAATGGCCCTCAAGGTACTGCAGTACATTTCGTAAGGCGTGAATAGATGATTTGATGTCAAAAGCCAAAAAAAATCTTTCAGTCAAAGGTCTCGAAGCGAGGATATTTTCGATGCTGTAACAAGCCTCCTGGTACTGGAATCTGATGTTTCTAAGTGAACTTCCTGGATATTGATTTGTCATCGACACGAAGTCACCTTGTAGCAAAACAAGAGTTACTGATTTCGGAGACAAGGGTATGACTTGATATAGCAATTTTCAGGGATGACAATCATGAATATGAAGGTTTACGAGTATTGCAGACGGATGAGTTTTTAATCACTGGATGACTTTTCTTGAACATATAGGTGACACTGCGATGAGTTGGAAGCATTGACCCGAAACTGAAGTGAAGGTATGATGAACCATAGGTGTGAATGAACTGTCAAGATGATTACCCAACCCAAACAGTCACGAACATGGAGTGAAAGAAGTGTCATGTTCAAGAGCGACTTGCTACCAAAAAGAAACTTTGCTTACTTTTCCCAAATTTTCCCCGGTCATTTGTCAACCAATACCTCTTTATTTTTTAACAAGCTTGAGGAGGATAACATTTTCTTGATCTTTAATTCAACCCTTCAGGCGAATAAAGTATCGCTATTTAATAATTTAACGAGTCTAGCGATGAATGAAACTCGATTCTTTCCATGATCAACAAGCCCATCGCTATTTTATGTTTTAACGAGCTTAACGACAGTGATATCCCGGTCCTTCTTCATATTTAGAGAGTCTGAAAAAGAGGACAAAAGAGAACTCCATAAAGTACTTTTTTGTAAATTTGTCACTCAGATCCGAAAAAGTGTAAAATAATATCTAAGAGAACCTCTTTGGTCATGTTTAACTAATGTATTATTTTTTCGTAAATAATCTATCTCAGTCTAGAAAAGGGTTAAACTTATACTGAGTAGATATCAATTCATTTACATTAACAAGCTTGAAAAGACAAGTGCTCGACAATGTTTTAACATTATCGGAGTTTGAAAAGAGCTGAAAGAAGACTCTAGGGGTTCCTTTTTTGTTGTTATCGAAGCTCGAAAAAGAGATAAAAGTGTTCTTCAAATCCTTTTTTGTTTTTAACAAAGCTCGAAAAATAAGGAGAAAAAGTATGCTTTGTGGTCAAGTCATTCTTTGAATAAATATGCACGACTAATTTGTTCATCAATTTTATTTCCTATTCAGAACAACATCAAATGGATTAAAAATACCTGTTTCATGATAAAAACATAATAAAACTATAGTAATAGAAATAAATTTAACTTGCAAACAATTAAATGACTATAAAAAAGTAGGTTCACTATTCATTTTTACCATTCCATAGTTACCATTTTTATTTTGGAGCTCTGAACCTGATTTTTCCCCCGAAATTCAGTCGTTGATTGCGGTCGTTTATGTGGACGAATTTCGTCACATTTTGATCCAGGTTAGTGCCATAAACCTCCTCTTCCCTTTGGTATTCATTTCATTTCCATTATTTTCAAATTTTTAGGGTTTTGAGGCCCTAGGGTAAATTCTGCCCAAAGGAGGGAAACACACCCTTGAATGTCAAAACCTGCATTGCATAATAGGTACGGTGAAGGGTACCTGCATTTTCAACGCACTGTCTCAGCCTAGGGAGTGCGTTGGGCGCAGTTCAAGTTTTTGATTTTCAAGTTGTGCCCAAAATTTGCCTAGTTTTTTGCAATGAATGGAATCTAATGGATCTAATGGTTGAATTTTAGCTTTCCATCGGATTAAAATGATGATTACATGGAGGGAAAGAGAACATGAAGAAAAATATATGATTTCCTTGAATGATCTGGGTACTGTAAGAGCCCTAAGAGATTGTGGACTACTTAAGTAATTCAAATTGTTGGGAATGAGGCAACAAATAGAACTCTTGGAGTTCTTAGTTCGAGCATGGGATCCAACAATAGAGGCATTTCACATTAAGAACAAAGTGGTTCCCATAACAGTTGAGGACATGTATTTTCTCATAGGTTTGTCGAGGAGAGGTTTTCCCATTTCTCTCACAGGGTCTACCGTTGGAGGAGAGACAATGAGGGATTATGTTATGCAATATTGCTATCCAGGGGTAGAAACTAGAAAATATGGAAAAGTAAACATCCAGGATGTCAGGGATTTTCCTTTGAGAACCATCCTTTTCATGATCACTAAACTTGCTGGCACCATTACCCTACATGTAGCGAACAGATCGTATATGCAGTATGCGCTAGAGTGCTTAGTGCCAACAGTCTTCAACTGGTTTGAAGCTGTTCTATCTCAGATAAAGGAACAACTCAATAAAGAAAAGGGAGGAAGGAAGAAAATTTTTAGTTATGGTTCAATCCTTATCTCCTTCGCTTTGGAATGGATTCCACTGGTGCAGCCACAACATGTAACATTGGATATATCTAGTCTTAGAGATCCTCGAATGCAGAGAGGGGTAGAACTCATGGGTCAACATGCAGGCCAATCGACCATGGTGTTCTCTACTGCATTCTTTGCCTAGTTCCAACGATAGATCGTCGCCATCGATGAATATGCATATGCAGGTGTCGAATTCCAAGGAGATCTAGATCTAGTATTACCAGAAGGCACTCAGTGGGGTGCAATAGGTAAGAATGATTTGACCATGTTTTTTGATTTTTCTAAGGTTTATACAATGTTTTTGTGTTTTTATTTATTTCCAAGACTAAACTAAATGTTTGATGTAATGCATATATTGGTTGTGTTCAACTAGTAGAGGAACCAGAGCGTGAAGTAGATGTGTCAGCAGAGAGGGCTGTCGGGAGAGAAATCCTTCAGGACCTTGATATGGATGAGACTTTAGCTGAGCTTCAGCAGCACATAGAGGGGCTGACCTTCAGGATTCTGGATTGCTTGATTGAAGAGCTTCCCAGGTGAATTCAGCAACAAAATATTGGGGTTCCTAATCGTTGGATGTGGTTTCTTCGTAGGATTGCTAGATCTATAGCATGTTACCATGAGCACCACTAGTTTAATTGTGACTTTTTGCATACATTTTGAGGTTAGATGACCAATGTGTCTTGGGCACAAATTTTGTAAAACCTATAAGTATCTATCTATATGATTTCAAAGTTTTTCCTATGTTTAATGTGCAATCCTATTCAATGATGTGAATTTTTTCTTTACCTATGTTGCAAATGTCTGCCTAAAACTTGATTAGCTAATGAATCAATTAAAGTGTTCAAATTTCTAGAAATGTGTTGATATTGAATGAAATCAAAATGTGTTTCCAAAAGTCGAACTCTTACGAACAATCTAAGAAGTGTTGGATTTCTAACAATATAAACACTAGTAAGTTGTAATACTACAAGTTGTGAGTCTAACCTTATGATTATGTGGTTAATACCAAATGAAATGGCATTAGAGAGAAGTTTGATCAATGCGCTATACTCAACGATATTGTTTGTCGATTTACCAATACAAATCCCTTGAAAACTCACTAACTCGCCGTTCGGAGTGAAAATGGCCCACGTTGTAGAGGATAGATTCTACATACTATGACTAGCACCATCAACATATCCAACAAATGGTTCCAAAGATTCAGAAATCTACCATAAAATGTAAAGTAGATTACTAACGTCAAGAAAATTCTAAAAACAAATTAAGATAGTGAATGTAAATCAACAACATATAAAAACATAATACAAAAAATTACTATGCTCATGATTAAGCATAGTAACATTTCAAATACAACCCATTTCTAGGCTGTGCCAATGGAATTCCATCGTAATCAACTAACTCGTAGGCATGATTAGTAAAAACTCTTTTGAAAATATAGGGGCAATGCCATAATGGCTCGAATTTCCTTGTACCTATTACATCAACTTCTTGATCATAAAGAAGGACCAAGTCGCCCTCTGAGTAGATGCGAGGCTGTACATTTTTGTCATATTGCGCCTTTATACGTCTCTTATGTGCTTTTTTGGCCAATTGGGCTTCACGACGCGTTTCATCTAGATGGATAAGGTTAAGGAGACACACTTATTCTTCTGAGGTGTTAGGTAACAAGTCTATCGTGAGTTTTAACGATGATATTTCACATTTGATTGGTAAGATAGCTTCCAGACCATACACCAATTTAAAATGACTAAATTCGGTTGCATTTCTCACCAAGGTTCCATATGCCCACAAAGCGGAGTACAGGATCAAGTGCCAGTTCCTTTTACGGACTCCTATCATTCGTTTAATAATTTTGTTAATAGCCTCAACTTGTTAATTTGATTGTGGATAATAAGGAGTAGAATTATCATGTGAAAATCCTAACTTGGTATCCAATTCAGAAATCATATGGTTGTGAAAATTCTTCCCATGATCCGTAACTATAGCCTGTGGGACCCCAAACTGTGGAATAACGTGTTTGAAGAAAAATAATGCAGCTGTTTGTCCCGTGTTGTTGAATGTAGGCATCACTTTGGACCATTTGGTAAAATAGTCGACCGCGACAATAATATAACCATGCTCCCTGGTCAAAAAAGGGTTACAGGTCATGAAGTCAATACCCCATTTCATAAATGGTCCAGCAGAGACAACAAGATGCATTGGTGCTGGCGGTTTGCGGATTTTACGATAAACAATCTGGCATGCATGACAAATTCTGACTACGAGGATGAAATCACGAAAAATAGTAGGCCAAAAGTAACCAGTGCGGAGTATCTTCTGCATGGTAGCATATCCAGAGAAGTGTCCACCACAAGCCCCAACATTACAATCATTTAACACTTTTTCGGCCTCCTATGGGTGAGGCACCTCATTAAAATGGTATCGACACCACGATGATAAAGTGTATCGCCGACGATCAGATAATCTTTGGCTTGGTATTGAATACATCGCTGATCAGAGCGAGAGGTATTAGGTCAAAAATTTTGGGTTTGGAGATAAATGATGACATCCCCATACCAAGGATCAGATGATCCGATCAGAAAAAGAGACTCGTCTGGAATAGATGGTTTCGACATAGTAGTAGTACTATTAGAGGGAAGGTCACAAAGAAGCTCTACCAAAACTAAAGACTTCTTTGATTTGGATTTGATGAATTCCAAATCAAATTATTGCAAAATGACAATCCATTTTGAATATTTCCCCCCTAGCAATTGACTTGATAATAGGTAAGTCATGGGGTTGCAATCCAAAACTATTGTTGTTTTTCGGAGCAGTATATTATGGCGAAGTCTTTGGATAGCTTGAACAGCTGCCAAGGCAAGCTTTTCCATGTATGAGTACTTAACTTCTGTATCATTGAGATTATGACTCAAATAATAGATCAGATGTTCAATTCCATCTTCTACTTGGACTAAAACCATAGCAATGGTCGTTTCAGCCGCGGTGATATATAGGAAATAATCATTTTGATAATTAGGAGGATACATTAATGATGCTCGGACAATATGGTCCTTGACAACATCAAAAGAAGCTTGCGCAACTTGGTCCCAATGGAAGGGAACCCCCTTTTTCAATAATCGAGTAAATCATTTAGCCATTTCGGCGTAGTTTGGAATGAACCTTCTCAGGAAGTTAGCCTTTCCTTGAAGTTTCTGTATCTGAAGTAAGTTTGATGGTGTAGGCAAATCAAGAATGGCCTGTACCTTCAGTGGGTCTATTCGAATTCCTTCTTTTGAGACTACGAATCTAAGGAATCGACTAGAACCAACACAAAACACACATTTTTGTGGATTGAGGCATATCTTGTAGTGTCGGCAGCGTAATAAAATGGCTCTCAAATGCATCGAGTGATCAGTATAATTTCGTGAATGCGCTAGTAAATCATCTAGATATGGTTGAACAATGTGCTTGATGTTGTTGAAAGCATAATCCATTTCTCTCTGAAAAATTGCCCCAGTATTCTTTAAACAAAAAGGTAGTTTCCTATATGTGAATGTGCCCCAGGGATAGATGAATGTTGTCTTATGTTGGTCATCTGGGCGGATATTTATTTTATTGTAGCTGGAAAATCCATCCATGAACGAAAATATTTCGCATCTAGCACAATCGTCAATAACCTGGTCGATAAAGGGAGTAGGATAGTTGTATTTTGGATAAGCATGATTAACATCTCGATAATCGACGCACACTCTAATGGTTCCTTGTTTTTTCATAAGAGGAACAATATTGGAAACCCACTCAGTTAGCGGAACAGGGTAAATGAAACCAGCACGTACAAGTTTTTCAACTTCTGTTTAATGGCAGCGGCTTTATTTGGATGAAAAGGATGAAGCCGTTGGCGCACCAGTTTTACATAAGTATATATATTAATAATGTGTTCAACTATAATAGTATCTATGCCTGGAATTTCCTCATAAGACCAAGAAAATACATCACAAAATTCATGAAAAAGAGAGTGATACAAATAAATTTCTGATGGAGAACAAGATACACCGACATGAATATTTTATACAACGCTAGGTTTGGTCGAAATATCGATAGAAATCGTTTCTTTGATATTTGATAAGTTTCGCTCAGAGTCAATTGCATTAATCGGTAAAGAATTCATCAAGAAAGTTTTGATGGATGGGTGATATAGTTCACTGAGATTGTTTTCTTCATAATCGGGAAGATGGGAATGATGATGATAATATTCCCATGGTTCTACTTCTGACATCATAGCTTCCAAAATATTTTCATCTGTCAAAATTTTTGAGGAAAACGGATCAGATGGAGTACCAAAATCTAATGAATGATCAACCCAAACACTCGGTGACGCTGATTTCAGATTTTCCGCCCAAGCCAAATAGATTTATTGCTATGCCAAATCAATAGGGCTAGGTGGTAAAACATCATCCAACGTAGAAATATCAGAATCACCCGTACTCTCCCTTAAGCCAGAGATCATGTAGCAGGTCTCTATGCTTGCAATTTCTGTCGACGTCACGGGCGGCGGTAATGCAAAGGTTTCCATAAGAGTGGAATCCTTTAAGAGTCCTACACCAATGTTCTGAATTTCTAGTTGGGGTAAGTGAACAAAAGGAACGCTTCCAGTTACCTGTGAAGCGGAAGGAAAAAAAATAATTTATTAATGACTGTGATTGTACCTTTATGTGGAAACGTAGTCATTCTAAAGTATGTAGAAACAATGGCAGTCATTGCATATACCCATGGTCCTCTGAGTAAAATATTATAGTCAAGGGGTTTGTCAACAACCTCGACATCAATACTTACTGTTTTTCCCCCTAATTCAACATGCAGGTTATTGATAATACCACAAAGTTTATATGTTCTTCCATCAAAAGCCTTCAACGTCGTTGATGATTGTGATAATTGCGGCAAGCAAAGTGACTTCAAATAGTTTAGAGACATAATGCACATAGATGCTCCCTCATCAATAATGGTGTGATGAAAAAGGTGATTGAGAAAATTTACTTGTATGGAGAATGCCAATTCTGCTGGTAATTGCGGCACATAGCCCGTATGATTAAAGACGACAAGATTAGAATCAATTGGATCAATTCCACCAATGGCCGACAATAAAGCCTGCTTATGGGAGGGAAAATTTTGTAATACCTCAAGAGCAGACATAGCTAAAGGGGATTGAGCCAAATCTTCAACTACATTATAATTTTTTGCAGCTCTTGCTCGAGGATTATATGTCGATTTATGAATTACTCCCTTTGGTGGCTTAGTTGTCAATTCAGGAATAACAATAGGTGGTACTGATTCATTATATGGATTCATTGTTGAGGTAGTAGGTTGATCAATGGCCGGACTACCATAGTATTTATTCCGCGTTGACACCAAAATATCTTGTGAAGGTTTTGTGGTGGATAAAATTAACATTTGGGAACTAGGAGCTGGATCCATAGCAACCAAATTAGTGTCCGGATTTGGAAATGGGTCTATCAACACAACTGATGCATGAGAAGTCTTGATGATTTTTGAGACTTCAGCATGGTGAGAACAATCCGTAACAAAGTGTTCCTCATTACAGATTATGCATGGATAACGAGTATTCCGTGGTCCATACGGTTGATGAGGTGATCTTTCCTGCAGGTTAGAAGTTTGCTTTTTCTTTGATTTCCCCTTTTTCTTACCTCCTTGTTGCTTGTCACTTTTCCTTTTTCAAATCACACAAAATTAATTTCAGAAGTAGGAGCAGCATCAGATGTAGTAGCGTGGTGTGTGTTTTCAGTGCCTATCAAGCCGTCTCCGGCATGAGAGTCCTTTATTTGAGGAGGAACATTGAAATTAGATCGTGGCACATTAGGAATTTTTTCATAGAGCGTGCCAGACTGAGTGTAAATCAAGTCTAAATATTGGGCACAAGAAATAACTTGCTCTTCTGTGACGATGCCACCTTTAGCCACATCCTTAGTTATATATGGTAACTGGGACTTAATGAACCATTCAGCAAGGAGCTGATCAGGAAAAAATGTCTTAACCATTCATTGAAAGTGACACCACTCATGAATATGATCAGAAATGTGAGTAGCATTATTCTATTTGAAGTTGGTCAAGAGTTCCGTTCCAGTTTCATATCTGATAGATAACTGGAAATGGGTCAAAAATACAGTAGCTAAAGTAGTGAAATTGTCAAAAGAAGCTCTAGGTAACTCAATGTACCATTTAGCAGTCGGACCTGGTTTCCATTGAATTTAGGAATATCGGAGGGTAATTTATGAGGTATCACCGGCCACCAAGCAGCATAATTTATAAGATCATTGGTTAACCAGTTTAAATCTAGTAATTCCAAGGTTGCAACAAAAGGCAACTGTCGATTAAGGTCAAGTTGAGCATAGCCAGGGTAAGATGGAATTTCTTGGGCAACAGGTCTTTGAGCACCAACATACGGAAGTTGCTTCAGATAACCCAGAGAGGGGTTTTTTTTCATAGCAAACGCTTGAGAATTATGTTGACCAAAACCTAGATATGATACTTGTTGAAATGAAGTTTGAGGCATTTGCACTTGTGGCTGCCAAGGGGTCTGTCCACAAATGTTATAACCCAAATTAGTATAATTTGGATTCGGTTGATATGTATAACTAGGTTGCGTTTGTGACATCCCATAAAATGGTACACCATCTTGTGAATAAATGATTCCTATTACAGGTTGTTGTAAAATAACCAAAGGATTTTTAGTCTCTGGACCCAACATTTGATGATATTGAGCCGAAAAACTTGCCTGATAAGGTTGATGTATAATATTTGATCCTGTAACAGGGGTATAGATGTATTAACAAGTGGTAATGAAGTGGGTGTAACGGGTTGAATAGGTTGATACAAGTGTACAACCATTTGTGGTTGGATAGGCAGAGTGGGCTGCCATTGACAAACATTCATGTCAAGATTAGTTTGACCAAAAAGTGACTGAGTACTGTCATATTGGGTGACCAAAGGTTGCCCCCCAACATAAGGAGGATAATATGATGGAAAATAATTTTCTCCAAATGATGGGAGTCTAGTTGATATGGTACTTAAAGGAATTGACCGAAAAAGGACCAACTTGATATTTCCCTTGATGATGTATGTAATGAATCAAGTCGTTTAGTACTAACGATAGGACTACTATTTAAAATACCAGATGATGACATTAGCAAAGACCATGAATGTTAAGATGCACTAGAGAAAGTGCCAGACAATGATTTGTAGCCTGTGGGGACCGAAGGGCCACCGTGCAAATATGACTCTAGTGAGGTTGTGAGTATCGATACAGTAGCGACTGTAGGAGATACCGTAATTGGAACAACAGACCCAACCGAATATTTTGGTTTAGATATTGTTGTGTGACCGGATGTATACCCTCGAAAATCGACGGGAGATTGAATGGAAATAGGATCAAAAAAAGTAGTTTGAAATGATTGAGGAAAAGACTCGTACAGGTAAAGGTCCCCCCAAAAATGGGTTGGAGTTAAAGGTGTATCATTTTGTGGGATTTCTTCAATCACAATTAAACCAGGAGGAAGAACTTCACCGTTAGGCCCAAAATGTATTTCAGATGATTGACTGTGTGATATAGGAGTTTCAATGGCTATAGAAATTTGTGGGATGACAAAGGTAGGAACAACTTCCGGTTGTTCGATTTTAGGATTCAAATTTTTTGGCAAAGAAGAGACAAGATCTATATTAATTTGTGATTAAACAACGTCGGGTCTAGGAGGTATGGTCTCAATGATTGAATGGATCGTGGCCACAGGTAGCTGTGAAGACTCTGTTTCAACAACAGTAAATGAACCGGGATGTGTGGAAACAATTTGAGCTAACTCTAGTTTAAAATATGATGTTTCCCCAGAGGTATGAATTGTACTTGATTCGGTAGATTGTGATCACCTTCACCTACCAGAAGTAACTTCTGGTGGTAAAGGTGGTTTTAAAGCTAATCTGCATGAACGACAGGGAATAGGAGTTTGTTCTTCCATGATTACTGATTTATTTTAACCAAAAAACAAATAAACAAAAAGAGGGTAAAACTAGGAAAAAGGGTTTACCAAGAAACTGTGAACTACAGAATACCTCCTGGTGAACCAAGAAGTACGGGCAGGTAATCTCCTCGAATGTTGTGTTCGGTGTATCAAAATTTCAAGTCGGCCGACTCGGTTCACTATGGATGGATAACACCTAAAATTTTTCCTCCCAAATATACTCGAAGGTATGTGGAGGCCCAAGTCTGTATTAGCGCTGTCTGATGCGAAATGCATAGTAAGAGCACCCCTTTATACTTATCATACTGTAACACCACCTAATATACCCAAAAGTACGTGGATGAGCTAAGATATACTTACGTACATGGAGTGAGGTATCACACTCTGAATGTATCGCAGACAAGTTAATGAAAACTACTATGTTTTACGATGCCGGAAGACGTCTCTAGCCTAGACCTTTTAAATGTTATCATTATGGTTCCAATGCGTTGTTAAGTAAATTGAGATTAATTTTATGTTGATCTTGCTTAACAATTTTCCTTTCAAAGGTTCACCGCGATGATGTGTATGAAATTCCTAAAATGAAAGCTAAGAATGATAAACAAACTTTCACTTTCAGCTTTTTCAATGAAGAACTTAGCTACTAATGGAAGAGAGAAAATAATTTGTGAGCAAAAAAATCAATGAACAAAAAAAATCAATGAATCACAAACTAAATGCAGATTTCCTAATGTTCCTTTTGCAAAACACACACAATCCTACATGAAAATGCAAGTTTTTATTTTTAGTTTCCTTAATGTTATGAATGCATAAAAGAAACTAGGTGCACTAGATCAATAATTCAAATGCCTTTTACTTTCGAGAAACGAAGAATACAAACAACAATTTCTCTTCTGAAGGAAAAACGAGGATTTCAACAACAATTTCTCCAATCAAGGAAATGAATATTTTACGACAATTTCCTATTTCTAAAGCAAATGATTCTTAATGTGACCATAAAAAGTACTTTGAAATCAACTTATCAATGATAAAGAAAATTTTTTTTAAACAAACATTGAACAAATTTTCAGCCAAAGAAGGAAGAAGTATATAGAGTCACTAGTCAATTGAGCATCAAACTTTTCAGAACACAGCAGCAAACAAAACTGAAGCAAGTTGCAAAGTCAAATTCAAGGGAATTTGGATACTTTAAGGAGTCAACGCAGTCCCCAAGGGGAGACAGTGCTCTGCAACGCAGGCTAGGAAGGGAGACAGTGCTCTACAAAGCATTGTGTCCAGTCTATGGGTGCATTGGGCGCAGTATAAAAAGAAAAATAATACTGTTTAACTCACTGTCTTTGAAAATTAAGCTCTGAAAAAGTTTAATATTTGTGTGTAACAACTACTGGGTGGATAAACAAAGCAAATTAGAGGCTAAAACACATAGAACTAAGAGAAATTCTCCCCAGTGGAGTCGCCAATTTGTTGTGCCAGAATTGTGAATTACGGATAAATCACACTTCCCTAGAAAGGTGCTAGTCTAGAACAACAGGTGAAAGAATATACGACTATTTCTCCTAACTCAGAATAGATACACAGAGAGGATGGGAGGCTTACTTGTTCAATCACTTCCAAATGGCTCCTTCTGTCGCTTTCGTTGCAGCTTCAAATTCAAGCGGTTTGTGAGCTGAATGCTTCATGCAAGAAAGAACACTAAAACAACAGAATATGCAATAATATAGATATCTATTCAAGCTAGTTAGCTAAAACAGTAAAGCATAAACCATATACATCAACTAAGATCTTTCAATATGGAAAATCAAATCCAATACAGATGGATATATGGAAAAATAAGCAGTACTCTTTATTGATGATAGAAGGAGAGGTTACAACCTAGTGACTGATTTAAAGTGACCTTCCAGCAACGTTCCCAAACCTCATCACAGTATAAATATCTCCAGCAGCAGCTTCACAAATCTAGCTCTCAATTGAAAATTCTCTAGCATTTCTCTACTCAAATTCTTCCTTCTCAAGCACTCAGATCTGTGCTCAATTTATAGATGATCTGTAGTTTGTTTTGCAATCAATGACTTTCCAATAATAGGCAAGACATGTTTCCAGTCATGTAGATGTCAAATGGGCACTTGTATTCGAAGCTTGACACATGTGAACTCTTCTAGAAGGCATTGGCCAAGTGGAGATTTTGGAACAATGAGAATTTCGCTCCCAATGTGACCAACGCACCTGTGAATGTCGGGAAGTGCTTTGCAAAGCATCCTTGCATGGGTCTACCTGTATATGAAGTGCACTTAGGCCCCTTAGAGCCTGCGTTGGTGAGCTCTCATATGCTATATAATAAGCTTAAAACCATGGAAACCTTTGCTTGATGAAAGTATTGCTTGATTTGTCTTGTTTCTTATCTTAGGGCATGTAGCAACCGAAATGATAGGGAATGATAAACCCTTGATCTTTGGTCCTAGAGAAAATTTATAGTTAACCAGGTCATTGGGAATTGTGCCCAAATTGACCTATAACACAAATCATGGGTAGAGAATATTGACATCTACTTCCAGGTGAACAAAATACCAGACATGGAGGCCATCAAGATAGTAGCGCTGCACCTTAAGGGTGAGGCACATGATTGGTGGTTTCATGGCTTATCTACATTGGGTTATGCCAATGTGACTGCATATTCAGAGTTCAAAAGGAGGTTGGTGAAGAGGTTTTATTAGAGAGACCCATAGGAACCTTTCATGGGGCTAGCAAAGATCAAATAGTTAGGTAATCTAGAAACTTACATTTCTGAATTTCTAATTTTTTTTGTTATGGTTCCTGATTTATCTGCAGCAAGAAGGGTCTATATGTTTATTGACGTGTTAGCAGAACCTATTCATGGGTTTTTTAAGTCTACCAAGCCCACTACCCTTCAAGATGCCATTTAAAGGGCTAGAGATCTACAATATGCCTTTCCAAAAGCAAAGGCAACATTTCCGCAAAAGCCCACTTTTCCATCAAAGGGAAAAGATGAGAAGGCTCCTTTTCCAAAAGAGAGACAAAGTAAAATACCTCTTAGTGATGATGTATGAAGAGACTTGAGGAGAACGAAGCTTTGCTTCACATGCCAAGAATCATGGGCTCCCGAACATAGATTTGCAGCAGGAAAGGCACACTATATAGAGGTCTTCTCAGATGATGAGGAGTATGAAGAAGAAGAACCAGAAAGAGGTCATAGTGCTGGCATAACAGGAGATGATCCACCACCACCAGGAAGTGGGGATGGGGAATTTGATCCAATTAGAGGGGCTCTTTCATCATTGAGAGGAGTACCCAAGTACTTGACCTTGAGGGTTCGAGGTTCCATCATTGGATTAGAGGGCTTCAATTTTGATTGACAGTGGGGCTACCCACAAATTTATTGATGCCCAACTAGTGCAGAGGAGGGAAATACCCACTAATGATTTTGAGGGATTTTTTGTTTTGGTTCCAGGAGCTAGAACTATGCAGTGCATGCATTATGTTCCATATTTATCTGTCACCATCAGGCCATATACAATTACTGATCACTTCTTTGTGGTTGACACACCTAACACCAATGTGATATTGGGTGTGCAGTGGTTGATTACTTTTGGGAAGGTCACCATAGATTGGGAGACATTGCAAATGGAATGGGTGGATAGAAAGAGTGGAAAAAACTATATTATTGATGGCATGGAAACATATCCCTCACATATAACTTCCACACAGAAAAAAAGATTGATTTTCACAGTAGAAGAAAGGACCTAACAGTCTGATCTATCATGCACATGAATTTAGCCCATGAGAGATTACTGTTTTGTGGCAAACCACCTGGGAGGCCACTTGATCAGGAGTTGGTGAGGAATGTCTCACATCATGATGCATGAATCATAGATCCAGGAGGAGTGGGAGAATTGGGAGGTCATGATACAGTACTGAGAGTCTTGGGTATACTCAAGGAGGAGGGAGATATTCTCCCAACATCATCATTACCCACTCTCATTTAAGATCTTGCGCTGAGAAAGGAGCAACAGAGGGAGGATAACAACCTTCCAATATCTGAATTTGGCATGGGATATGTCAAAGAGGAGGACAACCATATGACAGATGATTTATGGGATATATCATCAGCGCTGTCACTTTGGAGGATAGATCCATATTGGAAATCCCAGCTGTTGTGTAATATTCCTACATTAGCATGCAGCTAATAGGAATATTGATTTTTGATTTTTGCACCTAGTACATGAATAAATGAGGGAAGAGACCCATACTTAACTTGAATTAGCATAAAAACCATCTTGGTGTGAAAGGGGATCATTCCAGTAGCTATATTTGACACCATCATGTGTGAACAAGGGCAATTGGATGTGGATAAAAGTCAAGTTTGACCAAGTCAACAACATTCATGGAGAAGAGTGGATCATCAATGCAAATAGCTCAATATGAACAAGGATCAGTTTAAATAAACATATGAGAGCTAGCTTGAGGGCACTTGGGTGTGAAAAGGGTTGAAGCAAGTTGAAGAGGTCAACTTTGACCAAATCAAACAATGTGGTTATGGAGGAGTCGCCTTGATGGAGATACAACGTAGTTTTGGATGGAGATTGATCATATGATGTTAGAAACCCTAATGGGTGGGACCCAAGGTGAGGAGGCTCACATAGTTTACATAGTTTATAAAGAAGAGGAGGGCAACCATTTGAGTTTAGCTTGATGATTATTTATTTTTATGGTCTGCATGACTATTTTTCATTCTCTTGCTGTTTAGTAGAGTTGTAGTGCTGCTTAGCACAAGGCATTCCTGCTTAGGGATTCCTTCTCCTACCTTGAGAGGCCTCTTGGAGGAGCATTGTACTTCATTTTTCCACATTCAGGCTTGAAGCCAAGCATCTTCCTTCAGCTACAATTTTATTTCTATAGAGTTTAACATTGTGTTGTAGCGTGTTGCAGTGGAAGGTTCACAACACCACTTCTAGATCTTGTATTTCAGAGGACGAAGCATTCCTCTCCTTGAGAGATCAGTGAGGGAGAATTATAAGAATATTTTACATCTTGGCACTTGGCCAAAGAATTCTCGATATCCTACAGTGAAATCCTTTGCAGGAACTGCTTCATTTCTCTTAGTATTGCAGTAGCAGGGTCAAGACCCTTGATCTTGAGCTTGTTCCTTGGGGAAAGGGCCAACCCTTCTCTCGGAAGGATTGTATAAAGCATATTATTATAATCCTTGTATTATTCATCTTCATATATGTAGAGCTATAGTATAACTACATTGTTTTAGATCTAGATCTGCAGATCTGTTATTTTATACTTGTAGTTTCATGAATCCCTTGCTGAGTTATTCTTATATTATATAAAAAGGAAGAGATCTCCATTTTTCTCAGCCATTGAATGATTTCAAACTACAGATCTATTATTTCTTATAAATTTCTGCATAAAACCTCATTAAAATAATGTTGTCACATGCTTCAAGATTTTTTTTTGGCTTAAGTCAAGGGGTTTGGGCAATTTTGAGTTGTATTGGCTTGGGGAGACCAGTTTAGCATGGCTAGTGAGATTTTTTTTTGCTCCCATTCTGTAAGTGAGATGTATATAGTATTCACTAAGGGATCCAAGTCCCATTTCTCATAGTTATAGCGTAATTTCCTGAAGATAACGTTTTTATGGTCCATATGGCTGCATTTCCCCACTTTTGGGATCATAAAAGGCACCATAAGTTTCTGCTACAAAAATAATTGATGGATATGTGTTTCTCAACACATTTTATGGGTTAATTTCTCACTGCTACTCCAGTATTTTGTTTATGTATTACTGCATTCTCATTTTGGGATATTACAGTGGTATCAGAGCCTTCTCGTAGTTCATTCAACTGGAGGAAGAGAGGAGGCCCTGAAACAAAAGGGAAATCAAGGGAAATAGATTTTTATTATCCAATTTTGATGGGATATTTGTAGAAAGGGCTTGGGCAAGAATAATTGAGGCATTCTTCCTACTACATCTAGTGGTAAAGAGAGAGGCAGTAGATATTTCAGCGCTGCACATGGAGGGTAAGGAAAGCACTTGGTGGTTCAGTAACATAAGTCATGCAAGAGTATCTACTTTTGTAGATTTCACTCAGAGGGTGATCAAGATATTTGATGAAGAAAAATCATAGAGGGAGGAGCCCTCACCACCACTTGAGGAGACTTGTACTAGTGCTATCACAACCTTGGAGGAGCAGCCTTCAACATCAGTAATTGAGGGAGCTAACATAGTAGAAGAAGGAACTCTTGCAGCCATACAAGGTGTTCTCAAATCCCATCAAGGTATGATTGAATTTTCACTTTCTATTATTGTAGAAAATCTTTTAGAGGACTGTGGAAATCTGCCTTTCCATGACCTATGGGAAAAATACAATGCTAATTTAGAGCCACAGAATTGCACTGCACTGTCCAAGAGAAATAGTGAATAAAAGAGGACCCATTCCTCATGGGGGCATTCAAATGGCAGCTTATTTCAGGAAGAAATGGAGGAAGGAATGAAAAAGGGTAGACATCTTGAGATGAGAAATATTTTCTCATTTCTAGATGATAATTTCTCAATGAGCATGCCACAGCTCAAAGAGAGACTTCTACCTGCAGCAGATCCAAAATCCCATTAGTTTTGGAAGGCCATGCATGAGAAGAAGGTCTCACTAAGAGACCCCATTTAATGAAGTGAAAAGTTCCTCAAAGGTTTGAGGAGGTTGGTGTCCTACAATGGGAGGATACCAAGTATTTTTAGAATGATATCCATCACCCACATTGGGATGAGTGGATGATAGTATCGATCAAGGGGTTTCCAAACCACTTGCAAATATATGATATAGGCCAGCAAGAAGCATGGCTACGCTGGCTGCTCTTGAGTGAGTATGATTACTATCCAAGGGTCCATATTTTCTTGTCTCATGCCTTATGTCTCAATGATAGAATGCATAAGAAAAATGCATGGCTACTATGGTTGTTGAGAAGAGAGTTTGGACATCACATGTTATATCTTATGTCCATATATTTACTCTTATTTGGGATATGTCTCATGTATTTACATATTTTTTTGTTTGGGATGTATCTCATGTATGTACTTGGGTTAGGAAGGGAGGATAACTCTCAGATGATGTGGCATAAAGGAGCTTGTTTGAATTTTTTTGATGAGACATCCCACATGTCCATTACTATATTGTTGCTCCATGACTTGCATCATGATAATGAAAGGAGGCAGCAAGAATCCTTGTTGTTGTGGTTACTATTGGGAGAGTATGGGCATAAATTTTTCCATACTCATCATGATATTTATGGAATAATGTATGGAAAATTCAAGGTGCAAAGAGGCTACCCTTCAACATTGAAGGATAGGGAGGGGCTTCCACATAGGAAGAAGATTTCCCCAGATAGCAGCATGATAGTGGATGACTTTGACATGTGGAATGTCAAGGAAGGGAATCATGGAGTGAAAAGAGCCTTATAAATAGGGTCAGCAACAATGTCACTCGGGAGTATGTTTCTATTGATGGAGTGTTCCAAGGGGAGCATGCATCCTCTCTTATTGCAGATTTTTATGAGAATATTCTCATGGGAGGACTCATCCATGGACCTCACTTTCAGCTTACTCATTATGCATGGTAAGAAATATATTTATGTACTTATTGATTATTTCATTGAGTATGTATACCTTCTCACCATGTATGTACAGTGCCTTGCTCCACAAGAGGGAAAGATTATTTATGGGCTTCATGGCCATGCTAGAACCAACATCTATGATGGAGATAACCCTTCTCTACACGACTTTGGACAAGTGTGTTGTCATTCTCATTGTACTCAGCTGATATATAATGCTATTTACCACCTTATGGTAGATGTGAAAACATGCACAACTATTATCTTATTGGAAGAAAACTTGCCACATGATGATCTAAAGCATCAGTTGGGAAGACTGCGCTGTATCCACCTGAGGAACCATTGGTATCATCCAAAATCACACATAGCCTTCAACATTTTTTTGATTTGGAAGCCAAATGGTGATGATGTGCCATTCATTTTAAATGGGATGATTTGGGCCAGCATGATTCATGACATGGGAGAAAGGATCTTTAGAGATCTAATATTCTTCATGCCACTTGAGGGAAACATTATTACAGCCCAAGATCATCATATGCTCTAAACTTATCATAAGTGTAGAGGAATATAGTGTGGGGTAGGCCATTTTTCCTACCATGTTCAGTTATTCAGCCCACATACATTGCAGGAGCCAAAGGTGGAGGAGATCTTTCATGAGTTTCCATGTTGGAGGGTGACTCATCTTGTATGGATGATAGCTTGGGGATGGAGGTTTTACATGGGAATGATAGTTCCCAACACATTTCAGACTCCATGCCTTGAGAGGACCTCTAGATAGCACATAGTTGCCTCCTTGAGTATTTCACCTTTTCATGATGATGGCTATTTGGGATGCTCACCAAATGCTAGCTTACATGCTTGGGAGGGGCACTATGGAGATTAAATGTTGATACAACATCATTGGAGGAGTTCATCATATGAGGATGCTATAGGAGGGGGAGAGGAAAATCTTCAGTTCTATCCTTATAGTTGCTTGAGGACAAGAAACATTTGGGAGGGGAGGACTGTAATGTTCCTTCATTAGCACGCAGCTAATAGGAATATTGATTTTTTATTTTTGCACCTAGTAGATGAATAAATGGGGGAAGAGACCCATACTTAACTTGAATTAGCATAAAAACCCTCTTGGTGTGAAAGGGGATCATTCTAGTAGCTGGATTTGACACCATCATTTGTGAACAAGGGCAATTGGATGTGGACAAAGTCAAGTTTGACCAAGTCAACAACATTCATGGAGAAGAGTGGATCATCAATGAAAATAGCTCAATATGAACAAGGACAAAGTCAAGTTTGACCAAGTCAACAACATTCATGGAGAAGAGTGGATCATCAATGAAAATAGCTCAATATGAACAAGGATCAATTTAAAAAAACATATGAGAGCTAGGTTGAAGACACTTGGGTGTGAAAAGGGGTGAAGCAGGTCGAAGAGGTCAACTTTGACCAAATCAAAGAGCGTGGTTATGGAGGAGTGGCCTTGATGGAGATACAACGTAGTTTTGGAGGGAGATTGATCATATGATGTTGGAAACCCTAATGGGTGGGACCCAAGGTGAGGAGGCTCACATAGTTTATAAGGAAGAGGAGGGAAACCATTTGAGGTTAGCTTGATGATTATTGATTTTTATGGTCTACATGACTATTTTGCATTCTCTCGTTGTTTAGTAGAGTTGCAGTGCTGCTTAGCACAAGGCATTAATGCTTAGGGATTACTTCTCCTACCTTGAGAGGCCTCTTGGAGGAGCATTGTACTTCAGTTTTCCACATTCAGCCTTGAGGCCAAGCATCCTCCTTCAGCTAGGAGATTCATGGACCATGTGGAGATGGAGGAGATACATAAAAATTTGAAGGAGTTATCACAGCCACCTCTTTCCTCTTTGGGAATGAGAGGGGATCTATCTATGAGCCACTCCATTTGTATGAGAAAAATTTATGGTAAGGATCATGTTTGTATGCATAATGATTTACTTGATGATTATTTGCATTCCTTTTGCCATAATGTACAGGCCATTGCTCCAAGTATGTTAAGTCCCTATATTACTAGTATAGACCCTTATTGTTGTTATTGTAACCCCCTTATTGTTATTATTGTACCCTTGTAACCCCCATATTGTTATTATTGTGCCCTTAAATTATTATTTTTAGGTCGGCTAGGATTACATTGTGGCCCCACTAGGATTACATTGTGGCCCCATGGACTCTTATATATAGAAAGGAGGTTTTGTAATTTGAATCATCTAAGAATTGTTCATTCATGTAATGTATTGGAGGTTTCCCCCTAGAAGTGGCTTATTTATAAGGCATTGATATCTCTTTTATTCTCTTTTTGGAGTTGGTTTCACAACATTTGGTATCAGAGCTTTGAGATTCTAGGGTTTCACTGCTCCAAACAGGTCATCGTGGTATTTTCGCTATGATTTTTTTTCTATGAAGGTTCAGAATCTGAAATTTTTAGGGTGTGAAGCCAAAATCCTAAGGAACATCATTGAAAAATTTTAGAGCTTGGTTCGCAAAATTTTCAAATATATGATCTGTGCAAGTTAGGTCATTTTGCAGGCTCCTGAATTTTAGCTAAACAAGTCATCGTGGTATTTTCATAAAAAAAAATTTCTACTAAGGTTCAAAAGCTGTAATTTTTAGAGTGAGAGTCTGAAATCTTGAGGAACATCGTTGTATATTTCAGATATTGGTTCGCAATATTTTTGGAGATATGATCTGTGGAAGTTAGGGATTTTTGAGGCTTCTAAATTTCATCTCAAAGACGTGATCGTGGGAAAATATTCATAGATCTCTCTCTGAGCATCGGATTGGAATGATGTAAAAAGTGGCTGCAAGTACATGGATTACAGTTTTTTTTCTATCAATTTTAGTGCCAAAGGAGGAAACAGTGACACGTGGCAAGTCATACAATTTCACTCTACTGAACTAGTCCAAAATTGGGTCATTGTGGGAGATTGGATATAACTTTTCCTTGAATAATCCAAATCGATCGCACCGTGGAATTATTGAGAAGCCTGTGAGGCTACCATAATAAGTAATTTCAGATATTGAGGATCTACAATTATAGAGATAATTCAATTTCAATATCGAGCTCCTCAAAAGCAAGTAAAAGGTGTGTATTTTTTTATTTTTTCCGAATTGCATAAGTCTTGTTTGAAGAATCAAGTTGAATTGATTCCAAGGGCATATTGTAGAATAGATATCAGTATTGGATTCTAAAATGGCCCCTAAAAATAATTCAACACCCATTAAGCCTTTAGAAGGCTCTAATATGACTCATGAAGATGAAGAATGGCAACATGACATATCAAAATTACAAGAGCAAGTGCAACAAATTTCGCTCTCGCAAAGAGCAACAAAAAATGACATGGAAGTTTTGAAGAAATGCGTGGAAACTAAGATGGATGGTTTGAAGAAAGGCGTGGAATATAAGATGGATGGTTTGAAGAATGGCATGGAATCTAAGATAGATGGCATGGAAGCTGGCATGGAATCTAAGATGGATGACATGGAAGCTAAGATCGATGAGAAAATGGAAAACATGAAGAATGATCTAAAAGCAGACATGGAAGGTTTGACAAAGTTGACACAAGAAATGTTTCCTAATGGTGAAAAGATAGTAGAGGAAACTCATGATGAGAACAAAATAAATGTTAATCGTGACTTTATAAACTCTAATGTTGGTGGGAAGAACCACCATATTCCAAAAATGGATATGAGGAAGTTTGATGGAAAGGATCCTGTAACATGGATACTACAGATGGAGCAATATTTTGATCTCCATAATGTCCAAAACACACAAAAGGTATGCATTGCAACTTTACATTTAGAACAAAATACATTTGTATGGTATCGATGGCTTTGCTCCCATAAAAAAATTGTCACTTGGTCAATTTTTACCGAGGAAATGACAGCACATTATGAGGATACAAAGAGCAACACCTTCTTTAGCCAATTGATAAATCTCAAACAAAAGGGTTTAGTGGGGCAGCACATTGAGGACTTCCAAAAATTGAATATAAGGGTAACTGAAATTCCTGAGGAACACATGATTGATCTCTTCATAAGTACTCTAAAGGACAACATCCAACATGAAGTTCGTGTTTTGGAGCTTGATTCATTGGAGAAGGCATTCAGGTTGGCAAGAAAAGTTGAATGTAAAATTATGGCGACAAGGAAGCCTACCACTCAATTCTATAAAGAAGGAAGTGTTGCTACGCCTAGATTTCCACAACCTACAAGGTTGACACCACAAAAATTGGAAGAAAAAGAGCAAAAGGGCTTTGCTACAGTTGTGATAGAAAATACACTAAAGGTCATAAGTGTGCTGAGAAGAAATTATTTTACATAGATTGTGAAGAGGAAGAAGAGAATGAACAAGAAGAGGATATACACCAGGAACTAGCCCTAGAAGAGGAAGAAATAAATCTGACCATATCGTGTAATGCACTAGCAGGAATTACCACTCCTCAAACTCTCAAGATAGAAGGACATATCAAGAAGAAAAAGGTAATAGTGTTGATTGATTCAGGTAGCACCCATAATTTTATTCATTGTAAGGTAGCCAAGGAATTGAATTGTTTCCTATACCCAGCACCAGAATTTCAAGTGATGGTTACAAATGGAGGAACTATAAATTGCTCTGGAAAATGCCATAATATCAAGCTAACCATGGGGGAATATGTATTGAATATTCCAATGCTTTCCATTCCTATGGAAGGTGCTGATGTTGTACTAGGAGTACAATGGTTACAATCTTTGGGGACGGTAGCTTTTAATTTTCAAGAACTTTTCTTGAAATTTTTTTCAGAAGGAAAGGAAGTCGAATTACGGGGTATTGAAGGGAAGCCGGGAAGGATAATAAGCTCTAATGTCATGACAATGCTTCTAAAGAAAGAACAACGAGGCGTAATTGCACAATTATGCTCACTAGAAGTTCCGACATCAAAATCATCTATTTCTGCAGATCTCCAACAAGTCTTGGACAATCATTCCAAGGTGTTTGAAACTCTCAAAGGACTCCCACCTATTCGTGATCATGATCATGCTATTCATTTGATTCCGGGAAGTGTTCCTCCAAACATCAGGCCTTATAGATATCCTTACTTCCAAAAGAGTGAAATTGAACGTATGATTGCAGAAATGTTAGAGGCGGGTATAATTCAACCTAGTCAAAGTTCTTTCTCTGCTCTCGTAGTATTGGTACACAAGAAGGATGGATCATGGCGAATGTGTCCGGATTATAGGGAGCTCAATAAGCTCACCATTAAAGATAAATTTCCCATTCCTGTGATCGATGAATTATTGGATGAATTACATGGAGCAATTTATTTTACCAAGTTGGATCTTCATTCAGGATATCATCAAATTAGAATGAAGACTGAAGATATTCCAAAAACAGCATTTCGAACTCATGAGGGTCATTATGAATTTTTGGTCATGCCTTTTGGCCTTACCAATGCACCTTCTACATTTCAAGGGTTGATGAATTCCATTTTCAAACCCTTAGAAAATTTGTGCTAGTATTTTTTGATGATATACTAATATACAGCAGGTCTTGGAAGGATCATGTTCAACATGTTGAGAGGGTGCTCAAACTATTATAGGAGAAACAATTATATGCAAAAACATCCAAATGTTTCTTTGGAGTACAAGAGGTGGAATATCTGGGTCATATTCTATCTCACGAGGGTGTTAAGGTAGACCTAACAAAATTAAAGCCATTAAGGAATGGAAAGTCCCCACAACCATAAAGTAGTTGAGAGGATTTCTTGGGTTAACAGGGTATTATCGAAAGTTTGTTAAGAATTTTGGGAGAATAGAATTACCTCTGATGCAGGGATTCTGCTAGAAAGAAGATCTTCTCATATAAGAAACTTCACACCCAAACAAGATCAAAAAATGTTCAATTATTCTATTGAATAAATCCATAAAAAAAACATTCAGCTCAAATTTACATGAAGGCGGAAAGAGCCATGCAAATCAACTCCATTAACTATATCAAAATTCTGTGGCCAAATATTACATTGGGTGGCCTCTGGCTCTTGGCCCTTCAAACCTCTCCTCACTCACTCAACTCTTCACTATCTCAGTTCTTCAACTCTATATTTTTTTCCTCACAAAAACACTCACATTTATACACAAATAATGAATTTAATTCATTCCAAAAATATCTCCACCTAGTCCTCAATTAAATCTAATTTAAATTCATTTTAGGTGTGGACTCAACTAAGTCCCGTACATAGAATTCCTACTCCCTAAATTTGCCACCTAATTCTATTTTCTCTCATATCCTTTTAATTATTAAAAGAATATATACAAAATCCTCACCTTTATAATTTATCTCCTATTTTATTTAAAAATAAAAAATTAATTAATAAAACAATTAAAATGTCACACCCCCCTTTATTACATAATTAAATAATGAAAACTGGCATTGATGCTCCTACATTAGACTCCCAAGGTTGAAATTAATCATGATCGCCTAATCATGTGTTCGGATCTGTGTCTGCCTGGATCCCATATCTTATGATGCAACTTTCCACCTGTCACTACTTCTGTCTGTTGTTCTTCTCCAGGTCTCCACACTTTATGTTGCATTGCCCCACTGGCTATGCTTTCACAATCTTTTGTTGTCTTTCTCTTACTGCTTCTTCTTTGTTTTACCGCTACTAGCATCTTTCAGGATATCTTCATCATTATCCTCCTTATTAGTTCAATTTCTCGATCCAATATATCTCCTCCAGCATTAGCAATAAACCCTGTACTCACAAAAAAATTGTTAGAATAAAAAACATAAGGCTTTAGTGCCTCTTTCTCTACTGGAAACATTTCAGTATGCTGCTTTGAAATTCCGTCATCCATCAGCACATCAGTATGCTGATTTAATTCCTCTATGAGACTATCAGTTAGTCCCTCCTCGACATCATCTATTTGAAAAATGTTTCCCTGTTCTGTGTCTTTCAGTAACTTTCCCTGAACATAGATCCTTTGCTTTTCCAACTCTCTTCTCTAAAGATCTAACTTTTTGTATAACCTAACATTCTCAACTGGAGTAGAACTTGGAAATTTTATACAAATTTCCATACCTTCATTTTCTGTTGACCAATCATCAGATGGTCCTTCTTCCCCTGCTTCAATATTATGCTAAATATTTCCATAAGACCCCTTTGTCTTAATTTCTTCCCGAGATATTGCTATCTCAGCATCATTCTGAATAGATTTCAGATTCAACTCTTCTTCTTAACAAACTTAAAATTTTGTTCAACACCCTATGATATACTTGCCATCACACACAAATCATTAGTCTTAAAAACATAATACCTTGTGATCTCACTGGATGCTTCAGTCGACATCTCTCTTTGTTGTTGTGAATCCTTCATTTGATTCAGTTCTTTTGTAGATTTCCCTTCTGTCTCATCACTACGTCCCTTCTCCCTCTGGAAATCTTCCTGAATTTTCCTGGTTTCAACATCATTATATTGTAAAATTTTTTCAACAATCCCATTAAACAAATACACTTGTTTACCTCCTTGGAATTTTCCTTCAGCATTTCCACTTTCTTTCGGTTCCATAACAACTTTGATTTGCTGTATTATCCCAGAAAATAAGTCATTTATGATTTCTTCCTGTTATAACCAATCAACACATTCCTTCTCTGAAAGGAATTATCTACCAGACTTTACCTCAAGAATTTCATTCTCCTTTGTGACAGTTCCATCAGATTGTTCACCGTATTTCACACATCCTACAAACATACATAAAATGTGAGAAAAATTGCAAGGCTTCATAGCGTCACCTGCTTCTCTTACGAACACATCTTCAGATGCTTCTGAACTATCCCAATAGTTCATGACATCTTCCTCACTGATCTCTTCACCCAAAATTTTTCCATGTTTCGGGCCACAAATGGAAACATCCATTTTTTAACTCAGCCTCTCTGAGTTCTTCACAGCTCAACATCTGCTCGAGCTTCCTCAGCTCCTCCATCAACTGTATGTTTACCTGATTTTCCCTCTTTGCGTGTAGCTTCTACCACTTCACCTTCCTTCTCATGTTCCAACCATGTGTCTGGTATTTCACATTTTCCCCCAGCAATTCTATTAACAACTCAAGGTGAACTTTTATCTCTACCTTCTCCTGCTCGTACTCTTCATCAGATCTCCAGAAATGACTATCAATAGTCATCTTCCCCTCCTTTGTGAATTGCATCTGTTCACATGTGGACTTCATTTAATCCACTTCTCAACAATCCCTCACACTTTCCATTCATCAAAATGAAAGTTCTCCTCCTGTGTTTGGCTTCTCTTTGTCCTGGAACCAATCTTTGGCAACCCTTTTTGCTACAATTTGCTGCAAACAACACTGTAGCAACGCATGTGTTACAATGACCAATTATTTGGGTGTTGGGCTCCACCGATCATGCACCCAATTACATTCAGACTTTGGACTTATCTTACGACTCTTTGAATTCAGACTTATACCAAATTTTCATCTTGGATGAAAATGCTCAATCTCGACTCAAATCTATCCAAACTTTCATTTGATTCTAACACCTGTTTTCACTTCAATAATCGACCCAAAAATTATGACAATGGATGTTTCAAGTTATACAATCTTCAATTTCTTTCATATTTCATTCTTTATGAAAAATCATCAATTTTTCTTATCATTCCACATGATACTGAAGTCTTTAGTCAATTGCAATTCAAGTGTTCCAAGATTTATTTAAGGTGAAAATAAATAAACCATTCCATCTTTAATGTTCAAAAATATCTTCCTGAAGTATCATACCTCATGCTCCTATTAAGGTTATTAATAAACCTTTCCCACTGCAAAATCAACCCTCTGGTTTCCATTCTTCTGTGCCATCTTCGTCACCGTCAATACTTGCATGCTCACAAGTTTGTCATTGTTGGAACACCTAATCCTACATGGTAGGTGTGGTGCGAAAATTCACAATGAGTCCAGATGGGTGCTGGAGATGAGCAAGAGTCACTACGTGTGTTATAAATGTACATCATGTATAATGGAAAAACAAGAAAGCCTCATGCTTATCTTTCATTGTGTGTTGAGTCTCTTGTGTGTGTGTTTATTCTTTCTCATACACCATGTGTGTGTTTAACATGGCGTTTAACAGTCATCTTTAATGTAAACATTTCTCTGCACTTATATAGACCATGCAACGTCAATTCGCATCTCTTACTTGTGTACAAAGAATAAGTAACTTCTTCCATGAATGATGTACATTCGTACACTGTTTCATCCTGAATATTCCCTCCTTAAATGCCGTCACATGATGGTAAAACAAATGTCTACAACATCAAGCAATATCCAATCACTAATCAAAATAATTCTTATTTTTCCATTACATGCTTGTCAAAATAACTTAACCAAACTGTGAATAATCCCACTTGATAGTAGTGCAAAGGGCTACAAACCCACATCCACACTCTGATGCTATGCATATAAAAATGTAATTCCAATTTCATGCCAAGTAAATCCACTCCCTGGCAAACTTACAAATTTGCGGAAGCTAACAAAGTCCTTTTGAGGCCTAATGCTTTGGCATTTGTAAAGAATGGTAATCTCCATCATAGTATAATATTAATATTATACCCCTTTAACAAAATCTAACTTTAGATTTGCAATATTAACCATTGAATCTCAAGCTTGAACGCTAAGAAAATAACTTGATGAACAAAATCTTAAAAACATTGGGTTTGTTTTTAATTGGTCCATCCATCCATTGTCTAGAAAAAAACTTCCAAAACTAAACAAATTTAAATTTTTTCAGGACGCTGGTTCATACCTTTTCCAACATTGTTACTCAACTTCAAAGTCGCACTTCAACGTCGCATCTTCAAACTGAAATCCACCTCTGCATTAAAACTAATTCAAAAAATCATTTCGGAAAATAGATAATTCTACCTCTGCGTCAATTATCATTCCAAAAAATAGAAGATACTTCCTGTTTGTGAAGACTGAATCAACAATTTTCATTCCAGCAAAAAAAAAATGAATCGACTGCAATTTCATCAATGCTATGATATGAATTAGCACAACAGACTTTGATTCCAATCGATGTCGTTTAAACAACCATAGCTCAACACCGATTCATTATTGTTGCAATGAGTCTTAATGGAATTCTATTCCAGCAAACATATGTTTTAATACATCTTCAAAATTCAAGGAATTAATTCACCGCGTCAAAGGAAATTTCACTCCTGTGTTAAGACTTTGGTTCATTAGTAACAGAGATTATTTGTTTGGCAACTTTTGAGGCCAGAATCGTATTGATTCTTGCCAATCGAACCCCACAACTCTATACAAACTCTTATCAATCTCAGCACTGCAATTCAACAGAAATTTAAGTTTCTACGTTCTCATGTCCGCTAGAAAAACTACGTGGCTTCCACTACAATTCTCGTTCACTTTCAGCTCTGCACTTAACGCTGTAACACAAACTCATGCTAACACTGCAATTTGGCATCGACTATTTCATTATAGTTTACAATCAGTCCAGCAAACCATCGAACACAGAATCTAACATGTGTTACCTGGGATTTTTATCTTCATTCAAAGCTTCCTCACGTTGTCTTTGAGAATTTGTGGCACTGCTTCCACAATTGATCGATAACAAGACCAGAACTTTAATTGAAGATTCAATTCCAGTGCTAAGTCTGCAACGTTCAACTCAGCAACACTGTCTTCTACACACTACGCTTTTGTCATTCGATTCAAACTAAATTTAAAATGCTGGTTCATTCTCAAAAGGATATAACCTCATCGATCTCTTATTGAACCTCGAGGCTTGTGTCTATACACGGCCAACACAAAACTCAGTTATCACTGCTCCTCGTGCGTATTTTCCATACGGCTTAGATCACCTGCAATGCAATTTTGACCTATAATATCATTCAATATTCGACATATATCAATGGATCAAAACATCATAACAATTTTGGCTTGGGCTCCTCAAACAACATCAATTTGGAATGATGTTTTCCCTTTCATAAAAGCCTCTATCGAATCTCATTTCACTGTGATATATTAAAAGGGCATTCAAAATTAACACAGAGTACGTATAACCAACAATTTCAAAAAGAATCGAATTCTTCAAATCCGATGCCATGGATCGGTCCAATTCGATGCCAACTCAAACAGAATATTAATGCACTTACAGAGCCAAATATACATTAAATAACATACACCCCGCAAACATTTCATATTCATATACAGTTACATACTCAAAGCGCCACAAACTTTTACACAACTCAATCAACTCTTGCTCAGGCTTTGATACCAAAATGATGCAGGGATTCTACTAGAAAGCAGATCCTGGCATATAAGAAACTCACTGTTCAATCGATATCAAAAAAATGTTCAATTATTCTATAGAATAAATCCATAAAAAAAAAAACATTCAACTCAAATTTACATGAAGGCAGAAAGAGACATGCAAATCAACTCCATTAACTATATCAAAATTCTGTGGCCAAATATTACATTGGGCGGCCTCTGGGTCTTGGCCCTTCAAACCTCTCCTCACTCACTCAACTCTTCACTATCTCAGTTCTTCAACTATCCCATTGTGTTTCCTCCTCAAAAAACACTCATATTTATACATAAATAACGAATTTAATTCATTCCAAAAATCTCTCCACCTAATCCTCAACTAAATCTAATTTAAATTCATTTTAGGTGTGGACTCAACAAAGTATCGTACACAGAATTCCTACTCCCTAAATTTTCTACCTAATTCTATTTTCTGTCATATTCTTTTAATTATTAAAAGAATATATACAAAATCCTCACCATTATAATTTCTCTCCAAATTTATTTTAAAATAAAAATTAATAAATAAAACAATTAAAATGTCACACTCCCCTTATTACATAATTAAAAAAATGAAAATTGGCCTTGATGCTCCTGCATCAACCTCTAACAACATTATTGAAGAAAGATGCATTTTCATGGACTCCTGAAGCCACTAATGCCTTTGAACATCTTAAAAGAACAGTAAGCCTACTTTCGGTCTTAGCTACGCCAGACTTCACAAAAACCTTTATTGTGGAATGTGATGCCTCAGGAAATGGAATTGGTGCTATTTTAATGCAAGAAGGAAGACCCATTGCTTTTGAAAGTCTTCCAATCAAAGGAAAATATTTACAGAAACCTATTTATGAGAAGTAAATGTTAGAAATACTGCATGCACTAAAGAAATGGAGAACTTACCTAATGGCAAGACACTTCAAGGTAAAAACTGATCATGATAGTCTTAAACACTTTTTGGAACAAAGACTATCTTCAAAAGAGCAGCAAAAATGGGTCACAAAGATGTTGGGTTATGACTTTGAAATAATATACAAAAAAGGGAAGCTAAATGTTGTTGCAGATGCACTCTCAAGAAAGAATGAGAGGTGGAATCATTTCTTTGTTCCATTTCTATTATCCAACCAGATTGGATAACCGAAGCAAGAGATGAATGGAAAAAGGACGAAGAAGTGTGGACACTCATTCAAAATTTTCATCAAGAACCTAGTACATCTGATACATTTATTTGGAAAAATGATTCCTTTAAAAACTTACCACAGGTTGAAGAAATATTTTTTTTGGGATGGCCTTCAATCTGATATTCAAAATTTTGTGGCGGAATGTTTGATTTGCCAGCAGAATAAAGTTGACACAATTAAGAACCCAGGTCTTCTACAACCTTTATCCATTCCAAGTCAACGTTGGGAGGATATTTCAATGGATTTTATCACAGGTTTACCTAAGTTTGAAGGAAAGAGTGTCATTATGGTGGTAGTTGATAGAATTACCAAGTATGCACACTTTTGTGCATTATCTCATCCATTTAAAGCAAGTAAAGTTGCTATTACATTTATGGACACAATTCAAAAGCTACATGGAAACCCAAGGGTTATTGTGAGCGACAAAGATCCCATTTTTACTGGAAATTTTTGGATGGAGTTATTTTCTTGTTTGGGTATTCAATTAGCTCATAGCTCATCTTATCATCCTCAATCCGATGGTTAAATTGAGATAGTAAATAAATGTTTGGAAGGATATCTTCATTGTTTTGTATCCGATAAACAAACACAATGGGTCAAGTGGTTACCTCTAGCTGAATGGTAGTATAACACTTCCTTCCATACTGTAGCAAAAATGACCCCATTTATGGAACTTTATGGATATCATACACCATCCATCACATCATATTTAAGAGAAAATTCGAAGGTTCAAGAAGTGGAAGATCACATCGAGCATCAACAAGAAGTTATCCAACTCTTAAAGGACAACCTAAATTTGGCACAAAATAAAATGAAACAACAGGCAGATCAACATTGAAGCGAGAGAATTTTTGATGTAGGATACTTCTTATTTTTACAGCTACAACCATACAAACAAATGTCCCTCAAGCAAGCTAAGAAGGATAATAAATTATCGCCAAAGTAATATGGTCCTTACAAGGTGTTGCAAAATATTGGTACTATGGCATACAAATTGGAGCTTCCTGCTTCTTTACGAGTGCATCCAATTTCCATGTTTCATGCTTAAAGAAGGTTATAGGTGAAAATCTTCCAGTTCAAACAATATTTCCAGAACTTGATGAGGAAGGAAAAATCATATTGGAACCTGAAGCGATCACGAAAATAAGAACTCGACAGCTACGGAATCGATCAATTTCAGAGTATCTCATAAAGTGGAAGAACTTACCCACTGAAGATTCTACATGGGAGGATGAGAATTTTATGTAGAAGCACCCAGAGCTACTCAAGCATTGAGGACAACACTTTTTTGAAGGAGAGGGGCATGTTAGGTCGCTATATTACTAGTATAGTCCCTTATTGTTGTTAATGTAACCTCCTTATTGTTATTATTGTACCCTTGTAACCCCCATATTGTTATTATTGTGCCCTTAAATTATTATTGTTAGGTCGGCTAGGATTACATTGTGGCCCCATGGACACCTATATATAGAAAGGAGGTTTTGTAATTTGAATCATCCAAGAATTTTTCATTCATGTAATGTATTGGAGGTTTCCCCCTCGAAGTGGCTTATTTCTAAGGCGTTGATATCTCTTTTCTTCTCTTTTTGGAGCTGGTTTCACAGCAAAGTAGGAGCATTCTTCCATATAAACTTCATGGCCAAATTTGGGCCATAAACATTGTTGAGCATGGCCACTCCCTAGGAGGATATAGGGAGATGATTTACCATTCAGGGTGCACTCCAAAGGCACAAAACATCTCTCACCTTCTCAAATTTTTTGAGAAGACTATGGAAGAAGGTAAGTGGATGGGAAACCACTTACCACATCATGATCAAAGGCAGATAGGAGATATACTACGTCGGTTCCACATGTGGGACTATGATCCACCTCCATTTTTGCATATGGCTATTTATATGTACTTTGTTTTGATCCCATACATTGATGATGTTATTATTCTTTTTATGGGAATGACTGGAGGGAGGATGGAAGGATGGGATGTAGCCTTTGGGATATAGATTCTCCATGTTTCTTGTGCTACATTTTTCATGGAGAAAATTTGGCAAACCATGATTGATACATTAGATCTTTTGCTTCCTTGTGGGATGAGTCATTTGCATCTCATAAGAACTTGGGAGGAGCATGTCATGGAGGGATGGATTGGGAGACACTTGTCTTATGAGGGAAGCTTATCACATGGAGGTATCACTAATGGAGGAGGAGAAAAGTTGCAGCACTCACCTTTTCATTTTCTTGAGGACAAGAACCATTTGGGAGGGGAGGACTGTAATATTACCAATTAGCCATGAGCTAGTTGGAATATTAATTTTTTATTTTTCTTCTTAAATTTTTGAATAAGAGGGTATGGAGACCCATAAATATCCTTAATATGAAAAAATCAATGCCAATGTGAAAGGATGACATCTTGGCAGCTTAATTGACAACCCTTCGGTGTGAAAAGGGTCTGGAACACATAGATTGGGTCAACTTTGACCAAACCAATAACACTGTCATGGAGGAGTGGCATTCATTATGGGTCATTGCAGTTTTAGTTGGAGACTCTTTGCATGGAAGTAGTGTATTAAATTACTGTGGCCTAGGGTTAGGAAGCTCATCATTTATATAAGGAAGAGGATGGCATCCATATTCAGGTTATGTTATGTTATCATATTTTGATTATATGGTCTGATTAGACATATAGCTTTCTTCAGCTGTTTAGCTAAGATTTCAGTGATGTTTAGCACGGGGTGTTCCCAAGCGGGAATCCCACCTCTATCCTTGAGATCCTCAAAGGAAGATTTTTTTACTACATTCCAAAATCAGGCATTAGGCCAAAGCTTTAGTCTTGTGGTACAATGCAATGTCTGTTGAGAGATGTGCTGAGTTGCAGGTTGCGGTAGTGGAAAATAGATCCGTGTGATTTCTGATCTGTTTTTTAGTGGAGGAAGGCTTCCTTCCATTGAAAGGTTGGTGAGGAAGGTCCTTGAGCCCTATTGTAGCATTTGGCATGAGGTCACTTGATCATTTCCCCTTACAACATAGTTTCTGTCTTGGACTGCATTATTTTAGGGAGGAGTTGCAGGGGTGGTTTCAGTACACCATTTGGAGAGGAGGTTTCCTAGTGCAGGGATCAACCTTTCACCTAGAGGATCCATTGGAGGAGGAAAAATTATTTGGAATATCAGATCAACCACACCTTTCCAGTTTTATTTTTACAATGAATCTTCAGCCCTAGGGGTTTGATTCATATCTTATATAGTGGTGCATTTCTGAAAACCATTTTGGGTTCTTTGTTGGAGGTTGTATAGAGCCTAGAACTACATTTGCTGTATCTTTTGAGGCATATAACAACCATCTATATTTTGTGTATTCATTTCCTGTAGCAGTTCTTCTATAACTGCGCTGTAGCAGTCTCCGGAATTTTGATATAGTATCAACACCTCTATCTTGAGGATTTAATCTATTGAAGGCTTGTTGTTTCTTGTTATATACTTTGTGGCCCATTATTTAATACATATATGTTGTTGTTATGATGAATGAAAGGTCTCCATATTGGTCTCTTATTTCGATATGATGTTTACATTGCTATTTCAAGCAGTTTTCAGTATATTCCTATTTTTCCCATTTGGGAATATTACATCTTCTAACTAGGTAATAAAAACTTGTAACCCTTATCCTATGTGTTCAAGTCTGGTATTCCTATTCATTGAATTTTTTAGAAATTCGAAGGATCATTTTTTGCCCCAATGCACATCTCCATGCAGATAAAGTAGGGAACAAAGTGAAGGTAGTAATATATTTTCATGGTGCATGGCTATAACCATGAAAATTTATTGCCCTGTTCTCTACTGAATCCGAGCGAAGATTCCTAGGGTTTCAATTTTTAAAATTTTTTCCAAAACAAATTCTTTCACTATTAGCGTTTGAAAATTTTCTATCAGGTGAAGAAATGAGCGACCATGTTGATGAAAATATGGTTCTTTTGATGCAAGGGGAATCATTCTTCAATGGAGATATAGGGAAAACTTTTAGGAAGAAATCTAGATAATGGCCTATGGTCCAACTTTACAAGCTCTAATAGACTATGGCTTGTTGAAGTTTTTTGAAAATCCTTAGCATAATAGGCCAAGCTCAGTTTCTCCAAAAATTGGTTGAGAGGTGGGACTCAGAGAATGGGTATTTGGTAGTTGGTCGAGAGATCTTTAGGTTGGATATAGATGATATATAGATTTTTTATAGGGCTATCAAGGCACAAGGCTACAATGTGGCTGGGCGGAGTGAGAAATAAATCAGAGGAGCACGTGGATACGTATGTGGCTCCATATTTTAGTCCAGAAATGAAAAGTAAAGGTAGCATAGTACCTATTGTTGCAATAATGGACCAAACCTTAGAACCATAGTTCTAAATATTACAAAATTATTTGTTTCTATCGATCATCAGGCAACAAAAAAAGTGCAGATGGACCTAACAATGAGATGTTTGGAACCCACCCTTTTCAGTTGGGGTGAGGGCTTCATGGAAAACCTTAACGAAAAACTTACTCAAGCACAAAGAAGACACAAAAAATTATTTGGATATGGAATCATATTGCTGTGTTTCTTCTTAGAGAGGATCTCAGGTATGCAGCAAATGGTAGAGTATGATATTGATCCGCCTCCTATGGAGCCTCAGATGAGTAGATGGACAACACTAATGGTGATACATGAAGGGGTCCATGGTGTGAATTGGTTCAAATCCAAATACTTCCACTCGCTTAAGAATGTTCCATTAGCGATGGATTAATATGATTATGATGGAGTGGAATTTCAAGGAGACCCTGACCCAATGCTACCCCCCGAGTATGCAATGGAGCTCCCTTGGTAAGAAATAGTTTTTGTGATTTGTGAAATGTTTTTATGTTAATTTTTTTTTTAATATTATATATATTTTTTGTATTTTTTGACATGGGTACAAAGTTACTAGCATTTTATTTTTTACTATATGTATGTGTGGCAGAATCCCACCTCGATGACTATTCGCCACTTCACAAAGGAGTACCACCGTACGACTAGCCCAAGTGGTCCACGAACTAGTCATGCAGTAGGAGGAGGGAGATGAGTCAGATGAGTTGCATGAATTCACTCGCAATGTCAAGGGGTTGAATTTTGTAGTACCACCTATGCCTATTTGTGATATACCTTGACACTTACAAAGGCGCACTGTGGGGGTGAAATCTTCTCATCACCAAGGACTCCTACGTCAGATTGTTCATGTTGTGTTGTGTTTCCTTCAATGTGAGTAGGACTAACTTGGTATAGTAGTGATCCTATATTTTGTATGTCTACGTATGTATGAGGCAATATAGCTTGGGCCACAGATGCTTGATTTTGAACTATGAACCCAAGGATGAATGTAAAATTATTCTATGATATAAAAAAATGATGGATTTTATGGTGGTTTGTTCTATATGATGTTTCCTACTTTAGTATTTTATTCATGTGTATGATTTAAAAATGTGAATGTGACAAATTCCAATCTAATACATAATGAGAAATAAAATCAGAAAGTACATTAGAGCCTCTAGGAAAAGTGAATAGAAAATGTAATCAAAATTTAATTCCAAGATATTCACCCTTGAATAATATCAAAGTAATGCAAGATTCCTCATAGAATAAACATGGTTGAGCTGATAAGCTATGATTTGGGAGTCAAGATGGAAAAAAAAAATGGTAGATATCAAGGGAAACAACCTTAGTTAAGATCTTAATTAAAAAACCATATTATACCATATTATGGGCGACCGAGCAAAGAAAAATGCCTCCTGAACTCAAAATCTCATGAGTGGGCGAGAAGATGACCCAAGTGACAAAAGATACATTCTAAGTGTAACGAATTGCAACATATGCAAAGCCTATGTTGATCACCTTGACATCTATCAATCAAATACCACCATGAATCACTCACATAAGCCATTAGAACACAACTAAACCAAAAATAAATAAATCACATGCACACACACACACACACACACACAAAATTATGTACAAGACACCAAGAAACAAACTATGCATAATATCATTTGAGATAGAGCCCATTTTGGGGCTTCATGAGTGGATTTTGTTCATAATAAACTAATTAATAGACTCCTTTTTTCAGAACATGTTTAAAAATAAGAGGCCCATTCCACAAGGGTTCCAGTTTTCCTGCTCCTAAGTTGTCACGGGCTTGATGATAGACCAAAAACATATCATCCTATAAAAATACATGAGGTCGAACAAACTTATCATATTGGGCCTTTATGTGTTTATTACATTAGAGGAAATTTTAGTCTAAAAGTAGCCTCCTAAGAAAAAATAATAAAATAATGGTTAAAATAATAAAATAAGAGTTATAAATTTTGGAGGGAAAAGAAGAAAACTACTTTTTTAAATTGTATTTTTGACATATATCCCTATATGTTTACTCAAATTTCAAGTGTAGATGCTCGTTGGATGCGGAATTAAATTCCCCGTCCAAAAAGTACACATTATCCATACTTTTAGAAGACCCACATTGATAAAAATTGCAGATACATTTAAAGAACGTGTTGAACAAATTTTTTTAATGTATCTGTAATTTTTATCAATGCGAGCCTTCTCAAAAGTATGCATAATGGTACTCGTTGGATGTGGAATTTAATTCTGCATCCAACAAGCATATACACTTGAAATTAACCTATAGGGAGATAAGCCAAAAATACAATTAAAAAAAGAAGTAGTTTTTTCTTTTTGTTTTCCCTCCAAAATATTTACATGTACCTCTTTTTAAATTTAAATGATTTTGATTGGTTTACATATTATGACATGGAGATTACATGAAAATTTCATGGGAACTTTTAGGCTGAAATTTCCTCTAATGTGATTTTCATTAGCAATCGTGACGTAAAGGTGTTACTAACCAAGATGGGAAAGGTGTAATAAGAATTCTTCCTCGATAGATCTATACAGGAGTAGCTTGAAAAATATTTGTAATGGTCCATAAATTGCTATGGATATTCCATTGGAAAGTTTGTGACAACAGATATGATAATATTATATTAAAAATTTGAAATTCTACACTATTACAATTTTATTAAACTTCAAGATTTGTATATTGAATTGTAATTAGTGCATGCATGTGAATGGAAATTATGAAGAAAAATAAAGAAATAAAAAATAAGGTCTCACACACACATAAGATGCAACATATTATCTCACAAACCCTTTTGGGAGAAAACCCAGCCGAAAGGTGAGGTCGCTTTTCTCTCTTTCTCTGTCTAGAAATATGGCTACAAGTATGAAGACATAAAGCATGTGGTGCATGGGTTGCGAAAATGTACAAATACTCCCTGTGTGATCTACCTCTTATCCCTTTTGGATATATTTTCTTAACTATGGAACAAAATTCTCTCGAAAGAATGGAATGTCTCTTCCTCCTAATGGCCCAATTATAACATAGCTCGATAGCCTGCTAGTGGTTAAGTTTGATTACATAAACTCATCAATATAGTTACAAAATAGACTCTTCTAGAGTATTTTACATAAAAATCATGTGTCTAGCCCCTTTTCCAAGAATAATGGGGTTAACGTGATATCCTCCCAAATTGTAGGTGTGAAAACAAGGTCAACTTCTGAGTGGAATAATTGTTTCATATGAGACTCTGATTGACACATTTAATGCATCGTTAAAAGTATATATATGTGTATAGTAGCATGAAAATGTGAGACACTAAAGCATAAAAATTTTACCCCTAAAAAATGTCATTTGATGCCTCAAAATGCTTCCATAAGGTTTCAGACCCCATTTTTCCAAACTAGGTCCTGCTAGTAAAATTGGCCCAATGAGCTAATTCCTCCACTTTTCCCACTTCGAATGCATTGATATGGATGAAAAAAAATATAATTATAAAATATAGATGATGTAATGATGATATTCACACACTATAGGAAGACCAACCTCCACTCCATAAACTAATTGGAAATAAGTGAAGTCGGTAGAAAACTTAACCAAAGTTCAATATGCCCAAACGGAAGAAGAGAGTTGTTAGCCACCTATAATAATTTGTCAAAGAAAACAGGTGGCTAAATTTATCATCAGGCGTTCAAGTGATAAATTCCCTTGAAAATCTATCATTCTTGAAGCCTTCATGTGTCTTCTATCCTTCAGGTAATCTTTACTGCTGTTTCCATTAATGAGCCCTGCTATTTACCGAAGAAAAAACTATTCATGAGGCTCCATTTTCCATCATTTCACTTCTCTTTTAACTCACAAAGAATTCAATTTTTCACCCTTATTCCCTTCGCAAAAATTCCTCTATAAACCTTAATTTTAACCACTAAATCATCCTAAACCCCTTTTAAACCTAATATTTCCCTTTATTTGGTTTAAAAATCCTTTTTCTAGCCTATCGAAACCTTCATTTGGCCTTAAAATCCATATTTTTGGCCTTAAAATTAGTATTTTGCACTATGAAGGTGTTAAGCCCCTGAGGGCTTATAGCTTTTAGCCCCTTTCCTCATATATCCTTAGCCCCGCAAACGGGCGCTAAAGGGCCAAAAAACCATCATGACCTTACCTTTCGTTTATTTTTTCATTCCCTGAAATTATGGTTTTAAACGAATCTAGACCGTTGATCCAAAAAGATCAACGGCCATCGAGAACCCTTTCTTCCACTCGTTCACCCGCTCATACACGTCTCGTCCATTTCATCTTTGAATCCTCATCACCTGATCATCAGATCCGACGATCGAAGAATAAGCCTGATCTTTGTGCCCTAACCCAACACCTTTCCACTACAAGACAAGCCACCTTACGTCACTACCGGGCCCCACCATTTGTTCTACCTGCACACCTTATCCTCCGTCGCGCTCTCCCACAGCCATAGATCTTTGACCTGAAGATCTGATGGTCAGCGCATCATATCACATAATTTTTTTCCCCTTCCCACAACGTGCTACTTTCACGTGATAAAAGCGGTTTCCCAAATCCACATGTCAATCAATGTATGGAATCGCGTTACTTAGGTCCCAAACCACCTCCCCCCATATTTTTGCGTGAAAACCATCCCCGGTTTTCTGCCATATCGCTACTCTCCACAACGTCACTTTCACTTTTAATCCTAGCCATCGATCAATGAGATAGAACGGTCCACATTATATCATGATCTCTTTCATTTGCCTTTCACCCCTCTCTCGAAACATTTCATCGGGATATGTCCACCGTAGATCGTCCTGATCTAACGGTCCACGTTTCTTGTCGCACTCAAACCCCCATCGAACTTGGTTAGCTACTTTGCCAGGGTTTTCCTCCCATTTTTCCAATGCATCCACCTTTTTCCTCACTACTCCTCCACCCTCACGAGCCTCTGAAGCAGTCATCCCCACTCCCGCAAGTTTTTTATAATGTGTTTATCGTGTTTTGCAGGGTTCTAAGGGTGATGAATTCATACAGTCTCCACAGTCACAGTCAGGTGACATATAGTGCAGAAAGACTATCACAGAGCCGAAGGTCACAGAGGAAGAAATCACTAAGAGGGTGTAATAGCATGTTTCATCGAAGATCGGGGTTATTGACCCTAACATAAACCCTTCAGCGCCCCTATAACCTGTATATTCACAAACACAAGTCAACAGAAGTTTAAAGTGTATCAGAAAGAGATTAAGGGATTAATGCATAATATTGAAGACTTAATGCTTATATCCAATGTTTATAAGGATAAAGGACACAGATAAAGACCCAAAGATGATCAAGGAGGTTTAATGAAGCTTGAAAAACACTATCAAAGTCATATCATTTTTCGAGGCATTAAAAAAAAACATGACAAATCGGCAGAGAATTCTTTCTCCAAAGGAAGGAGCAACTCACATGACTTATTCTACACTCCACCAAGCATCCTGGCAGTTATTACACTGACAGAAATTCCTGAAACTGTCAGGACAGTAGTTATGAAGGCATGGAAGACCTGCAAGCCAAACTATCCACCTTACTTATCTGAGAAGAAAAAACAGAGTACGAACAACCAGAGAGTACTTCAAAGAAACATACCTGAAGTTATTTTCAACCTGACAAAGACCCCTAAACTAGCCTAAAGGGTACCAACAGTTAATGCAAAGCCATTATGCAGAGTGGGCATTCGAATACTTCCTCCCCTCTATCTTAATGAATATTTTAAGTTCATATCTACTACTCCACCTCCTCATTCACCTATAAGTACTCATTGAGGATTCATTGTAAAGGGTTGGGATTTTATTGATTGTTTGAACTATTATTGAGGGGAAGTAGCTGAGTAGTTTGTAATATAGTAGGCTGGGAAGAGAATTTTGGACTGTAAACAGGCACTGGACTCAAAGTATGTGACTGGTTTTTCACATCAATTGAACAAGAAGATTCAAAAGATCCTGGTATATATTATTGGTGATGTTTTCCTTACTGTAATTGTCTCCTTTCATGTTTTTTCATACTGTCCATTATTCTTTTATAAAATAACAGTAGGTATAGATTAGGACATACTGTTGGAAGTACCCTAAATCTCACTGATAAGCTTTATCTTTATGTTTTCCTCTGCTTGTGTATTTTAAGGATAATTCTATAGAGTATAACCAGTCAAGAATTGTTGGTGAAGCCCATGTCTTGTTGAGTACAACTTGAAACATTGTTCTTGAAATATATTTTTAGTTTCGTTCTAAGTAAAAGATTTAACTAGGGAAGTCTATGGTTAGACCTGTCGTCTATTTTATTATCCAATAGTTTGTCTTGAAAGTTTCCTTGTGAGTTGGTGTCAAAAGCAGAGAAGGTTAAAAGTCTTTCTCTAATCTTAGGCCTTGCTCTGTTTTAGTCTTAAATGTTTTCTACTGTCTGAAAGCGGTTATGAGGACTGCTGGATTGTTTCCCTTGAGAGTATGCTGAAAGAAATTTAGGTTAAAAGTCCTTACTTGATCTTAGGCTGCACTTTGTGTCTTTATTGAGAGTTTCCTTTGAAAGTATGTGAAAAGCATGATAGGTTAAAAGCCCTTACTTGATCTTAGGCTGCACTTTGGTTTCTTTCTTTCACCTCACTTCTTAATGTTCTATCTCACCATCTATATAAGGAGATCCTATGGTATAGATGACTTTCCCTATGGAAACCCTTGGATAGTTGTTATGCGAGTAAACCCTTTTATGAATCCATAGCCCAATGGATTGGCACTTCTCTTGACCCGTCTTCCCATGTTGAAACATCCTACTAGTTTGTTCCTTCTTCACTTCACATAACCTTCTCAGTTAATGATCTCCAACCAAACAAACAAACCAAACCCCTATGCTTCATACCTAGCCTAATACCATAAACTGACCTTAAAGATATATCATTCTTTACATTTACAGAGAGATCCCTCTCTGGATCTAGGAGGGATTGATCCTAGGATACCAAAGTGGTTTGATGTTGTCTTGTCTTTTGGTTTTGCCAATCTATCCAAAACATAGGAACCCCACCATAATGGTGACTCCGCTGGGGATTTGAGTGAATTTCATCTTAGACATCTTTAAGAACTCAGGAGACCCCTTAAAATTTGTTTAGATTGGTATTTAACTGTTGATGGTGGACAGAAACCCTGATTAAAACATTGAAAATCCTCCACCTGGCGACTTCAAAACTCCTAATAGACCTAAAGACTCCACTGGAAGAAGAACCTAAAACATGACCAGAAATTCTAGAAGGATAGAACATTCAGGCATGCTTTGGTTTCAAGAACTCATTATTTCTATCTACAACTACGTTCTATCCTACTTCAAGCCTGGCCAAGGGCACAACACTGAGATCCAGATCGATTATGGGAAAGATATTAAGCCCAAAGAGGTTAAGCCTAAAAATGCAGACCAAGCGCAAACCTATTCACCTGTGCTTACCTCATACTCGTCTGTGAAATCCCTAGTGAAACAAGAGCCTCATGCTGCATCTCTCACCCGTAATGAAACTTCAAGAAGTCATAGGTCTCTTGTTGCACTACCTACACCCACAAAGGTCATAGAAAGATATAAGCCTCTAGTTTTGCCTCTTATCTTCCAGCCCCTTCCTATATAACTTACAAATAAGCTGCCCATTTTTTATGGAGAAAATACAAAGACCACTGCTGAGAAACACGTTCAAAATCTTGAGGATTTACTTGACTTATTTGAAATCAGAGAAGATGATGTGCGTATTAGAATTTTTGCATTGTCATTACAAGGAAAAATTAAGAGTTGGTTTAAAGACCTTCCAGCTGCAAGCATTATCAATTTTCATCAATTCACTCAAGTTTTCCTTGATAAATGGGCAGTCCTAGGAAATGTTTTCCTCATCCTAGAAGAATACTAGAATTTGAAAAGACAACCAGGAGAGATAGTACAAGAATTTTCAGCCAGGTCCAATAAGGTATACAATGCAATACCTACTAAGATAACACCACCCTTGGGATGGGCCCTATTGCACTATCCGAGTTCTTTTGACCCTGAGGTGGAATTCCATATAAGAGAAAGAGAGCCCTAAAGCCTGGAAGAAATGCAGAACATAGAAATTACTATCAAATACAACATATGGTATAGGGAGGAAAAATTAAACGCAATAAATAAGGACCAATCAGAGCAAGGAAGGCTGATCTCTACAAAAACCAAGCTAGAAAAATTTATAGAGACAACCAACAACTTGATAAACATAAAAGAGGAAGAATATGAGGGTGAAAATAGAAATTCTTATTCGAAAATACTCACACCTTGACCTCAGGAAAAACAAACCAAATCACTGAAAGACATAAACAACATGCAAATCATGTATGATAAGAAAGATTTTAAATCAGAAAATGAACTTGCAGATTATTTTGAAGAAAGAATTGTTGAAAATCCAGTAGGTTTGATTGGTAACATTGCTTATAATTATGATTTTTCTAATTTTGATCTGTCTAAGGATGATTTTTTCCAAATAGAAGCTAATCTTGTAGGACCATCATCAGTAGATTTGTGGGAGGAAGATCATATCCATCAAATTCAAGAAAGTAATGAGTCAATGAAGGCTATTTATGATACTGATGAAGAAAGTTATGAAAGCGTGATAGCATATGAAGATTCATTGAATCTTCGCTCTACTACATATCAAATCATTAGTAATTATTTCCATGAGGGTGGAAGTCAACAGCCTTTTAGCTCAGAGGATGAGGAGGAAAGTAATAAAGAAACTCTTGAGCAAGTTGAATATCATGAACCTTCTCCTGAAAGGGTTGAGGTAATCAAAGAAACCCCTGCTCAAGAATATGTTAATATTTTCACAAAGTTCAGTCCACTCAAGCAAAACCTACCAGGGTTACAACAGGACAACACTGCCACATATGATGAGTCCTCCAGTTCAGAAAGTAATGAAGATAAGGAAGAGTTTCTTTCTCAAAATAATATTTTCCTTGATCCAGTGGAAGAGGAAGTAATCCTAGTTGAAACCTACTTGTCAAATACTCACAACCATGTATTATTTCAAGATCCTTATGCTCATTTCCTGCAGACATTTAGAGAAGGATCAAAGGTCATCAAGAGCAGCTTGTTGCAGACAACAAGAAACATTTTAAAACCTACTGCTAAAAAACAAAGGGAGTGGGAATGCCCCTGCCTGTCCAACATGCTCAAAGAGGTGAGCAGAAACCAGTCATGGGATCATCTGATTGACTGGATGTATTGGAAAAGAGAGTTTTTCAGCTAGACATGTAAATATTTCAAGTTAGAATAGGGTAGGTAGGAATCTCAATAAAGCTCAGCTTGTGAGAATTTAGTTAGTTGTTGATTTTACTTTGAAAGAAAGAAAAAAATACAAAAAATAGAAAGAGAAAGGTTCAGACAAGCTCAAATCTTGAACCTATGGAGTTCCAAAAAGAATGGCTCAAATTAGATCAAAACCTGAGCCAAAAGAAAAGGAAGAGAACTGGTTCTAATATGCTCAAAACTTGAACCAGAAAATAAGGAAAAAGACAACACTAACAAGACCAAAACTAGAGCTGGAAGGAAGGAAGAAAAGTGACTCTAAAAAGCTCAAGATCTGAGTCATGAAAGGAAGGAAGGTATTTTCAATTTTCAGAACTTCAAGCCTTCACAATTTTGTTTTAATTTCTATAAAAGTTCATTCTATGTGTAGCTTATCTTTATGCCATGGCCCACATCAAATCAGACAGTCTAATCCTGGTTTGGCTTTGTTTCAATTTCTGTTTTAGAATATAGAGAATGAAAATCTGCCGGACAGTTTAATCCTGGTAGATATTAGTTTAGGTAGAGAAGCTATGAGTCCAACTGTTTAATCTGGTCTCATGGAGGAATAAGGGTAGAATTAGATTAGTTTTTCTTTCAATCAAAAAAATATGATATGAAAGGTCTGCAAGTGTAAATGCACCTTGAATAATAATGTTAGGACAATAGGATGGGTAGGTAGCTATTTGAGAAAGTATTGTGGCTGATATAATGCCCATCATGTTTGTAGCAGCTGATCAAAGAAGAAAAAGGTGGTCAAGTACAAGGCTCTAGCCTACTTCCAAAGATCACATCTGAGATTCTTGACACCTTCATGGAAGATTCCATCCCCATGTGGAGCCACTATTAGCCACCTATAATAATTTGTCAAAGCAAATAGGTGGCTAAATTTATCATCAAGCCTTCAAGTGACAAATTCCCTTGAAAATCTATCATTCTTGAAGCCTTCATGTGTCTTCTATCCTTTAGATAATATTCACTGCTATTTCGATTAATGAGCCCTACTGTTTACCAAAGAAAAAACTGTTCACGAGGCTCCATTTTCCATCATTTCACTTCTCTTTTCACTCACAAAGAATTGCATTTTTCACCCTTATTACCTTCACAAAAATTCCTCTATAAACCTTCATTTTAACCTCTAAATCATTCTAAACCCATTTTAAACCTAATATTTCCCTTTATTTGGTTTAAAAATACTTTTTCTAGCCTACCGAAACCTTCATTTGGCCTTAAAATCAGTATTTTGCACTATTAAGGTGTTAAGCCCCCGCGGGCTTGTAGCTTTTAGCCCCTTTCATCATATATCCTTAGCCCCGAAGACGGGCGCTAAAGGGCCAAAAAACCATCATAACCTTACATAAACCCTATGTTAGGGTTATTGACCCTAACATAAACCATCCAACGCCCCTATAACCTGTATATTCACAAACACAGGTCAGCAGAAGTTTAAAGTGTATCACAAAGGGATTAAAGGATTAATCCATGATATTGAAGACTTAATTCTTATATCCAATGTTTAGAAGGATAAAGGACATAGATAAAGACCTGAAGATGATCAAGGAGGCTTAATGAAGCTTGAAAAACACTATCGAAGTCATATCAGTGTTCAAGGCATTAAAAAAATCATGAAAAATCGGCAGAGCATTCTTTCTCCAAAGGAAGGAGCAACTGACACGACCTATTCTACACTCCACCAAGCATCTTGGCATTTATTACACTAACATAAATTCATAAAACTGTCAGGACAGTAGTTATGAAGGCATGGAAGTCCTGCAAGCCAAACTATCCACCTTACTTATCTGAGAAGAAAAAACAGAGTACCAACAGCCAGAGAGTACTTCAAAGAAACATACCTGAAGTTAGTTTCAACTTGACAAAGACCCCTAAACCAGCCTAAAGAGTAACAACAGTTAATGCAAAGCCATTATGCAGTGTGGGCATTCGAATACTTCCTCTCCTCTGTATTAATGAATCTTTTAAGTTCATATCTACTACTCCACCTCCTCATTCACCTATAAGTACTCATTGAGGATTCATTGTAAAGGGTTCGGATTTTATTGATTGTTTGAACTGTTATTGAGGGGAAGTAGCTGAGTAGTTTGTAATATATTAGGCTGGGAAGAGAATTTTGGACTGTAAAAAGCCACTGGACTCAAAGTATGTGACTATTTTTTCACATCAATTGAACATGCAGATTCACAGGATCCTCGTCTATATTATTAGTGATTTTTTCCTTACTGTAATTGTCTCCTTTCTTATTTTTTCATACTGTCCATTATTCTCTGATAAAGAACAACATGTATAGATTAGGACATACTTTTGGAAGTACCCTAAATATCACTGATAAGCTTTATCTTTATGTTTTTTTCTGCATTTGTATTTTAAGGATAATTCTATAGAGTATAACCAGTCAATAAATGTTGGTGAAGCCCATGTCTTGCTGAGTACAACTTGAAACATTGTTCTTGAAATATATTTTCATTTCATTCCAAGTAAAATATTTAACTAGGGAAGTCTGTGGTTAACCCCATCCTCCAGTTTCTTCTCCAACAGTTTGTCTTGAAAGTTTCCCTGTGAGTTGGTGTCAAAAGTAGAGAAGGTTAAAAGTTTTTCTCTGATCTTAGGCCTTGCTCTGTTTTAGTCTTAAATTTTTTCTACTGTCTGAAAGCGGTTATGAGGACTGTTGGATTGTTTCCCTTGAGAGTATGCTGAAAGAAGGTTAGGTTAAAAGTCCTTACTTGATCTTAGGCTACACTTTGTGTCTTTATTGAGAGTTTCCTTTGAAAGTATGTGAAAAGCAGGATAGGTTAAAAGCCCTTACCTGATATTAGGCTGCACTTTGGTTTCTTTCTTTCACCTCAATTCTTAATGTTCCATCTCACCATCTATATAAGGAGATCCTATGGTATAGATGAATTTCCCTATGGAAACCCTTGGATAGTTGTTATGCGAGTAAACCTTTTTATGACTCCATAGCCCAGTGGATTGGCACTCCTCTTGACCTGTCTTCCCATGCTGAAACATCCTACTACTTTGTTCCTTCTTCACTTCACATAACCTTCTCAGTTAATGATCTCCAACCAAACAAACAAACCAAATCCCTTTTCTTCATACCTAGCCTAATACCATAAATTTACCTTAAAGATATATCATTCTTTACATTTATAGAGAGATCCCTCTCTGGATCCAGGAGGGCTAGATCCTAGGATCCCAAAGTGGTTTGATGTTGTCTTGTCTTTTGGTTTTGCCAATTTGGCCAAAACACAGGAACCCCAACAAGAGTAACATGCCAATTTAAATTATACTTCCCTAAAATTCGACATAACATAGTTTCCAAGACATGATTGAAGACCTCTACTTTCCATTAAACATGGGGATAATAAGGAGTTGAGTTTTCATGAAAAAAACCCAACTTGGAAACTAATTCTTGCATCATATGGCTTTGAAAATGTTGACCGTTATCAATGGAAATTCGTTTGGGCACACCATACTTGGTAATGACATGGTTGAAAATAAATAAGGAAGTTATGACACCATAATTAGAAAACGTAGGCAGAGCCTCGACCCACTTAGTGAAATAGTCAACAACGATGATAATGTAACGATGATCTTCAATGGAGGTTGGGTTATATTGCATGAAGTCAATTCCCCACTGAGAAAAATGGCCATCAACTACCATAGGTTGTAAAGGAGAAGGGTGAGCACGCATTTTCCTAGAAAATATATGACAAGGATGGCTCTTTTGGAGCATAATGATATAATCTTTGAAGATCGAAGGCCAAAAATACCCAGTGCACAATATTTTATGAGAAATGAAAAGCCCAGATAAATGACCACCACATTCTCCATCATGATAGTAATTTAGATATCGTTTAGCCTCATCGTGAGTGATGCATCGACATAAAATCACATCAAATCCACTGTGGTAAAGGGTATTAATAATAATAATATAATTCCTAGACTAGTGGCATATAAGAAAATGCTTGTTGTAAGAAAACTCACACAAAAAATGTTGATTCTATAGATATAGAAATACATAACCATACCAAGGATAAAAATAACTAATGAGGAATAAGGACTCATCAGGAAGTGGATCCTTATCCACAAATTTATCATCAGTTGGAGGTAACTTGAAAAGTAATTCTGTGAATGCCAAGGATTTCTTTGAATTAGCAACCACAAAGTCAAAATGAAACTCCTGTAGGATAAGAATCCATTTCAAATATTTTCATCGAATTATATGATGACTAAGTATGTGTTTCATGGGGTTGGAATCAATGATTACCATGGTATTTTGCAAGAGTATATAATTCCATAGTAATTGGACATCAAAAATGAATGCCAAATATAACTTATCAATATGGGAGTAACGTAGCTTAGGACCAAGAAGACCTTTTATCATATAGTAGATAGAATATTAATTGCACATCTCATCCTCCTAGATGAGAACCATAACTATGGTGGAAGCAAAGGCCGCTAGATATGAAAAAGATTCTTGGTTTAAATCAGGAGGACTCAATAATTGTGTGGATAACAAATCCTATTTCAAAGCATCAAAGGATCATTGAGCTTGGTAATTCCATATGAAAGCTACTCATTTTTTCAACAAACACATGAAACCTTGAGTTATCTGAGAATAATTGGTAATGAACCTATGTAATAAATTAGACTTTCTTTAGACATATTTAAGTTTTCGGACTGTGCATTGAGGAGGTAAATTGAGAATAGCCTTGACCTTAGAGGGATAAACATGAATACCTTCCTTGGATACGATGACACCTATCAATCTCGCGTTTTGGAAGTAAACAAAAATTTATGAGGATTAAACCATATTTTATAGTAACGACATCACAGAAATACCTCTCTAAGTTTTGCAAGATGATCCTCATGAAGTAAATATTGAGAAGTAAGGTCATCAAGATAAAATTCAATGATGTGTTTGATATTGTGAAAGGCATAAGAACTGGATTGCTGAAAGTTGGCAACAATATTTTTAAGACCAAAGGAAATTTACAATACATAAAGGAAAGTATATACTTCCTGACACATTCACAAGGATCTAGTTGATAAATGGTGTGGGATAACTATCCTTAGGACATGCTAGATTCAAGTCTCTATAGTCCACCCAAATTCTAATCGTCCCTTGTTTATTATTAACTGGAACAATATTAGAGACCCATTCCTTTAAGGGAATTGGATAGATATAGCAAACATCTAACAATTTCTGAACCTCTACCTTAATAATAGTTTCCTTTCTAGGGTTTACCAGCTGAAGCCATTTTTGAACATGTTTAGCTCCTGGGTAAGTTTTAATATCATGTTGAACAATTGAAGGATTTATTCCATGTATATCTTTGTAATACCAAGAAAAAAACCACAAAATTCCTTTAAAAGTGCAGTATAGATTTCGATTTCTTGAGTAGTAAAATCTGTCATAATTAAGATATTTTTCATGACACCTGGTTTCATAGAAATATTGATAGGGATAGTTTCAAAAATGTTCACCAAATTTCCTTTAGATGAAATAGTGAAAATCAATGTAAGGGAAAGGGAAAAATCAATGTTTTAATAGGAAACTAGGGTAGTGGTTGACTCATCCAAACAATCTAACTAAGGGAAAAAATAATAAATTTAATGAATATCCACCGAGGTATGATCAAATACTAACATGACTTCCATAATAACTTCATCAGAAGGAAGTGTACTTTATAGAAAGTCACTAGAAAGAGGATGGTCAAATTCCAAAGTGGGCATAGGGTAATCGTAGAGCGGTTCACAAGGTGTGTCACTTGACATATTAGATTAATATGGAAACTAGATATTTTGATCGAAAATATCCATTGAGATCAAGGGAATTTTGATGCAGGGGCATTAGACACTAGCCAGCAATGTAGGAGGTTTTTCCACATGTTGTGGCTAGTAGGGGTCGAAAATATTTGAATTGTAATATTTAGGTGTCAATACCTCAGTTGAATGTATCATTTAGATTAGTTAGAGTCGTAGAAGTCGAATAGTTCAGTTAGTCTATCTGTCATATTTCAGTTAGTTGAATTTTTTTAATTAGGCTGTTGACTTTCTAAAACGGTCTTCACAGAGGAACTGAACAGACAAATGTTCATGTATATAAATGTAATCCCTCAGATGTATATAGAGGGAGCAGAGGAGAAGGAAGAAAAAGGAGAAAGAGATTCTGCAATGAAATCTGTGTATTGAATAATCGCTTCCAGTTAAGTGAATTTCGTTTCCCATCGGCTATCCATCTGTCTTAAATTGTTATTCCAGAGGAATTTGTTTAAGTTGTGAGGCAATTGAACACTGTCCTGTTGAATTGAGTCATTGTACAATTGTTGTATCTCTGTGATCGTTGTTTCCTTGAATTACTTGAATAATTGGAAACCCCAACCACAGATGAAAAGTGAGTGTGAAACCGTGGTTGTGGAGCTCTGTTTAATGATAATAGTCAGCCGAATTGATAAAAACCCCGCCTAATAAGAAGAGGAACTATCCCGCTATTGATTGAGTCCTGAACCATGGCTAGGCCCGAGTTAACTGAATTCAAGGGATAGCGCAACCCCGGACAAACCTTGGTAAATCACTGTACAAAACCACTAGTGGATTCACAACCCCGTATTTCCCATATCACACCGCTTTTGCAGAGTAAGCAGTATTTTCTGAACGCAATCGATTCCATAGGGTAAGCGACACGTGGCGAGGTGGACCCCTGGAAAACCATTGTTCAAAGCGTGCCATCGCATGTTATCGTTTGACCAGGGGAGCCGAGCGATATTGCCGAGAGCCGTTGATTTGGGAAGGGGCCATCGGACGGTGGTCGTTGGATAAAGATGCGCGAAAGATAACTGGTATGGGGCATGCATCTGATTGGGCCATCGATCGTAGAGGTGGGGCCTAGAGCCACGATTTATTATAAGCCGTTTGTTTAAAAGGCGTGAAGTATTAATATAAAGTTTGAAAGGGTTAAAAATTTGTTATAAGGTTCAGATATATAAATAAAATTGCAAAGGTTGTGGATAATGTTTATTTATGAAATTCCACGAATTTGATAAAAAAATTTCCGAGGAAAATATAAGTAGACCACGTGGAGTCAAAGAACGGGGTTTGACAAGGAAAATGCTCACAGGACCATGGCTACAGTGACCATCTCTCCTTAGGGGTCCAAAATTTAGTTTTGTGCCGTCAAATTTCCTCGACCAAATTGATTAATATTAGTAGTAGAAGGCACCACCCAAGGGTCTAAATATCTATGGGGCTCACAGGTGACCGAATAGATCACATGCATGGGAGAAACAATATATGAAGGAGTGCTAGGTGGGGGTAAAGGAAAAAATCCATTAAGAAACAAATTTTTAAAAAATCCCACCCTAACGCTCTCATCATTATCAGGGCTATCTCCAAAAAATGGTATTGTATTACTTGCATCGGTAATTTTGGTCTACAGTATGCAATAATAAACCTGATGTAATATCCCTTTTTCGGAAAAATCACAAGTCTGTGCTAGAGATGGACCGCCAAGGAATTTAATAGCTATGTATCCTTCTAAATAAGGGAGAGAACCAGAGGCTACCTGGCCTTTTGCAGTCTCTGTCTACAGATATGTAATTATTCCTATTCAGGAATTGCTGCAGCAAGCTCCTTAGGGACACTGTATAAGGAAGAAGATGTGAAAATAAGGCCACCCACTAATGGAATGCCTTAGAAAATATATAATTCGACCTCCTTGCAGAATTTAAGCTCAAATAAATAACCTTAAGCAGGTTATTCAGATCTCCCACAGTGAACTAGCTGAAAATGGCCGTAACATGTAAGCACAAACATCTGTCTCCAGAAAATAACACTATACAAGTGAGAAATGGGACTTATGACCATTATTAGACATGATATACAGCTCAAATGCAGAATATGATGTGAAACAAATGACTCTAGCTCATATAAACATATCTCCCTATTTCTATGTGCCTCAAATGAGCTTAAACCCCATGGCTTAGAACATGCAGAAAATACTAAATCAAAATATGCGTTATTTTCATTAGGGTTTATATAGAGAATAACATGAAATATCAGATCTGAAATAAAAAAATATCCAATGGCTAATAAAATGTGATTCCTTTCCTCTTTATACACAATAAAGATCACCCACAAGGGATTTCCTGAAAATAGAAGTGTACAAGTGCAGATCTGCAAATATGTGTAGCTGGAAAACGTAGTCACTGAAAAAATGAATATAAATATGACTGAGAATATGAAAATATAGAAGAGGAATGGAATATAGAGCTTCCCGGGAGAAGGGTTGGCCCTTCCTCAAAGAATCAACTCTCAAGCAAGGGATCAAACCCCGCAGCTGATGCTCGCACAAAAATAACACAGTTTATCTAGTGAACTACACTGTAATGAATGGAACATGAGTTGGCCACATGCCAAGATCTGAAATGATCTCTGAAATCTCCTATAAAGCTCCCTCAATGCAAGAGAAACTTCCTCCACTGAATGGAAATGCACAAGAGAAGACGAAACAACCCTCCCACTGCATTACCCAGCAACACAACGTCCTCTGCTACAGAAATAATGATGTAAATGTGAGAAATACTTGGCCTACAATCTAGATGTTGGATAAATGAAGCACAACCCCTTCGAAGGATCACTCAATTAAGGAGAATGAATTCCTAAACAGGAATTCCTCAAACTCTGCTGAGCAGCAAGAGTTTGCAGAAAATGTCTAAGTAGACATGAAATCAAAATACACAAGCTAATTCCACAAATTTTAACTTCTCCTCCTTATGTATTTGTGAGCTTCTCCACCTTGGTTCCCACCTCTTAGGTTTTCCCTCTTCATTTGAATCTCTTCCCTCCAAAATTGCGCTGTCTTCTTAGGCAAGCTACTCCTCCTTAGGCTGCGCTGGTTGACTTGGTCAACTTGACCTTGTCCTCATGCAAGTGGCCCTTTTCACACTAGGAGGTGCAAAATAAGCTGCTCAAAGGTTCCATATTCACATTAGGAAGGATTTTATTCATGTCAAGAGGCCTCCTTTTCCTTTTTGTTCACCTACTACACAATATGAGAAAAAATTAATGTTCCAATTTATTCATGAAAATTTTGGAACATTACAGTCCTCCCCTCCCAAATGTTGCTTGTCCTCAAGCAACTGCAAGGATAGAACTGAGTGAATCTCTTTAAATCCTCTGGTAGCATCAGAATATGATGGAATCCTCCAAATAATATGATGCCATCTCATCCATGAAACTCCATAGTGTCTCTCCCAAGCATATAGACTAGAATTTGGTGAAACACCCCAATGACTAAAATCATGAGAAGGAAAGTGCTCAAAGAGACAACCATGTGTGGTCTAGAGGTCTTCTCAAGGCATGGAGTGCAAGATTCATGGGAAATAATATTCCCCCAAAGTGAAACCTCCACTCCCAAGCTATCATCCATATGAAATGAGTCACCCTCCAGCATGGTAACTCATGAAGAATTCCTTCCACCACTGGCTCCTGAAGTGTAGGTGGGCTGAATGACTGATCATGATAGGAAAGAAGGCCTATCCCACACTATCCTCCTCTACACTTATGAATAGTGCAGAGTATGTGCTGTTCATGGGCTGCAAAGGTATTGCCCTAAAGTGGCAAAATGTAGAGCAATCCACCAAATATTTCTCCTCCAACATTGAAGAACAAGCTGCCCCAAAACATTTCTTCCATGATGAATAGGACATGATCATCATAGAATGTCCAAATGAGATTTTTTCTATAGGCTTTGAATGCTTTTGTATGATACAAACAAAGTCTCAAGAGGACACATCATACTCTTATCCATTTCTTCTTCAGAAAATGGCATGGCAAGTAGTATGTTGCTAAATGACTAGTGGTGAAAATTCTCACATTCACTAGTAGAAAGTAAATGGCTAAATGGATCAGCGGAACATACAAGTCACATTTTATCACTTTCCCATGATTATAAAATGAATTATCATCAAAATTATGGTCCACCTCAAAAGGAAACAAATACTTAGCTGTGGTGGCCATAGTTTTTCTCATGTTCCCCTTAGAATATGCAATACATAAAATGTGGGAGTCCTTCCCCTTTAAGGGCACTCCCCACTCATGTTTCATTATTACAATCATGCTCCCAATGTAAATAAGATCCAAATCAGAAAAGGAAGTCATGATCAGAAAAAAAATGAGGAAAATGCTGAAGGTTCCATGTAATGTAAGGAAGTACCAACAATTTCCCCAATAGTGGCAGTGCAGTTTTCCAGGTTGCTACTTCAGAAATTTACATGGAAAAATTCTTTGTGAATCATGGCTGATAATGTAAAATATCTGAATATGTATGCAATGGAAAAACATCTACCAAATGCCATGTGAAATATGGCTATATTTTGGCCCAATTTTTCCCATGGAGCAATCTGATAAGCTTGCCCTCCTGTAGAGCCATGCACTGCAAGATAATGGTAAGAGTATAGAAATAAGCCAATGTGAAAGTATATTTATTACCATATTCCAGGAGTAAAATTATTTATGGATCCATGAATGAACCGTCCATAGTTTTTTGGCATTCTCCCATGAAGAGGAATGAACTAGGTGCTGCAAGAAGATCCTTCTTCTCATACTTGGGAATCCAAGTCAAGAAGAATGTAGCATAGTAATAGATGACTCCATCTACTACTTCATCCATCTCACCTCCTCTCTTTTCATCAGGTGAAACCAATATGAAATGATCCTGGGACCTGTGGGTTGTGGATCCACCACACTTCCTCTGGGCACACTTCATCCATCGGTTACTGCTCCAAAGAGATATCGTTGTTGGCCTATACACATAGGCTCTCATCCATATCAAGCTCCATTATTTGACATGTATTTTGTCAAAGATATTCTCCATAATGCTGCCATATATGAGGGGTCTCCTCCATGATGAAAACACCTCTTGCACCATGATAGTGCCATACTTCATCCTTGCAACACTATGCCAATTGGGAGAGAAATTTTTCCCTCGCTCTCTCCCAATCCTCCGAAGCAAAAAATATCCTTGTTTCCTCTTCATACCTCCATCACTCATCATATGTGGTGGAAAAAAAATGACCCGACCACCATAATGCATCCACACTCCCAGTTGTCCCATGATGAAAGTATCCTGCCAAGATCCTTCCATCCACACACCCTTGAGAAAATGACGTCTCATGATGGCCAAACTCTCTCCTTACTAGCCAGCGCAGCTTTGCCTCTTGCTGCCCTGCGTCACAGATATGCAAGTGGCTCACAAGCTTCTTGCTCTCCATCCAATCTCCTCTACCAAGATATGGTTGTCCCCAATCCTTCTCTCCTTTGGCATCTTCCCAATGAAGACTGCCATTATCCCAAAGAAAGTATTCCTCCTTACACCTAATGGGATGTTGAGATGTAACCCCTTGAAGAATTTCTAGGAAAGGAATTTCACCAATCAAACCCTTGAATCCACAAGAATATAAGAGTGCTAAGGACAAGACATCCTTAGGAGATGGCACATCATGCATGATGCTCCCCAAATTCTTGCACCATAACTCCTCATGCTGCATGCAACTCAATAAGGGTGTAAATGAATGAGTGCTTATCCATTCTTGGATCAAACCCCCATTGTAAAACGCTGTATAAACTTTCTTCTCTTTATCAGCATGAAGTTTCGATCCTGGGCCATGTGAATGCAAATTTCTCAAACCTCCTATGAAATTTTCTGAATTGTCACTGCATGGAAATTTTTGCATACCTTTGTGGGTCTTTGAGACATATTGTATGGCTGCAAGAGTCCCTCTCTTTGATTTCTTGGCTGATCCAATTGCTGATATGGTGGGCTGATCCTCTATGAACTGGACATCGCTGGTATAAGCCTCCTCAAGTGGAGAAGAATTCTCCTCCTCGTCTGGCCATTTATCCACTTCCTCTTGTGGCCACCCATACTCTTCACTTCCTCCATGAGAATAGGAAGTGATTTCATATTATCCTTCCTCCTGAAACCCTCTTGAGGTTTCACTGCAAATTTTCTCATCTTGAAACCCTCTTGGAGTTTCACTGCACCTTTCTTTCCCATTGGTTGAACCCCTTTAGAGAGGCTCCTTTCTGATCTGAAAAATGGATGAGAGTAACCTCATCCACTCCATATTTTTTCTCCTCTTCTTGTATTCTCTGGGTGGATCTGAAATCCATAGGTTGAGCAAGGTAGCTTCTCCTTTCATTTGTCTTTAGTTTTCTGAAAGCTTGATCTCACAGGTAGTGCCAGAGATCATGCTCTGATACCATTGTAATATCCCTTTTTCGGAAAAATCACAAGTCTGTGCCAGAGATGGAATTCTGAGGCATTTAATGGCTATGTCTCCTTCCAAAGAAGGGATAGAACTAGAGGCTACCTAGCCTTTTGCAGTGTCTGTCTACAGATATGTAATTATTCCTATTCAGGAATTGTTGCAGCAAGCTCCTTAGGGACATTGTATAAGGAAGCAGATGTGAAAATAAGGCCAACCACTGCTGGAATGCCTTATAAAATATATAATTCTACCTCCTTGCATAATTTAAGCTCAAAGAAATAACCTTAATCAGGTTATTCAGATCTCCCACAGTGAACTAGCTGAAAATGGCCGCAACATGTAAGCACAAACAACTGTCTCCAGAAAATAACACTATACAAGTGAGAAATGGGACTTATGACCCTTAGTAGATATGATATGCAGCTCACATGCGGAATATGAGGTGAAACAAATGACTCTAGCTCATATAAACAGATCTCCCTATTTCTATGTGCCTCAAATGAGCTTAAACCCCATGGCTTAGAACATGCAGAAACTAATGAATCAATATGTGCGTTATTTTCATTAGGTTTTATAAAAATCATAACATGAAATATCATATCTGAAATAAACAAACATCCAATGGCTAAGAAAATGTGATTCCTTTCCTCTTTATACATAATAAAGATCACCCACAAGGGGTTTGATGAAAATACAAGTGTACAAGTGTAGATATGAAAATATGTGTAGCTGGAAAACACAGTCACTACAACACTGAATATAAATGTGACTGATAATATGCAAATATAGAAGAGGAATGGAATATAGAGCTTCATGGGAGAATGGTTGGCCCTTTCTCAAAGAATCAGCTCTCAAGCAAGGGATCAAACCCCGTAGCTACTGCTCTCACAAAAATAATGCAGTTTACCCAGTGAACTACGCTGTAATGGATGGAACATGATTTGGACACATGCCAAGATCTAAAATGAGCTCTGAAATCTCCTATACAGCTCCCTCAATCCAAGAGAAACTTCCTCCACTGAATGGAAATGTACAAGAGAAGATGAAACAACCCTCCCACTGCACTTCCCAGCAACACAACGTCCTCTGATACAAAAATAATGCTGTAAATGTGAGAAATACTTGGCCTACAATTCAAATTTGGGAGAAATGAAGCACAACCCCTTTAAGAGATCACTCAATGAAGGAGAAGGAATTCCTAAATAGGAATTCCTCCAAACTCTGTTGAGCAACAGGAGTTTGCATAAAACGTCTAAGTAGACATGAAATCAAAATACATAAGCTAACTCCAAAAAGCTGCCCTTCTCCTCCTTATGTAGTTTTTAGCTTCTTCACCTTGGGTCCCACCTCTTAGGGTTTCCCTCTTCATTTGAATTTCTTCCCTCCAAAAATGCATTGTCTTCTTAGGCAAGCTACTCCTCCTTAGGTTGTGCTGGTTGACTTGGTCAACTTGACCTTGTCCTCATGCAAGTGGCCCTTTTCACACTAGGAGGTGAAAAATAATCTGCTCAAAGGTTCCCTTTTCACATTAGGAAGTATTTTATTCATGTCAAGAGGCCTCCTCTTCCTTTTTATTCACCTACTACACAATATGAGAAAAAATTAATGTTCCAATTTATTCATGAAAATTTTGGAACATTACACCTGATCAATTATGAGAATATTTCCTTCATGGGGAAAGTGAAGTACAAAAATACCAAAGACACAACAACACACATGGCATAAAACCAACTATGACTAAGGAGCAGATTATAATCTAAGGGATCTTCTACAACTTCAACATCATCATATTTAGTCTTGCCCCCTACCTTAATGGAAAAATTTGGAAGAACCCCCTGAGGAAAAAAATGGTGTCTGTTAAATGATTATAGAGTGGTAATAGACTTTGTAAGTGTTGGAGGACCAAGATATTTCCAATATGATCTTGAAATAACACAAGTGGAATGCCCTTCATAGACCATTGTGTGATATATATCATGATTAAAGGCATGCAATATGATCCGGAATAAAACCTCGTGGGAGAGCCTATGATGAAGAGCATCAAAATCAAAGGTGATTAGGCTAAACTCTGAGGGACCCACCCCTCCAATGGCAGTCAAAAAGACATTGTGTTACAGAAGGAAACTCTACAAAACCTCCAAGGAAGACATGGCACATGGTGCTTGGTAAAGGTCCTCAACATCACAATGATGGGCATCCCACACATTAGGCTTGTATGTTAAATTTTGGACTACATACTTACATGGGTGATATATTGGTTCTACATGCTTATCTAATGTAAGAGGTCTAGGAGACATATTAGGGGTGGTCGAGTCCTTAGAAGCATAACTCAACTCAGGAAGGTTGTACGATTTCACCCACATGGTCATGTTAACTTATTCCTGACACATAAGGATCAGTGCATTATTCTAAAGAAGATAAAGCTATGGCCCCCTATTTCCCCCTTATGGAGGTTGAGGATCCTGTGCAACCATTTGTTATTGTGGATGGGCAGGGAATGAATGGGTCAATGTAGCTAGCTACTACGAAGTTGGTAGTGGTGCAAGGAGATGATGAACTTGATCCATACGTGAGCACTTATGAGTTAAATTATCACCTTTAAAAATCTTGAAAGGGAAATTAATATTATTATGCATTTCACTAATTCCCCCACCCTGGGCAGGTTGGATTTGTTATTTCTCTTAAGGAAGTTTTTTCTTTTGCTTATATTTTTTGTTGTTTTTCTTGCTAGGCTATTGAGAATTCTTAAGTGATGTGGACTTCACGATAAGAACCTCGATGGTCTACTCATAGTAATTTGATTCTCGTTGACAGAAAATTAAACTTGTTAGGGCTTTAGAAATTACCATCATTTTAACTAGTCGAGCAACTAACTCGCTCACGATATCAAAGGAAAGAGTATGGTCCTTGTTTGGATCATTGTAGATTTTTTGAAGGGTGAGGATAATGAGGAACAATATTTTATAATTTTCCCACATGAGAATAAATCATATCATGGTTTTGAGCTCGTAAAATAGCATGCTTCTAACTGATTTCCCCAATCATAGTGACACCCTCGGCAATATGGGTTTGAAGGGATTAGGTGAACTTGTCTCTAAGAACATCATTAGGAAGTCTAGTTTGTAGTAACATCTTGCATCTTTTCCACTTATGGATATGATAAAAACTATGTGTGGAATCATTTTTTTTGAATTTTGAAAAATGTTAAGTCCCAAGATCCTACCTTGTAGGTAGTTGAAAATGATTCAAGAAAGTTTTAGCCAAGGAAGAAAAACTTCTATAAGATGCATGATGGAGTTTTATGTACCATTTGGAAGCATCCCTTGTTAGGGTACCCTAGAAAAGTCTCAACTTCACAAAATCATAAACCAAATAATTATATGAACACCATAGATGGAAGGTGGCGATATGTGTCAAAGGATTCTCCTAATGTTTCCCTTCAAACTTAGGAATATTAGATGGTAGTTTGGCAGACATAGGTGGCCATCTAGGATAAATATGGAATTATTAGTCAATTTATCCAAATCAGGTAAATGAAGAGGTGTGAGAAAATGAATTTATAATTTACCATACAGATCATAAGGGCTGTAACCCCTAGACGGGTCATAAGGTCCCTCCATCCCTTAATGAAAAGTAAAAGGATTAGGACCAAGGTTATAGTTCATCCCAATATTTTGATATCTTGGACCTACATATGAGGTGTGAGGGTTATGAACCCAAGTAGACTACCCCCAGAGAACAGGGGGGCCTTTTAGGATTAACTATGTATAGGGTCATACCCAACACTAGAGAAAGGATCTCCATGTGTACAAGAACTACCATGATAAAAAAAAATCATAGGAATTATGGTACTTATAGGGATAGTGCCCCCAAGTATAATATCCCCCTGTAGAAAAAGGAAGCTCTAGAGAAAGACATCCCTCCAAACATAGAACTTGACCTTGGTTGAGAATTATTGCTATAAACAAAGTTTCCCCCAGGCTGACTAGAGGCAATGAACAATTCTCCCATCATGTTTCTCGAAGTAAATATGCTCGTACCCTAGTTAGAAAATCTAGGTTGAGATGATATAGGAGTAAATATCCCACCTCCTGTGGGTTAGATAGAGCTTTTCCCCACTTCAAATGAAAATTTAAAGGAAGGCAATGGAACGGATAAATATATAAAACTTGACTGGGTCACAAACACAACTAGAGGAATGCCAAAAGAAGACATGTGAGGTGTAGAAGTAGGTATAGATCCTACCACACAGAGTGGAGGTAGGGATTACATGACAACAAAGATCGTTTCTTCAGAATGTAAACTTGCACCTTCCCCCTCCATAGATGAAGAAATGTTTTCACTAGCCATGTAAGCAATTTGTATATAATAAGGATAACTACGTCTGTCAGGTCTCAACTGCGCTATAAATAAACCAAGAGGGCCAATAAAAGGTGGATTAAAATGTAGGAAGTGACTTTCATCAATTATCTCAACAATAATAGAATCTTACTCCGGATGACTAATATTACCCCCTTAAACTTGAGTATGGTTTGAGTTCTCCAATGTTGGAAACAACCTACCTCTACGTGGTGGGGGACCCTCCTCCTTAGCAGAAAGGCCTAACAGTCTACGAGAATGAAAGTTACTTCATTCAACCACAATGAATCTGTATTTACTATCCAATTAAGTTATTTGAGACACCCATATGGCTAATATATGATTTAGACCAAACAACACTCTATAAAAGAATCCATAAAGGTAAGCACACACAAACCAAGAGATAGAGAGGGATCTTTCTATTGTTAGAGCTTTCTTGATCAGGGCACAAGTCAACAGTAAAGATGTGGTTGGTAAAATTATAATATATACCTGCTTAATGACCCTTTTAAACATGGGACAAGTACTCTTATTAGCTGCGGGGTACCATTTAGGAGGATTAAGTGAGTCTTCCTAAAAGTTTCCCCATGTATAGATAGGACGAACCCCTCCCTATCACATTGTGTAAAATATCCTAAATAAAGGCCATTATGGTTAACACCAATAGTAACACAACCTAGGGGATGATAATCATCCAAATTTACACGTAGGGTAGGAAAAAAATTCTGAATTCCACTTGAGAGATTCCTCAAATTGAGGTGTACTCCTCCCAAGCGATCCCCGAGTGATACAACAAAAATGCCAATAACATCGTTTTTAATATGTGAAAATTACACAATCCGTGCCACCAAGACTAATAGGGTGGGATTTTTCACCCCACTAGCCTCAAGTGTGACCTCGTGATTAACCCTTGTGTTAGAAGGGCTTCCCACACCATGTCACTGAAAAATAGATTTATCCTACCTACCGAAATATGCTAAATTTGTTTCCATATCTTGGATAATTTAACCTCACACTCCTATTCCAAGACCCTAAACTAGAAATAAATGATCCAAATCAAGTAGGGTTGTAGTTCAATGTATAATAAAAAAATGATCTAGAAAAGGTCAAAACCCTTAACCCTAACTCAAGGACAAGCTAGCAAGGAATGAGAGTAAATACATAATTTCAAATATGATTGAAAAAAAATTTGAAAACACTCACACAAAGCTTTATAGTGATGATTTTTAAACCATAACAATTTGAAGACAAAACACCCAATGAAAACAATAACAGGTAAAACAATCACTTGAATTGGATGAAAACTCAACGAAGAGGAAGCAACAAAAAAAAAAACAAAATGTGAAAATGAAATGTAGATCTGAAACTAGATGTGAACTATATGCAAATAAAAAAAATATATATTAAGAGAGAGATCCAATTATTGAGGAAGAAAACTGCAAACAATAAGCATAAGAAGGCTTCAAAGAAATCCTAAAGTTTGGCTGCTAGATGGATCAAGTTCAAAATGAAGGAACAAGGTCATATTTGATAATATTATCAGCTTCTAGTGATAGCAGTACAAAGATCCATAAGGCTTAAATCTAGTTCAAGAAACCAAAGTTCAAATTCAAATAAATTAGGCTTAACTAGGAACCCTATCACACAAATGGAGAAAAATTAAAGACAAATAATAAGATCTAAAATATAGTAATAATGGGAATGTACTTATAAATACATTGAATAGAAAAATCTAGAAGATTGGATCAGTTTATGAAAAGGAAACACTAAAAAAACCTAATTTTAGGCTCTCTTTGCTTGGAATAAGTTAGCAAGCCAAAAAAAACTTCACTCTGAGCGCAACAAGCACCCAACGAAGATAGAAATATAAACTCTGTAAGCCCTTTTAAGCCAGTGAAGATAGGGAAAATAAGAAATTAAGGAGAGATCTTAGTGAGATCAAGAAAAATTTAGGATTAAACAAAGAAATAAAATCTCGAAATAGTCCCAATCACTCAGAGAAGGAAAAAAAGAAATTAAAAACTAAATAATTAAAAATGAGAAGATATCCAATAAATCTAGTGTTGATTCCCTAGTATGATCAATAGCTTTGGTATGAGAAAATTTCATCTAAGCCAATAGAATTCTTTTAAACCAGTAGATCTAATGATGATCTACCAAGATTTGTGTGTGTGATGGTGAAAATAGATCAACGGATCAAGCCCTAATTCCTTCATATGCAAGCAGGAATACTCAAAACCCATACATGAGCCTATAATAGAAAGGTTTGGGAGTTGGTACTAGGAACCCTCGCATATCGATGATGTCTCTTGGGTCCAAAATAGATAATATTTTCTTCTTCTTGAAGATACCACTTCTACACGCAATAATGCAAGACTCTGAACACATACACCACCAACCAAACCCATAATAGCCTTATGCATAGGGATGATTAGTCTAAAAATAGCATGAACAAGTGGTAAATATGAACAAAACATAAATATAGGAAAGGAACATAGATCTGTCAATCATCAATGAAAATAAAAAGAATGTATACCTCCACTCAAGGGAGTCCTCTTGTCAAGCCAATAACATAACCTACTGTTTGGGCTTAACCTAGTCTCCTAAATCGAGTTCATTTAATTGTCAACCAGGGTTGGTAAACTGCTGAAGTGAGGTGCATTGTATGTGCGTAGGTGTTTGTTTCTTACTGCGTTGTGTCTAGTGTTTTATGATGTTTTTGGTCTTTTTATGGTTTTATGTTCACAAGGGAAAGAACTAAATGTTGGTGGAAAGAAGCTATTGGTTAAAAACAGAGTGAAGCCTAATTTGCTGATGACAAATGACAAGTGCAAATGCAAATAATGACACAGAACCAAACCTAAACTATGACTAAGTAGAATACAAAGCTTGATAATGACTTCAAGAAAATAAATCACAACATGAACTTAACTTGTCCAATTCTTTCATTAAAGGTATTTTGGAAGAGCTTGAGAAATGGGCAGCTAAGTATAAAAATTCTCCTAACTAAACGATTAAATAATCAGCTTATAATGATACAACATCTTATCCATGATTAAAGGTTTGTTGAAGCATATTTGGAAGAGAACATTGGTAACATCATAAGATCTCTACTCTAAAACTAGCTCCTAATTATATTCTGCAACTTAGTTTAACATCACTAAACATTACTCAAAAGTTATAGATTTCCTTTTAGAATAGTCTTGAGGAAAATCTTGTTTGTGAAATGGTAGAAAGGTTGCAAAAGTACTTCAGGCCTTGGACTGATATTGTCTTCTTTCTGGATGATTATGAGTTAATATAGGTTTGGAACAAAAGAAGTTTTGTAAATAATGAAGGCCGTGGTATTTAAGTTTAACAACTAATGTAAATTAATATGCAATGGATGACAACTAAATGTGGAATGTAAATACAGTGAGCTAAGCTAGAACTGAACTAGAGTGCTACCAGTCTACAATAAACAGTGCTAAACTAACAAGCCATTATCAAACTTGAAACGAAATAACAGAGCATGAATTGAATGCAATTTGACTCCAGAGTGCCCTAACTAAGTTATCATGCAATTAATCTATGGGATTCTACAGCCTATTTTGTTCATCATGAATGGTATTTTGGAAGAGCTTGTTAGAACAATCCTGGCTGTACAATTCAATGCATTTGAATGCAAACATGAAAATTGAAAGCAATTACAATTAAAAACTAAGACATCACAGCTATTTCCTACCCATTGTTATGATATTTTGGAAGAGCTTTTTAAGAGTAAGATCAGCTATGCTACTTAGTGTAAACAAGGAACTGAAACCTTCAGTATCACAGTCATGCCTTAGTCATCATAATAATTTTTTGGAAGAGTTTACTAGAATAAGTTCAACTGTGATAATGAACAAAAGAAATTGCAATTAAAATCTATAACACTACAGCCATTTCTCATTCATTATAATGATCTTTTGGAAGAGTTTCTTAGAACAAGTATAGCTATAGTGACTATTGAAATTAACTATGAACGAAAACTTCAAAAAATTGAAAATGAACTAAGATACTTATCTAAATTACGAAAGTAAAGCCGCTCAGGAGGTAGGGGCCCTCTACCACCAGACAGAATCTAACTGAAGATCAACTCAATGCATTCAAAGCAATGCTGTCTTCTTCATTAAAGGAAAATAACTTAAAAATAGAGTATTCTCAGTCTTCAGAAATATAGCAGTCAGTCCATGAAATCTAATCAAAATCTAGAGCCTGTCTCTCGGTTTCCCGAGTACATTTATAACAAATCTTCATAACAGAACTTGCAACAATACGGGGATCATTGTATTTTCATATCAAAATCGTACTAGAACTCTAAATATGGCAGCGTAAAGGGACAAAGGACATCTGGACTGTCCTTTTCCTATTAGGAGTTTGCTTCCTTGTATGAGTTCCCACGTACAAAACCACATCCAGAATTCAGTTCATTCTTCATGGTGAGCAACAAACGTTGAGGACATGATGTGGAATACACCCATGTGTGGCTTTTCCTGAGAGGACACCTGGAACATGCTTGAACGTGAAGACAACTGTAGAATTTGCGGTTAGCTACGGAATGTCTACATTTTGTAGCTAGTTTCAGTTCAAAATGCATTACAATGAAAAAATCACAAAACTTAGCAAGTTAGCCATGATATTCATTCTTAAAGTAATTTTAACTAATTTCATTGATCATTTGGGCCTGGGATAACAATGGAAAAAGGAAAATGGAGTGAAGTAAGATGAAAGAAAGAAAAATCTTGGGGCTCAACATATCCCCACTGCTGACTTCTTGCATGTCCTCATGCAACTTATTCCATAAACTCAGAGACTTTTGCAAGAACATCCAACCCTCTTCTTCTTCTTTGCCTGGAATTTAAAGGTCTTCTGGGTTTCCTGATGACTAACTTGAACCTTAAATTGGTAAGTGCCCTGATTAACTTCTTGTTCCTCCTTTTCAACTTTTCATTAGCCTTTTCCACTTTGTCCATTTGTAGAGACAGGGTTGAGTTCATACTGGTTTTGAGTTTGACTTGTTCTTTCAGAATGTAATTCTTAGTTCTGATGTGTCTATTAAGTACTTCCAGCTCATACCTATCTCTTCTTAACACATCTATTTCAGACAGTGGAGGACTAGGGGTTCTATCTCTACTCTCTGAAGCTTTCCTTTCCATTGTTTCAATATAGTTATAAATTTCTTGCTGTGCAGGGTCAATTTCAGGGGCTTCTTCATCAAAATTTTCTTCAACATCTTCTTCAATAGATATTTCCTCATCTTCTATGTTTATCACCCCGGTTTGTTTGATCTGTGTTTTCCTTAGCTTCCCCCTGAGTCTATGGCTTCTTCTCGGCTGGGATGGTCCCTCTCCTTTTTCTATGGCAAACTTTATAATTACCCTCTCTTCCTTAAGCTGTCTCTTAATCTAGGTCAACTTCTCAGAGATTATTTCTTCACTGCTATCTTGAATTGATTTATCAGTTTCAATTTTAGAGGCTCTCCATTTTCTGCTTCTCTTTGTAGGCTGATGTTCAGGTGAAGGCTCTTTTGGTTCCTCAAAGTGATTTCTCACCAAGAAATTATCCCAAGTATCTTTTGCTTTGGCTAAATGGTGTTCGATTAGAATCTTAACCAAGCCATGATGGTATAGAGTTGTCTCTAGGAATTGGACTCTTCTTTGAACACTTGAAGCCATATTTTTTAAACTTTGAAGCAAGAAATAGGGAAAATTAAGCTCTTCTTCCAGAAAATGCATTATCAACCTAATATGGTAAACATAAAAAGTACCATATCTACCTTCACAAGTGATAAATTTTTGTAGAATAAGCAATATATTTCTCCATTTATTCTTTAATTCAGAGCTTGGAATTCCCTTTTTAAACACAGTGACATCCATACCTGGTGATTTGAGGATTTTATTCCATGATTCATTATGAAATTCTCTGTTCTTAAACCATATTTCTCCATGTCTAAGCAATCCTGTTGCTTCTGCAATAAAAACCTCTGTGATAGTGAATTTAACATCTCCAACTTCAACCTCGGCTCCTTTGAATGACCTTGCAAATGTTTTAGTAACTTCTTTGTGGAAGCCATTAAATTTCTCAAGGAATTGTAGCCATCCTGCCTGTTGCAACATTTCTCTGCTTTGAGGGTATCCTTCCAGGTATTTTGTGTCCACTGGTTCAGTTATCATGATGAGGCCCATAATTTCTTCTTCAATCTTCGGATTAGTACTCTTTCTGCTCACGGAGACAATGACTTCAACCTTCAAACTGATATTCCTCTGCTTCACGGTGATAGTGCTTCAATCTTCAAACTGATATACCTCTGCTTCATGGTGATAGTGGCTTCAAATTTCAAACTGATATACCTCTGTTCACGGTGATAGAGATACCTCTATTTTACAGAATGAAATGATGAAGGGTTGGCTACGGGATGTAGTAATAGGGAGTGGTTACGGAATGAGTTAATGAAGTGAGGTGAAGAAAAAAAATCAATGAGTGAAAAGACCGCGGAGATTTTTTTTTTTACAACGGATTCAAAAATCATCATTAAATGATTTGGCTAGGTGACGTAAGGAAATCAAACACTTCAGCCTTTTAACCGCTTAAATGATGATCGGGTATAGAATTTGAAATGAAGGATTTTTATCCAAAGTTTTGCGGAGGGTATATTTGGCATGATCAATAAAAATAATCAAAACAACTTTTCGAATGATTCATAACTAGACTATACTAAATTTTTTCATGAAATGCCATTATAATCAGAACTTTTTACCTTTGCTTTTCATCTGCTTTTTTTTGTGGTCTTTGTATACTTTGTTCTCCTCTGGACACCATTACTTTGTGAGTCTTTATAATCCTTCTTGATTCTTCTTGTTCATGGAGATACTGGATCATCTTGTTGCACTTCAAATGTCTATTGATCAGTGCCTTCAGGATCTGTAGCTGCGGAATGACTGTCTGGCTGCGGAAAGTCTGATTAGCTGCAGAATGTCTGTTTAGCTGCAGAATGTACCTCTAGAGAATTTTAATCATGGAATGGAGTGGTTTGGAATATACATGGAATATTTTATGGAATGGGTGAAGATAGATGATGAAACATGGTATAATGGAATATGCATGAAGTGAATGATGGAATGGGATGGATTACAATTTATGAAATGGAGTGGAAGAATATAAGAAATGGCCTGCAATCCATGACATGTGTTATTCATTTGCAGAAAAACATCAAACTTTAAATTTTTATATGGAAATGAGGTGGATGAAGTATGGAATGAGATGAATGAAATATGGAATGAAGTGAAGTATGAATGAATGAATGAAATGGAGTATGGATGGATAAGTAAATGGAATGAAATGAAATGAGATGGATCATAAGTGCAATGGATCTGAACTTATGATTTTGTAATAGCTGCTTGTAGAAACAAAATGGAAAAGTTAGAGTATCAGAAAGACTCTGATTTTCACCGTATCTTTTCTATATAAACATGCCAATCAGTGATTGGTTTTCATGTTTATACTTTATTATATTTTTTTTTTATTTTTTATTTTTTTTATTATTATTTATTTTTATTTTTATTTTTTCAAAAATGACATCAGAAAATTTAATCAAGTTGATGAAGAAGAAATATTCTTCTTCATTAACTTCACATCACTGTTTTCCTGGAACTTCTTGACAAATTCTTCTCTTGAGAGTGGTTTATGATACAGCTTCAATCTATGAACATTCACAAGAAAAGTGACCTCTTCTTCATCTATTGTCCTGATTTTAACTGCTCCATTGTCAAAAATTTCAAAAATTTCATATGGCCCAAGCCAATGTGTTTGAAATTTACCTTGAAAATCCTTGAATTTTGAATCAAACAAGAGAGCCCAGTCACCTTCTTTGAACTTCTTCTCTTTGATGTACTTGTCATGCCATCTAATCCTTTGCTGTTGGACTAGACTTGTTTTCTGAACTGCATCTTGTCTGATCTCATCCAATTCATTAATCTACTCCAATCTATGCTTTTGTGCCTCCGTTAAATCAAGTCCTAGCTGAACTGCCATTTTGAAAGTTTGAATCTGGAACTCTATGGGAAACAAAACTTGCTTTCCATAAACAAGTTCATAAGGAGTATGACCTGCTGTGTTTCTCCATGTAGTTCTATAGGCCCACAAGGCTTCAGGAAGCCTATCTACCCAATCTCTTCTATGTAAATGAACAGTCTTTGTTAGGATTCCTTCAATGACCTTATTAGTAGATTCCACTTGACCATTTGCTTGTGGATGATAAGGAGTAGATTTTCTATGCTTGATTTTGTACCTCTCCATCATTTGTTCCACTAGCCTTGATGTAAATTGAGCTCCTTGATCTGTAACAATTTCCCTTGGGACACCAAAACGAGTAAAAATATCCTCAAAAAGAAAATTAACTACAGATGCTTCAGTAGCAAAAAGTAATGGTTTGGCCTCTACCCATTTAGTAACATAATCAGTGCAAACTAATATATATTTCTTTTGTCTTGATGGAGGACTAATAGGTCCTACAAAATCCAAAGCCCATTTTTCAAAAGGTTCAATATGTACCTGAGGTTGTAATGGCATCTCACCCGAAGGAGAAGGTTTCCCTACCCTTTGGCAACTGTCACACCTTTTGACATACTCTTTAGCATCTTTAAACAAGGATGGCCAATAATATCCTAAATGAAGGATCTTATAAGCTGTCCTTTTATCAGCAAAGTGTCCACCAAAAGGTTCATCATGACATGCTTTGAGAATCTCAGGCATCTCATCTTCCCGAACACATCTTCTAATGATCAAATCTGGACCTGTCTTGTACAACTCATTAGCAACCCATGAATATTTTGCACTGTCAAAAATGATTTTTATTTTATCTCTTGCATTCATTATTGAAGGAAATTTTCCTGAAACTAAATAATTAGCAATGTCAGCAAACCAAGGAGTTTGAGTAGAAATTGCAAAAATATATTCATCAGGAAATTGATCTTCAACTGGAGTGTCATCTTTGATGTTTTGGAGTCTAGATAGGAAATCAGCTACTGTGTTTTGTTTTCCAGACCTATCTAGAATGGTAATGTTGAATTCTTGTAAAAGAAATAACCATCTTATGACTCTACCATTAGTAATTGATTTTTTCATTAGGTATCTAATTGCAGAATGATCTGTGTGAACAAAAGTTTCATAGCCTGTTATATAGTGTCTGAATTTGTTTATGGCATGAACAACAGCTAAAAACTCTTTTTCAGTTACAGTATAGTTTAACTCTGCAGGAGTCAAATTTTTACTGGTATAGTACATGGCATAAGGAATCAAGTCTTTTTGTCCCAATACTGCTCCTAGAGCTGTATCAGAGGCATCTGTTGAAATATGAAAAGGTAACTTCCAATTAGGTCCCCTTAAAATAGGTGCTTCAGAAATTTTTGTTTTCAGGGTTTCAAAGGCTAACTGGCAATCAGAATTCGATTTGAATTCACAATCTTTGGTAAGTAATTTGAAGAGTGGAGATTCTATCTTGGTGAAGTTTTCTATAAACCTCCGATAATATCCTGTAAATCCTAGAAAACTCCTAACACCTTTTTGACAACTTGGAATAGATAAGTTAGAGATGACTTCAACTTTTGACTCATCAACTCTAATCCCATCCCCTGAAATGTGATGCCCCAAAACAATACCTTCAGTAAACATCATGAAACATTTATCATGACTAAGTGAAATATTTGCTTCTTGACATCTCTTTAAAACTTTTTCCAAGTTTTCTAAGGCTTCTTCAAATGTGTTTCCATAAACTGTGAAATCATCCATGTATACCTCTACACAATCATGTATTAGATCTGAAAAAATTCCTAATACTTCCCTTTGGAATGTTGCAGGTGCATTGCATAATCCAAATGGAAATACTCGGTAAGCATAGGTACCCCAAGGACATGTAAATGTGGTTTTGTCTTGATCTTCAAGTGCTACTTGGATTTGGTTGTAACCACTAAACCCATCTAGGAATGAGAAGTACTTTTTGCCAGCTAATGTATCTAACACTTGATATATGAAAGGTAAGGGAAAATGGTCTTTAAGAGTAGCTTTGTTTAATTCTCGGTAGTCAACACATACCCTCCATTTACCATTTTTCTTTGGCACAATTACCACAGGAGAAACCCACTGACTATCTGAAATGGGATAGATGAAGTTGACATTTAACAATTTTTGCAATTCTTCTTTAACAATCTCCCTAAGATTTGGATTCATTCGTCTTTGAGGTTGTCTGATTGGTTTACAATTTTCCTTTATATATATGTGATGAGTGCAAGTCTTGGGGCTTATCCCTTTCATGTCAGTGTACTCCCATGCATATAGAGAAGAATGTCTCTGTAATATCTTGACTAACTCTTCTTGTTGAGATTTTTCTAGGTTCTTGTTTATATTCAAAGTTTTGCCTGGAAATATCTCACTTGTAGAGCTGCCAAATTTATCCATAGAATGAAGAGACATCTGTCTTGATGACAAAAACTCAATGTTAGATCCCTCTTGAAATGGTTCATGTTTGTATTCTGAAGAGGATTCAAAGTTTTCTAGAGTATTCAGAATTTGATTATCTTCACTAATTTCTGAAATTGTGAAGAGAGGTTGTAAGTCTTCTTCATCCTCTATCCATTGAGTATCATCTAAATCTGTAATTGTCCTAGCTGGAGGATACAAATTGAATTTCTTGGTTGAACTACCATCAGAGATGTACATATCACCGGATCTACAACTAATAAAAGCATCAGCTGTAGCCAACCAAGGTCTTCCTAATATAACGGGATGTCCTCCTAGATTATTCTTAGGAGTTAGGATCATGAAATCCACAGGGTACTCCCAAGAATCTAGGGACACTGGAATGTCTTCTATTACCCCATCGGGTATGATCACAGATCTGTCTGCTAATTGTAATAATGTGGGTGTAAAGAGAAGATTAGGAAGTTTCAGTTTATCCATGATTTGTCTACTCATGATATTGATTGCTGCTCCCAAATCAATGAGTGTGTTTTGGATTTCAATTCCATTGATGTGAATTTTAACAACTGGATTTCCTGGGTCAAGATACTTTGGAATAGCAATATTACCCATCATAATGTTTGCTATTTTTCCTGCCAGTTGAATTTTCTTTGTTTCTCTTATTCTTTTTCTTGTTTTCTTCATGCTCAACTCCTTTATTGTTTTGGCTAAAATTGGAATTCCTTGATGGCTTGTAATAATGGAATTTTAATGCAAACATTTCTCAGCTCATCTAGGAAATCATAATTAGGCACCATAATTTTTTTTTCTACACTTCTATCAATTTGTAATCTTTCTGGAAAGGGAGGTATAGAAGTAGATGTTGATGGCTGCTCTAATACAGGAGTTGAAATTATTGGATCTTTTTTCTTTAATTTTTCAGTGTTTGGGTCTTGAAAAGATGTTTCTCCTTCAAGACTTTTATTCACCCGTAGAGAATCTTCCTTAGAGTTATCTTGTTCTTGTATGATCACATAAGGTTTCATCTTTTCAAGTATTCTTCCAGACCTAAGTTGAACATCACTAAGGTCTAAAGGAGTAATTAAATAAGTTGGAAACTGTTGGCCTTCTATCATGTATGTGTTTTGAGGATTTTTATTATTGGGGTTTTGTATGGGTTGAGCAGGTAACTGATTTGATTTTTGAGGAAATGTTAATGGAAGTGGTTGATTTTGATGTGGTAGGTTCTGATGATGTTGTTGAGGATTTTGAGGATAAAAATGTGGGTACGGTGGATAGGATGGTGGATACTGATAGTACTGAGAGTATCTTCCATAGGGATTTTGTGCCCCTTGTGCCCAAGCTTGAGATTGATTTTGAAATTGAGGCCAAGGTTGCTGCCAAGAATTCCAAGGTGGAGGTTGGTTATACATTTGATCATGGAATCCTTGTGTTTGAGGTCCTTTCCAAGGCCTTCTAGAGACAAAATTGAGAGATTCTGTGGAATTTGTAGGAGTTTCCTCTTGAAAGACAGATTTGAGACCGGGAAGAGAAGGACAATTCTTGGTCTCATGTTTTTCAGAACAAATGACACAGGTCTCTACAACTTTTACATCCAAAGGACACTCTCTCAAGGCATGTTTCTTTCTACATTTGGGACAAAATATTGCTAAGGCATCAGATTCAGCTTTTTGCTTGTTTTGTATCTTAAGGGTGTCTATTTGTTCACTAAGACTCCCTAAGATGTTAGATTTGAAATCATCAAGCATATGTCCTATTTCTAACCTACTTATTGTCCCAGAAGAAGACTTACTTGCCCTTGCAAGAGCAGGATCTCTTGGACCTTTTACAGTTTTAGATTTCCCTCTTGAAAGGTTGATACATAAGTCAGATATTTCAGGTAATGTGAGCTGTGATATATCCCCTTTTCCCATCATGTTAAGGATATCCAACCATTCATCCCTAATTTTTTTCAACAAAAGAGCTTTTAAGGTGTCTTGATCTAAGTTTTCCATTTTTTCTCTTTTCATGTTGTAATGAAATCTCTCCAACAAATCTTCCAAGTTTTCATATTCTTTTTGTAACATCTTAAACACTTCTTCCTTATGATTAACCGGCATACAATAATCCAAATACCTCTCTAGAAATTCTTGTTTCATGTCTTCCCATGTCCTAATAGAACTGCTGATCAAACTCATAAACCAATTCAATGCTGCTCCTTTCAATGTTCAAGGAAATAGTTTAAGTTTTTGAGCATCTTGTAAATAGTCATAAGTTCTACACAGGATTTCAAATTCAAATAGGAAGGTTTCAGGATCTTTATTTTTAAGTCCATAGAAGTTTGGAAGGACAGAGGGTGAAATATTTTTCATGGTTGTATTGGTTTCTTCATCTATTATAGGAAACCCAAAAGAGCTTCCCATTTCTCTTCTACCTCTTCCTCCTTCTGCACCTCTACCTCCTTCTCCTCTACCTCCTTCTCCTCTACCTCTACCTCTACCCCCTCCAAATAATGTGTGTTCTCCATTAAAGACTCCTCCTCCCCCTTCTTCTGCCATGGTTGATTCTCCTGTGGAAGTGGAAAATTTTGTGTCCCTAACAGGAGTCTTTGGATCTTCTTCTAAGGCAGGTTTAGTTGATGAAGTGGAAGGTTTCTCTAATGGAATATTTGATCTTAGGTCTTCTAGAAGTCTAGGATCAGTAAAGGATGGAATGTGGGTCTGAGTTGAAGGTGTACTAGCTCTTGGTCTAGGTGAAACAAGTGGTGTTGTAGGAATCAAAATTCTGTTTCTGCTGCTTATGAATCTACCCCTTGAGTCTCTCTCTCTATGCATATAATTTTTTTTTGGAGTTAAGAAACAAAGGTTACCTAGTTTTCACTTCCCCAGGAACGGCGCCAAAATGTTTGGGCTCAACCTAGTCTCCTAAATTGAGTTCATTTAATTGTCAACCAGGGTTGGTAAAATGCTGAAGTGAGGTGCACTGTATGTGCCTAGGTGTTTGTTTCTTACTGCGTTGTGTCTAGTGTTTTATGATGTTTTCGGTCTTTTTATGGTTTTATGTTCACAAGGGAAAGAACTAAATGTTGGTGGAAAGAAGCTACTGGTTAAAAACAGAGTGAAGCCTAATTTGCTGATGACAAATGACAAGTGCAAATGCAAATACTGACACAGAACCAAACCTAAACTATGACTAAGAATAATACAAAGCTTGATAATTACTTCAAGAAAATAAATCATAACATGAACTTAACTTGTCCAATTCTTTCATTAAAGGTATTTTGGAAGAGCTTGAGAAATGGGCAGCTAAGTATAAAAATTCTCCTAACTAAACGATTAAATAATCAGCTTATAATGATACACCATCTTATCCATGATTAAAGGTTTGTTGAAGCATATTTGGAAGAGAAAATTGGTAACATCATAAGATCTCTACTCTAAAACTAGCTCCTAATTTTATTCTGAAACTTAGTTTAACATCACTAAACCTTACTCAAAAGTTATAGATTTCCTTTTAGAATAGTCTTGAGGAAAGGCTTGTTTGTGAAATGGTAAAAAGGTTGCAAAAGTACTCCAGGCCTTGGACTGATACTGTCTTCTGTCCGGATGATTATGAGTTAATATAGGTTTGGAACAAAAGAAGTTTTGTAAATAATGAAGGCCACGGTATTTAAGTTTAACAACTAATGTAAATTAATATGCAATGGATGACAACTAAATGTGGAATGTAAATACAGTGGGCTAAGCTAGAACTGAACTAGAGTGCTACTAGTCTACAATAAACAGTGCTAAACTAACAAGCCATTATCAAACTTAAAACAAAATAACAGAGCATGAATTGAATGCAATTTGACTCCGGAGTACTCTAACTAAGTTATCATGAAATTAATCTATGGGATTCTATAGCCTATTTCGTTCATCATGAATGGTATTTTGGAAGAGCTTGTTAGAACAATCCTGGCTGTACAATTCAATGCATTTGAATGCAAACATGAAAACTGAAAGCAATTACAACTAAAAACTAAGACATCACAACTATTTCCTACCCATTGTTATGATATTTTGGAAGAGATTTTTAAGAGTAAGATCAGCTATGATACTTAGTGTAAACAAGCAACTGAAACCTTCAGTATCACAGTCATGCCTTAGTCATCATAATTTTTGGAAGATTTTACTAGAATAAGTTCAACTGTGATAATGAACAAAAGAAATTGCAATTAAAATCTATAACACTACAGCCATTTCTCATTCATTATAATGATCTTTTGGAAGAGTTTCTTAGAAAAAGTATAGCTATAGTGACTAATGAAATTAACTATGAATGCAAACTTCAAAAACTTGAAAATGAACTAAGATACTTATCTAAATTAAGAAAGTAAAGCCGCTCAGGAGGCAGGGGCCCTCTACCACCAGACGGAATCTAACTCAAGATCAACTCAACGCGTTCAAAGAAATGCTGTATTCTTCATTAAAGGAAAATAAATTAAAAAAAGAGTATTCTCGGTCTTCAAAAATATAGCAGTCAGTCCACGAAATCTAATCAAAATCTAGAGCCTGTCTCTCGGTTTCCCGAGTACATTTATAACAAATCTTCATAATAGAACTTGCAACAATACGGGGATCATTGTATTTTCATATCAAAATCGTACTAGAAATCTAAAGATGGCAGTGTAAAGGGACAAAGGACATCTGGACTGTCCTTGTCCTATTAGGAGTCTTCTTCCTTGTATGAGTTCCCACGTACAAAACCACGTCCAGAATTCAGTTCATTCTTCATAGTGAGCAACAAACATTGAGGACATGATGTGGAATACACCCATGTGTGGATTTTCCTGAGAGGACACTTGGAACATGCTTGAACGTGAAGAGAACTGCAGAATTGGCAGTTAGCTACGGAATGTCTCCATTCTGTGGCTAGTTTCAGTTCAAAATGCATTACAATGACAAAATCACAAAACTTAGCAAGTTAGCCATGATATTCATTCTTAAAGTAATTTTAACTAATTTCATTGATCATTTGGGCCTGGGATAACAATGGACAAAGGAAAATTGAGTGAAGTAAGATGAAAGAAAGAAAAATCTTGGGGCTCAACACCTACTTCCTCAAGTGTAACAAAAAATCTGATCACCTAGGCATAAGATTCGAATCCAGGGAAGTACAATTCTCTTAGTCTCTCCCAGATTCAAAAATAACTATTGGTATAACCATTTAGAATCACTAGAATAAATAGGCCTAAAGGTATCACAAGGAGGATGAATCTGAATGCTTGGTGTGAAGAGATGTTAGGAAGATTCTCCAATAATGCACCTAATCCAACTCGAAGATATGATCCTCTAATTGAAATTGTAGGGAAACTAAGAATCTAGAAGCTAAACCATCGTTGGTGTGAAATAATAGAGAAATGTAGAAAATTTTCACTAAGATAACAAGGGTTGCCAATGAATATAGGTGTTTTTTCTATGATTAGAACTAGATCCCAACAAAGATGCATAAAAAGAGCTAGAAACAAGGGCTATGAATCAACAAAAATTTCATTAGTACAAAGGATCAAGTACACTAATGTTAGACATGAAAATACCACCTCATAAGATTAGAGGAGATTACTTTACATTTGGTTGAAATACACCCCTTTACACCCCATTTTTTGGCCTATTTAAGACTATAACAAACATTGTACCATGCAGACAACATTATCCTAGTCTATAACACTTTTTCCCCTTCATCTAACTTGTGATACCAAATTCTCACTCAGTAATGAGGCAAAAAGGCCGAGTTAACTAAAATTTGACACTCTTATTCACTTACGAAAACTCATATGGTGGAATGTGATATCTTTATGCTCATCTTAAGCTTTTTCCTAAATAAGAAAAACATACAAAAGTAGGAAAGAGCCATAAAGCATGAGGGAGCTTTTTCCTAAGCATTAAATCATCTAAAAAGTGGATAAAATCCATTTGATTGAGGAAACAACATTCACCTAAATATTTTTCCAAAATTGAACTAAGGATAAATTATGAAATATTTATATTGGAGGCTTTTCCATTATAACGGGGATGGGAATTTTTTTATCATTTCATGCTGTTGAGATCTAACTTGAGAGAGGTCTTTTGGAGCTAGGATTTGGAGGGGGCGTTGTTACAGCTATGTATAGTTGTAAATTTCCTTTAACTCTTTAATATATAGATCTATTGTTGTTTCTTATATATTTTTGTTTATCATTTATGCACCTTGTATTTGTTTAATGATAATTTAGAAGTTGGTTTAATGATTTATTTTATGTTATGCAATTATTTATTCTTTAGTGGTATTAATTTTCAATATATTATACGTTTACGGTTTTTATTGTGTTTCTTTGTGTGCAGGATCAATCTTTGAAGTTAGATAGGATCACTTCTCAAATACTCTAAATCCTCCAATGGATCTACATAAGAAGACATGTGGGTTATAATTTTCCACCACTTTGTCAATTTCACTTTACCTCTTGCATTCTTGAATACATAAAACCATATTAGAGTGGATCCCTTACTCTATCTCCCTTAGATTTCTGGGAGAACATCAAAGGGTTTTCTTTTTATCTAACCAACCTTAAAATCCCATAGAAGCTAACTCTTAGGAGGAAATTAGGCTGATAATACTCCACCCTCGCATAAGAAGATTCACCTCCTGCGTAAGAGAATAATACAAAATATTATTCTAGTTCTCCCTCTATTTTTGTTTCCCTCATCTGGTAATTCATGTTGAACTAACTAATGGAAATATTTCTTGATTGGGAAATCTATGAGAATTACCTTTATTTGATCGATTCTTCCGATCACCCCTACAAAGATGCAAATATAAAGGAAGCACACATTCTCTATTTCCATAGGACATTGATGGATGAGACTGTAAGGTCCTAAAGGAACATTAGTCTATCACCTTGAGTTGTGTTTTGAATAATAATGAGGTCAGACACAAGGTTGAAGGATCTTGTATGTAATCTATTGTGTGGTTAGTAAGAAATGGAGTCTGATTGAGGGGGCTTCGGTGTAACATGTGTCTCTCCCATTGATCCTACTATAGTTTTGAAATTGAATGTAATGTTATCGGATCTAGGTGATTTCATATACTAGAAAAAAATATGTGTGTGTGTGTGTGTATGTGTGTGGTTCCCTATATGTTTTGTATAATATAATACTATAAAACAATATATACCTATTAAGTAATAATATAAATAATATAATAATAATATATTGCATCATTTGACCCTCTTAAATTAAAAGAGGGTTAAAATGAATTACACTGCATTTCTATGAATTCAGATAGTTGTTTTCCTTTTCTCCTTTAATAATAAATTCATTGAAAAAATTGCACCTCATATTAATTTTGGGTTTTTGTGATTTCTAACGAGAATTGGATTTTTGGAGTTGGTTTGATGTTAGTGTTAAAAACAATGTTTAATAATGAAAGGTGGGAAGTCAATCAGTATTAAGGAAAAATTTAACTTTTTGTGCCAGTTTATATTTTTTCATTCAAACATGGCAACCATTCATGTGATAAACCATTAAAATATCATATCACAAACTATATGAATCAACACAAGCACACAAATCATGAGAAAGAAAGACATGAGACATATAGGTTTAATGTGGAAACTCTTCTGGGAGAAATAAATCCCCAAAAATTATTTGTTATTTGATGTAAATATGAGAAACCACTCTATTAAATCATTATTTGTGAGCCACCACTCAAAAAAAGAACCAAATCCATTTTATTTTTTCTAGCGCCCTCTAGTAGGAAGCACCAACTCCCTTATTTTGTATACGCCTAATAAACTTACCAGAAGCACCAAATGAAGCACTAACTTGATAGATTTGTTGTAAGCACCAAATTGCAGCTCATTAGATTTATGCAAGAACCAACTTCAGGAGGCACCAATCCCTAAGATTTCTTCAAATTCCCATAGAGATGGAAGCGCCAACTTCCTGTATGTAGGATCCAACCCACACTCAATACAAAACTTACTTCTCACTGTAATTGGGAGCCACTATGCCTATTTTCATATCTCTATTGTCCTCTACCCTTGGCCCTCTATTCTTCTCAACAACCTTCATTCATACTCAACCCATGCAACACATCTGTTATTTGATCACTCTACAATAACACACTATTATTGGAAGTCTGCTCTCAACAACATATACTCAACACTTAGCCACTTCTACATTGCCAAATCTCTTGGATTCTCATAACAAGACAAGGACACTTGACCTTCTCTCAGTAGCGCTCACACTCTCAGAGCTTTCCATTTAGCTTACTCAACAATACTACTACCCCTAAATTGCACAACAACAATCCCAACTTTTTCCATTGCAAGATAGTGATTGATGTTGCCTTTGTAGTAAATCACACTAATTGAGAGTTTACTTAGATGCATGGTTGTCCATGTTGCTGTCACATCACACTTCTTTTCTTCTGCAATCAAATTAAACACTAGGAATGGGCTTCATTCAGTCAAAAATTATAGCTACATTAAATCAAAGAATATGAATCTAAGTATTTGTCCATGCTGAGAATTAAATCTTAGTCAAACCTGCATATGTAGAGGATATGGATGACTATTAACTTGATCAAAATGATCATATTATACTCCTGGAATGGATCTTATGGTATGTGATTAGAGCTTCTGCACCTAGCCATATTTTCCATTTAATTTTTCATAACGTGAAAGAAAGCTCAAGCATGGTTTTTCTGGACAATGGTAGAATCCTAAAGATATTTTCTTCTTTCCATGCAAGGAAGACGAGAGATGGAAAATTCTCCTTGAAAAAAACCCATTAAATTAGCTATGAATTTCATGGTCCTTCTTTCCTTAATCTAGATATATTCACAATTGTCATTTGATTCATTTTCCCAGCTTCCATTCAAACAAATGTTGAATCATTTTAATGCTCAGTGTTGCTTAGCTCCTAGAAATTTTATCACAGTGCCATTTTATTTATTATTAGCACATAGACCATGGTCACCAATTGTGCACAAAACCACTATAACCTAGCTCATGGGTGCCTCTTCTTTTTATAGCCCCGAGGGATTAACTTCCACTAATTACAATTTTTTCACCCTTGGTCTTATTTATACACAAAAAAAAAGTCTTGAACTTAACCTTAGTCTTCAACCTTCTGATTCTGAAGAATTTTTCTTTGTAATTTTATTAAAGGGCCATGGTCATTTAGTGAAAAAAACCACCACAAAACCATGACTTGAGCATGCATTCCATCATTTGATGGAAATGTCGAATGCGGTGAAATATACCATCATCCGGCTCTGTTACCCCGGTCAAATAATTTGGGAAATGGGGTGAGCCTTGCGGGCTTACGTGTCCCATGGGTCTCCCTCGATTCATTTTCTATTGGCCCATGCTCTGACTGGGCCATTTTTTCTCGACGCCCTCCTCTCAGAATTTCTCCTTGTGTGCTCAATAAAGCCTCCAGGGTATTCCTGCCGGGCATGGCCGTCAAGTGGGACCTCTCAAAGCCTTGTTATTAGATCTCTACTTCCTCTCTGTCTGCCGTGCTGGCCTGGTTCCTTGTCGGCCTAATGCTTTCTCCTATGCAATGCCAAAGTTCTTCGAGTCTCCTACTAGTCGGATGATGTCATACAGACACCATTAATGCCACATGGAACATTTGGAGTAGTGAAACATGTCACTCATATTTGGCCCATTAGCCCACCAAAAAATGCTAAATATACTTGCTACATGTCCCCATGTGCTGAAATATTTCTAATGTCACCTTAGATAATAAAATTCTGCCACATTCCTATCAGAGAAGAGAGAGAAAATGATCTTGGGCCTTGTGTTTTATGGAAAATTCCTTTGACCTTTTTACCCTGCTACGCTCAATCAAACCTCTAAGGTACTCTGCTGAGAAGAGTTGTGCAATGGGATCAACACAAGACAATTAGGGTGCTATTTGTTGCTCCACTTTTTCTCCATTTTAGTCCGTCTATTTCATTTAGGCACCTTAACTCTATGCACCCTTTGCAATATTGTGGTATCACTCCGCTGGGATGATTTGTGCGATGGGATCCACTATCGACCAATCAAAATTTTCTAGGTTGTTGCACTGTTAGGACACATCTACTTGAATCTCCTTTAGAACCTCCAATAGAAGCTCCACTGCATTTGGAAAAATGCACCAAAATTGGTCACCACTATGACCCTTATCCATACTTAGCTCTACAAATTGGACTTTGGAGTAACTTAGCTTTAACTAAGAATAAATCTTGATATAGGAGGCAATTTGTAGACTTCAAAATACCATTGGAAATATATTTCCAATAAATTTCCACCTATTCCACTTCTATCAACATTTGAGATAATCTCCTGATGTTGAAATTCCTCCAAAGCCTGGGACACCTAACCATCATAGGTAAAATATTTTCACTTATTACCTCATCCTGCTACTCTGATGGTTCTCTACCAGAGACTGTAACAACCATGATACTCCCCCTAATATTAACATGCCATGCGAAACAATGCCAACATATTCTACCACCAACCTCAATGTTCATCTGCTTGACATCATTAGACAAACACTTTCCCACTGTTAGTGTAATATCCCAAAATGGGAACAACTAGACTATTGGGAATAATCTAAGTTATTACCAATGTGGATATTCAGCAAATCATGAGCATGGAAATTTAGAGCAGCTCATTATATGTCCCATAAAATCATACCAGTAGATGATAGAACCTCAGAATCAAGATGATCTATATTCTCCTTCCCGAGTGGGGAAATTCAGCAATATAGAGCATAAAATAGTTGTCTTTAGAAAATAATGCTATAAAAGTGAGAAATGGGACTTGGATCCATTAGAATACATGATATAAAACTCACATGCAGAATTTGAGGTCGAAAAAATCACTCTAGGTCATATACACAGAGCTCCCAAGTCTATGCAGCTAAAATAAGCCAAAACCCCATAGCCTAGCTCATGCAGCAACTACTAAAGCAAGGAATGCGTTATTATAATGAGAGTTCCTACAGAAAATGAAGAAATAAGTCTGATATAGAGTTTATATTAATCATAAAACAAAGAAATGGAGGTTTAACCTCTTATACAGCAGAAACAAGACACCAGACAAAGGTTTCCGGAAAAATGCATGAATAACAAACAGTACTACAGAAAATAATGCAGTTACTACATATATGCATTATAAATGGCTGAATGTGACATGAGATAATAGAATAATACAAAGAAATGTCCCTAGGACTCTTATTAGCATTCCAAGAGGGAAATACGCACCTCCTCCTCAAAGACTAGCATAAAATCAAAGGGTGCAACCTTGGTGCTGCTGCCCCTGCATGAAAGATGAAATTTTCTGAAGGAGACTGTATTGTGGCTAAGTATGGATGAATGGCCCCAAGAAAAATACTTAAATGAAGCTCAAATTTCTCCCCTTTTATCCCTTAAGCAAGCTGATCTGAAGAGAGGATGGAATTCCCGCACAAGAATTCCTTGCACTAAGCAGTGAAGCAACTCCGGCTAGACAGCTGAAGCATGCAAGTGGTCTCAATAACAAAATAGATGATTACATGAATGCCTTCCCTTTGATTCTATGCATTCATTTTATCTTTGGTGAGCGTCCTCACCCCATACCCCACATAATGTTGAGGTGACTTCTTCATGAAGCTTCCTCTTTCAAAACTGCGCTACCCTAGCTAGCCTTCCTCCTCCTTGTAGCAACACTGTTGACTTGGTCAACTGGAAATAATCCACCTACAATGCCTCTATTCACACCAAGGGATCTTCAATCTGGTTCTCATATGTGTGTCTAGGCCGATCCTTGTTCACATTGAGCTAGTTTACTTGAGTGATTTCTTCCTCCTCGAGAATGGATGTTGACTTAGTTAAACTTGACTATGTCTCCATATAATTTTCCCTTGTTCACACTTGGAAGTGTAAAACAAGCTCCTATGGTGATATCCTTCCTTACTAAGGTGTAATTTATTCATATTTTATTATTCATGGGCCTCCTTTCCCATTTATTCCTCTACTAGGTGAAAGCATTAAAATCTAATATTCCAATTTGCTTGTTTACAAATTTTGGAATATTACAGTCCTCCCCTCCCAAATGTTGCTTGTCCTCAAGAAACTGCAAGGATAGGACTGAAGAGAATCCTCTTCTCCCCTGTAGCACCCTCATAATATGAAGTATCCCAAGGATCAAGGTGATGCATCATCAATATATCTCCAAGTTTCTCCTCCCAAGTATGTAAGCTATCTAAATAGATGACATTATGTGACAGTGAAACATCTATGGAACCAACAATGGGCTGTTTGGAGGTCCTCTTGAGGCATGAGGGCTGATATAAACTGGGATTCATCATCCCCATTTGAGTCTCTCCTACCCAAGATATCATCCAAACAAAATGAGTCACCCTCCAAAATGGTAACTCATGCAAATCATCCTCCAAAATGGAACTGTGGATGATCCGATTTCTGCAAACAACAACAACAGCCACATAAGTTTAAGAACCATTAATCATCCTCCACTTGAAGCTCCGGAAAAGTAGGTGTGCTGAAATTCTGACCATGGTATACATAGTAGTCTACCCCACGCTACTTTCCTCTCCACGTAAGACAAGTGTAAAGGATTTTATGATCTTGGGCTGCAATGATGTTGCCCTTCAATGGCAAGAAGGAGACTAGACCTCCAAAAGTCCCTCTCCCAGTGCTACGAATCAAGTTGGCCCAAACCATCTCATACATGATGGACAATAAATTATCGCCATATGTCATCCCATCCATCTCATGGCCCTCCTCATTAATAAAAAAAGATGTTGCTGTGGAGGCCATGTCCCTTCCCATGCTCCCCTTAGAGCATGTAATGCAGAAAGTGTGGGGATACTCCTCCTCGAAGAACACACCAACTCCATGTGTTCCTCCTCCAATAATGCTCCTCATATAGGCAAGAATAATAGCAGCAAATAGGATCATGATCAACATCATAATGAGAGAAAGACTAAAGGTTTTATGTGGTGCTGGAAGGTACCAACAGTCTCCCAAGTGGTCACAGCACAGTCTTCCCCACTGTAGCTTGAGACAATGGTATGAAAAGTTGTCTCTTGACAAATGGATTGTTGTATAAGCCCTCACACTCACTAGTAAATAGTAGATGGCTGAATATGTCAATTTATCACATAAGAAGTAACCACATACTTGCCCCAGATCATATAGTAGATGGTTGTCTCCATCATGATAGATGGCCAAAAATAGACCATGGAGCCTAAATAAAAAATTACCCCTTTGTAGAGAAATGCACTACAATGAAAAGGTAAGAGCATGAAAATATTGTATTGAATAATCAATAAATGCATAAACAAAATTCTTACCATGTAAGGAAAGTAAGAATGTGATAGGATCCATAAATGAGCTCTCCATAGTGATAGGACATACTCCTATGAAGAAGAATGAACCATATGCTGCCTGAAGATCCCCGTCCTCATGCTCGGAAGTCCAAGACAAGTAGGACATACCACAACAACATATGAGTCCATACACAACTCTATCAGTCTCACCTCCTCCATGTTCCCCAAGTACATCATATGCGAAGTGATCCTGGGAACACTCCATCAACAAACTCCTACTCCAAAGTGACAATGCTATTGGCCTATGCAAATAGGCTCATTCCAACTCATAAATCCATCCTATGACATGTTTAATTTCAAATACTCCTCCCATAATGTTGCCATCTCCTCCCATTGCAACGCCATGCAAAAAGTGAGAGAAATTCTGCCCTTGCTCTCTCTCAATCCTCCAAAGAAACAAATGTCTTTTCTACCCCATCATACCTCCATCATACAACTCATGTGGTGGAAACACAATGATCACATCATCATCATGCATCCACACTCATTTCTACCCCATGATGCAAGTATCCTACCAAGTTATCTCCTTCCTCATACCCTTAGAAGAAGGATATGTTCCATGATGGCCAAACTCTCTCAGGAGTAGCCAATGCAGCTTTTCCTCTTGCTCCCCTGTGTCATAAATTTGTAAGTGGCTCACCAGCCTCTTTCTCTTCCCCCACATCCACTCAACCCCATGTGGATGCCTTCTATCATTCTTCACCTTGGCACTCCTCCAAAAGAGACTACCATCCTCCCATATCAGATTTTTCTCCTTGCATTTCATGGGATGCTGAAATGCAACTCCTTAGATATCTCCTAGAAAATATCTCTCACCAATGATTATCTTCAACCCATAAGGATCCAAGTGGGCTGAAGGAAAAGCCTCCTTTTTGCTGCTTCTTGATAGCGCTGTAACCCTCCTCCAGGGTGTTTTGGCTATCTCATGTATCAACTCCCAGATGAACATTTGATTTTGCATGAATTTGTTTGGAGAAAATCTCACTCCATCCTCCAAGAATTAACACTCCTCCCTCAAGGATTGAGTGAAACTCAACAAGGGTCCAAGAGAATGGTGGTTCATTTGTTTCTTGAACCTCTCAATTTTTCACAGTGCAGTGCAATATTGCTGCTCTACCTCAGCAACAATGTTTGATCCTGGGCCATATGAAAACAAATCTCCAAAGTCTTCCATAGAATTTTCTGAAATGTTAGGACATGGAAATTTATGCATACCTTTGTGAGGCTTTGGAACATCTTGTATGGATGCAATAGTCCCTCTCTCCAATGTGTTGGATTATCCAACTGCTACTATGGGTGGTTGCCCCCTCATGAATTTGACAGTGCTAGTAAAGGTCTCCTCAAGTGGAGAAGAGAAATCCTCCTCCTCTGATCTTCCACAGCCAAATATTTTGATTATCTGATGAGTGAAATCAGCAAAAGTAAACACTCTTCCAAGGCTGAACCACCAAGATCTTTCCTTGCTCTCTAAGTGCAGCGCTGAGATTTCCACAACCTCTTTTTCCACTATCGGATGCAGTAGGAAGAATGCGTCTAGTTTCATCACCCAAGTCTCTGATGCACACTTGAGTGTCCCATAAAATGTAGACAACAAGAATCTGTTGCCTCTCATCATTCTTTTACTGCATGGTCTTCTTTCTTCGCTTACTTGAATAAACTGAGGGAAGTCTAGGGTCTCTTTGAAAGCCCTAGGTTGGCACTTGTATTATGCCAAATACCCACTCAGGATTTCATGCTCTAAGTGGTCTCCTTGCTCTCCACTTCCTCTATGAGAACAAGAAGTGCATGCATCTTCTTCTGCTTCTTGAAACCTTTTATAAGTCTCACTGCAACTCTCTCCTCCTTGAAACCCTCTTGGAGTTTCAATGCATTTCACTTCTTCTTTCTTCTTAGATCTAAAAAGGGATGAAAGTAAGCTCATTCTCTCCATAATTTTTTTCTCCTCTTCTTCTTATCTTCTGATTGGATCTGAAATCCACAGGCTGAGCCAAGATGGCAGCTCTGATACCACTGTAATATCCCAAAACGGGAACAACTGCACTATTGGGAATAATCTGAGTTATTACCAATGTGGAGCTTCAAAAAATCACGAGTATGGAAATTTAGAGCAGCTCATTAGATGTCCCATAACATCATACCAGCATATGATATAACCTCAATAACAATATGATCTATATTCTCCTTCCTGGGTGGAGAAATGCAACAATATAGAGCATAAAACAACTGTCTTCAGAAAATAACGTTGTACAAGTGAGAAATGGGACTTGGATCCCTTATAAGACATGATATAAAACCCACATGTAGAATTTGAGGTGAAATAAATCACTCTAGCTCATATAAACATATCTCTCAAGTCTATGCAGCTAAAATAAGCGAAAACCCCATAGCCTAGCTCATGCAGCAACTATTGAAGCAAGGACTACGTTATTCTAATGAGGGTTTCTTTAGAAAATGAAGAAATAAGTCTGATACAGATTTTATATTAATCATACAACAAATAAATGGAGGTTTAACCTCTTATACAGCAAAAACAAGACACCCGGCAAAGGTTTCCGGCAAAATGCATGAATAACAAACAGTACTGCAGAAAATAATGCAGTTACTGCATCTCTGTATTATACATGGCTGAATATTACATGAGATAAAAGAATAATAATAAAAAAATTCCCTAGGCCTCTTATTAGCAGTCCAAGAGGGAAATAAGCACCTCCTCCTCAAAGACTAGCATAAAATCAAAAGGTGCAACCCTGATGCTACTGCCCCTGCATGAAAGACAAAATTTCCTGAAGGAGACTGTGCTGTGGCTGAGTATGGATGAATGGCCCCAAGAAAAATAATAAAATTAATCTCAAATCACTCCCCTTTGATCCCTTAAGAAAGCTGATCTGAAGAGAGGATGGAATTCCCGCACAAGAATTCCTTGCACTAAGCAATGCAGCAACTTCGGCTAAACAGCTGAAGCCTGCAACTGGTCTCAAGACCAAAATAGCTAAATACATGAATGCCTTCCATTTGATTCTAGGCCTTAATTTTATCTTTTGTGAGCCTCCTCACCTAGACCCCACATAAAGTTGAGGTGACTTCTCCATGAAGCTTCCTCTTTCAAAACTGCGCTGCCCTAGCTAGCCTTCCTCCTCCTTGTAGCAGCACTGTTGACTTGGTCAACTGGAACTAATCCACCTGCAATGCCTCTGTTCACACCAAGGGATCATCAATCTGGTTCTCATATGTGTGTCTAAGCTAATCCTTTTTCACATTGAGCTAGTTTACTTGAGTGATTTCTTCCTCGTCAAGAATGGATGTTGACTTAGTAAAACTTGACTATGTCTCCATCTAATTTGCCTTTGTTCACACTTGGAAGTGTAAAACTAGCTCCTAAGGTGATCTCCTTCCTTACTAAGGTGGAATTTATTCATATTTTATTATTCATGGGCATCCTTTCCCATTTATTCCTCTCTTAGGTGAAAGCATCAAAATCTAATATTCCAATTTGCTTGTTTGCAAATTTTGGAATATTATACTTAGAAAATGCTAATTTTCCAATACATCTCCCCCCATCGCTGCACTTAAATGATAGCACATCTGCTGCCACCAACATCCATGCTAGTCTAGTTTACATTAATTTTAACTCACTTGATACAATTAGCCATCTAGAGAATTCCAACTGTCCAACAATATTCCTATTTGGCATTGATGGAAACACCTCATCAATTCTCCACATTGATGGCCAATCGTCATGCTGCTTCAACACTTTTCCTTGCATGAGACACCAATGGATTTCTCTCCTTTATATGGGCCATCATAACTAAGTCTTCCATTAGCTTCTCTCCCCCTTTGTGGAAAAGGGATACATATTTCTCCTTATTATCCTTCTTTCAATCAATGATTTAGGGTGTGGCCGCTACTGTGCATTATTTGCTGCATTTATTATTATATATATATATATTATTCAGGGCTGATATCCTTTCTAAGGCACTCGAAGTCTTCCATCCAATATCAACTACAAACATCATGATCAAATACACATGCAATAATATAATCATTAGTATAATAACGTATTTGGATCTTCTTGTAGTTGTTGTTTCTGCTCTAGAAACTGGACATATATGATATGCTTCTCCTTTATATATACTACTTATTCTTTGGATGCCTCAAGTCCTAGACACCCTATGGCTTCAGGTTGAATACTCTCTTTTCCAATGCATATTTTGTACCAATTAAAAGGAATTGATGCCAATTAAAATTGCACAAAATATCGTTGAGGCATGCAAATACCATCTATTAGTGATGAATTTTGGCTCTCTCTTCACTACTACTCCTTCATCCTCTATGTTCACTTCTCCTAAGCATATTAATCACTTCCCCCCTGATATCACACCTCTTCCAAATATGGGATGCTACTTAAATAATACCAATTACACCAAGAAATTGATACAATTTGGACAATGTACTTGGAAAACTCTTATAGCTCCTTCTAAAAAAGGAATGCCCACATATGCAAGAAGGTTCCTCCACATGATCCAAAGACCTCCATTTGACATAGCGATATCAATTGGAAATTAAGGAACATGAAAAGTTTATACCAATTGTGTTTCATGAAAATGACTATTAGGCTTAGTCAAATTCACAACATAAATAAAATAGGGGTATTTCACCCAACGTGAAAACCTTTAATTTATTTAAAAATATCTATTCTTGAGGCTAAAAAATCTTTCCTACTACTTTTTACTAAAGCATCTCACCCTAAGCCAATTCTCTCTAATATTTTGCATCTACTTCCTTGCTTCTCCTTGGGGACTGGTCCTGTGGAATTGACTTAATTGTGGGCCTCTTTTCATTCTATACTTCTATTGCTAATCCTCGTTTTCTTGCAAAACATAGAGTATTGTTGTGTACTCTCTTTGAAACCATGTTGGATGCACCTTCCTTTCCCTTGGTGACAAATTTGAAATAAATAGATTCATTTCTATAATTAGTATGGGGAGTCGACCATACCTCCAAAGATCAAATGAATGTATTTTGTATAAGATTTATTATTCCTATATCTGACTTGTTTTGCCTCACTTGAGGCTACTCTTTTCTTTCAATGAAGGTAAACATAAGATATACTCCCCCCGAGTAGATAACATTCATTTTTCTTCAAGACCTTCAATGGTCGAGTGCTGAAAAAGGTATTACCTTTTAGCTTTTTCTTTTCCCATGTTTGGAATTTATTTTATCTGCACTTGACAAGAGGGAAATTCTCCTTCAAATCCTCTTTCTTCACCCAAACCTTTCTGTTGCAATTTTATTTTTGTTCCGAGGAAGATTTTTTGGGTGACTCCCTTTTTTATTCTATATTTGAGCTTCTAAATTTGCATGTCAATTCTGAGATGCATGCCTTGTCTTCTCATAAATATAGCCAGCTACCCGGTGTTCAACGTTTTCTTAGTTTTAGCAGTCAACATGATATAGGAGTGGGAAAAAGGATTGTTATGCTTAAAAACATTCCTATAAAGGATTATAATACTTACAACCTGCCTTATTCTAGAAAATTTATGAATTCTTGGGTTGCTGCTACCCAACACATCTCGTTTTCTTGCATGCCATCTGTAGTGTATGGCTTTATGCCCAAAATTAGTACAAAAAATAAATAACTATGAAAAGGATTTTCAGGACTGAAGATACATTTTCTTTGAAGAATTTTTCCTTGAGGGGGAAAGGACCTTTGTTAGTTCTTAATGTGCCTTTCATGTTACTTTTCATTGTTGCCTTGCACTCTTTCTTACTATTTTTTAACTCTTTTCTATTTCTCTCCTTTAGTGATGTTGGACTTCATCATTACCTCAACCTGGTTAGCTTCTCCTTTGAAATTTTCATCTTCAAGGATAAAAAATTCATTTAAGCCCAAACCAACCTTGATGAAGAGAGGTATTTGATTTCTATGAATTTCATTTAAAATATTGGAGCCCTTTATATTCTCTTGATATTGAGATAATTCATGATAATCCCCTTCTAAATCACATCTCAATGAGACTACTTTACCTTGTAGTGTCCCACAAAAAAAATTCTCTTTCATTCAACTGATTGGTCATGATACTATTAAGCTTGCTAGAATATTCTTGTTCAGCATTTAAATCTATAATTTTTTTTCTCAACTCATCATTCTCAAGCTCATAATCATGCATTTTCTCCTTTTTCTTGAGATTTTCCTCTAATAGGTTCTTGATGAATTTAAGAGTAGATATTAGCTTCTTTCAAAAATAGATCCTTTCATCTAGATCCTTTTCCTCGCTATCATAGGTGCTAGCTCAACCACCACAAAGATCTACATTCCTCACTATGTCCGTGGTATCTTCCACATGTCTAAGAAGTAATCCTTCTTCCTCACTAAAAGGAATGCATTCATTTTCACATGTAGATGAGAACTCATAGGATATTTCTTCATTCTCACCTCAAGACATTATTCTCTCCTCTTGAGAGGTATATTATTCTTCTATTGTTATTAATATATGTCTATGTTCACTATTACTAATAGATTAACATTTATCTCTTTATTTTAAGAATGCACATGCACTACTAGAATATAAATTACCTATTTCTGTATAACTATCATAGAATGATAGCTTACCTTATAAGCAACAAGGCTTATCATCTGATTCTTCATCATCCTCTCAAGAGTGATGAGTATACAATTTCTCATTTGAAGAAGGATCTTCAATATTTTGAGCATATTTGATTTTAAATGCCTTCTTATTCTTCTCATTATCAACAACCTTTATAGATTCAAATTCAATTCTTAAGAAACAAGGTTCATCAACCTCCTCTTTTGCTGAGCGGCTTTCTCCTCCATATAGATATTGAAATCTATTTAGCATTTCCTTTACTATCTCACAATGCCTCAATTTTTCAACATTTGGCTTTGATATCCCTTTCATGATAATCCTCTAGGCTTCTACACTAAACTCATTGTTCTCTCAATATTCTACAGATAACCAAAAATCTTCATTGATTACCATGAAATAAGCTCCAATTCTAATCGTCTAGAGCTCCTAGTCTGATCCATTCAATAATGGGACTCCCTCTGGTGTTAGTAGAACTTTATTAGCAATTTTTTCCCTTTGAACTAACTTTGAGTGGTTAAGTTTCTCCTGAAGGAACCAGACTCTAATACCAAATGTTGAAAACAATGTTTAATGAGGATAACTTTAAGTTTTTGTTTCAATTTATATTTTCTCATTCAAAATGGAAACCATTCATGTGATAAACCATTAACAAATCATAAAAAAACCATATGAATCAACACAAGAACACAGATCATGGGAAACAAATGCATGATACACAAACGTTTAACATGGAAACCCTTATGGGAGAAAAAACACCAAATCTTGTTTGTTATTTGATGTAAATATGAGAACCTATTCTGTTACATATATTTTTGTGAGCCACCACTCATATAAAGAAACAAGTCCATTTGATTGTTTGCTAGCACCCACTAGCAAGAAACACCAACTCCCTTCTTTTGTATACAACTGATCAACTTATTTGAAGCACAAACTAAAGCACCAAATTCATGGATTTTTTATAAGCACCATCTTGTAGCTCCTTGGATTTATGCAAGCAACAACTTGGAGGACACACCAACCCCCAATATTTCTTCATATACCCACTGAGATGGAATCACCAACTTCCTTTATTCATGCTCCAACCCACACTCAATAAGGAACTTACTGCTCACTACAATTCTTAGCCACTGTGCCCATTTTTAGCTCTCTATTCTCCTCTCACTTTGACTGTAATATTCCAAAATTAGCATACAGCTAATTGGAATATTAATTTTTTCTCATGTCACTTAGGAGATAAATAAATGGGTAAGGAGGTCCATACATTGCAGAAAAATGAATAAAATCTCTCATTGTGTGAAAATGGATATTCATAAGAGCTGTATTTCACACCCTCAAGTGTGAAAGAGGACATTTGCACGTGGACAAGGTCAAGTTTGACCAAGTCAACAATGCTGGGATAGGAGGTGGAGAACACTTTGAGAGACAACACAATATGAATGGGAGGAAGATTACTTGGTGGAGGAAACCATAATGAGTGGGACCCATGGTGAGAGGGCTTCCATTTTTTTAAAAGGAGGGCAAGGCAGCCAATGTTATTCATGATTTGGATTATTGATTTCATGGTCTGATTAGACTTTGTACATTTTCTTGCTATTTAGCAGAGTTGCAGTGCTACTTAGCACAAGGATTTACTGTTTAGGAATTCCTTATCCTTTCAATAGAGGCCTCTTGAAGGATCTTGCACTTCATTTCTCCACATCCAAGCTTGAGGCCAAGCTACCTCCTTTAGCTACAACGCAGTTTTTTTTAGAGCTGGGTTGTGTTGCAGGGTGTTGCAGTGGAGGGTTGGAAACACCACTTCTGGGGCTTGCTTTTCAAGGGAGAAATACTTATTTCCTTTGGGACACTAGTGAGGAAGATTCTGGAGCTTATTTTAGATCTTAGCACTTGGAAAACACATTTCCTTTCTCCTACAACGCAGTCCATTCCATCGACTGCGTTATTTTCAGTGTGAAATTGTAGTAAGGGTCTGCAGGATTATTCGAGGGTGAGATATTTAGTGATAGGATCAACCTTTCACTTGGAAGATCCATTGGAGGAGGTATACTTGTTCAAATTATGAATCATCTTCAGCCATCTCTATCCAGTTCTAGTTGTAGTTGCTACTCAGTCTTAGGACTGCAACTCCGGTATTTTGTACATTTTTCATATTTCAAGGAATCCTTTCCGGATTGTCTTGGAATTGAGTTTGGGGGTTTAGATATTTGCTCCCCACATTATATGAGCTGTATATTTCCATATCCATGTATTGACATATTCCAGTAGCAGTGTCTCTAATAAAACTACGCTTTCATAGCCTTGGGCATTTTCTTTGTAGCAGTGTACTTTATTTTTCATGTATATGTTCCCTTGAGGCTTGTGATGCCTATCTTGAGTGATTATTTCCTCAAGTATTTGTATACATTTTGCTGCTATAAGATAAGTATGATGCATATGTGTTCTTCTTATATTTTATGAGTTGATGTAACACTGCTCTTTCATTATTATGTTCATGGATTGATGTAGCTCCAATTTTGGAATATCTTAAGATATTCCCATTACTGTAGTTTTTCCCTATTTTTGGATATTACAATGGTATCAAAGCATAATATTGGCTCAGACTGTGAGTTTCAACCATTATGCTATCATAATAAAAGAAGAAGATCAGGATGTTGGAGAGAATGAGCCTTCTCTCATCTCTTTTCAGAAGCAAGAAGAACCTCAACAAGGAGGTCAAGCAAAGAAGAAGCAGTGGGACTATGCCCTTTATTTTTGAAAGAGAGGACAGATTGCAGAAATATGAAGGACACTTAGATCATAAGATCCTAAGTGAATAGATTGTTGAGTACAAATCCAACCTAGAGCCTTCAAGGAGACTCTAACTTTCCCTCATTTCATTTAATTGGAGGAAGAAAAGAGACCATGAAGCACAAGAAGAATCAAGGGCAATATGTTTCTATTGTCTACCTTTAATGGGTCATCTATAGCAAGGGATTGGGCAAGAAAACTTGATTCTTTCTTCCTATTGCATCCAGTGGTAGAGAGAGAAGCTGTAGAAATTGCAACGCTACACCTTGAGGGTGAGGCCAATATTTGGTGGTTCAACCATTTGGGTCATGCAAGAGTGCATACTTTTTTTGAGTTTACTCAAAGGTTGATTAGAAAGTTTGGCAAAGAGAAAAAACAGGAGGAGAAGCCCTCACCACCATTGGAGGAGACTTGTACCAATGCTGTCACAACCTTGGAGGAGCATCCTTCCACATCAACAGGTGGGGGAACCAACACATTAGAGGAACAAACTCTTGTAGCCATACAATATTCTTCCAAATTTCATCAAGGTATGCCTAATTTTTCATCTCCTATTGTTTCAAAAAATTCTATGGAGGGTATTATACCATTTCATGCTACATATTTAGAGAAAAAGAATTTCACTGCGCTATGCCACCTTGACTTGTTAAAGGAATGGAGGAACCATCATCTTCATATACCATTAATGAGTTGTATGCCACACTTGAGGTTGGGGTTTGAAAACTTGGAGGAGAGGATGAACCTTATTCCAAATAAACTTACACAAAACCATTTGTTCATCCTTGAGTTGGAGAATAAGGCAGCAAGCACATCATTGAAAATATTAAAAATTCTATCATTTAGCAACAGTGATGAGTTGGGGACCCAACCATTGTTGTGATATTACAATGACCTTCCCATATACATAACAAAGGGGGAGCAGATAGATGATGGAGGGAATCTTAGGATGGATAACATCTCTCATGTTTGTGTTAGATACCTCTTGAGCCCTACACATCAGGATGGGAGGTTTTTTCCTACCACCTATTTGGATCCTTATGGGATCAACTTGGTCATTGAGGAGGTTGCATTTCAATATCCCATGAAATGCAAAGACAAAAATCTGATTTGGGAGGATGGTAGTCTTCATTGGAAGGGTACCAAGGTGGAGCATGATAGGAGAAATCCACATTGGGATGAATGGGGGTGGATGGAAAGCAAGAAGCTAGTAAGCTACTTGAAAATTTATGACACCGGGCAGTAAGAGGCATGGCTGCATTGGCTACTGTTAAAAGAGTTTGGCCATCTTGAGACATATCCTCTTTCAAAGGGTATGCGGGAGGAAGGAGCTTGGCAGGATACTTGCAACATTGGGTAGCAAGGAGTGTGGATGCATTATGATGATATTATCATTATGTATTCATCACATGATTTGTATGATGGAGGTATGAGGAGGCAACAAAAACTTTTGTTGCTTTGGGGGACCTGGGGAGAGCAAGGGAAAATTTTCTCTCACATTTTGCATGATGTTGCAGGAGTAAGAGATGGCACTATCATGGTGGAAAGGGGCTACTCCTTAGCCTTAGATGATCAGAAGGTACTTCCACCTTGGAAGGAGCTTCCTATGTATGGCAACATTGTTGGAGATGTATTTGACAATGGGCATGTCAAAGAATGGAGTTATAGGATGGAATGAGCCTATTTACATAGGCCAACAATGCCGTCACTTGGGAGTTAGCATTTATTGATGGCGTGTTCCCAAGATAATTTCACATATGATGCACTTGGTGGACAAGGAGGAGATGAGAGTGATGGAGCAGTGGATGGAGACATCTATTACCAAGGTGCGATCTTCTTAACTTAGATTTCCAAGCATAATAAGGAGGACCTTCAAGCAGCACATGGTACATTCCTCTTCATAGGAGTATGTCCTACCACTATGGAGAACTTATTCATGGATCCATATATCATCTTACTTCCAGCACATGGTAAGAATTTTACTTTTACATACATGGATTATCTAACACAATATTTGTGTGTTCTTACCATTCCTATTCAGTGCATTTCTCCACAAGAGGGAAAGCTTCTCTTTGGGCTCCATGGTCATCTTTTGGCCAACTATTGTGATGGAGAAAAAATTTGTAAAATTTTTCATTATTCTTTTATGTATGCTCAGTTGGTTCACCAAGCCATTTACTATTCACTAGTAGAGGTGTTGACATATACAACTAGCTATTTTTCAAGAAACATCTTGCCTTGTCATTTTCTGAAGCAGCAGTTAGAAAACCTGCGCTGTAACCACTTGGGAGACTGTTGGTACCTTCTACAAATATATGGAACCTTCAGTAATATTCTCATTTGGATGCCATATGATGATCATGTCCTATTCATCATATATGAGATGGTTTGGGCTAGCTTGATTCACATCATTGGAGGAGAGATATTTGAAGATCTAGTCTTCATCTTGCCTCTTAAGGGAAACATTATTGTAGCTCAGGATCAGAAAAAACCCTACACTCATCATAATTGGAGAGGATGATAGCATGGGGTACGCTATTTTTTCTACCATGTTCAAATTTTCAGCCCACCTACATTGCCGAAGCTCAAGGTGGAGGATGATTTGCATGATACCATTTTGGAGGGTGGTTCATTTTGTATGGTTGATAGCTTGGGGATGGGAGATTCATATGGGGATGGTAGATCCCAATTTATATCAGACCTCATGCCTCTATAAGGCCTTTAGATAGTCCATTTTTTCCTCCATGTATGTTTTACATGATGATAGCTATTTGGGATAAACACCAAACGCTAGCTTACATTCTTGGGAGTGACAACTTGGAGATATCTTGATGAGACAACATCTTGATCCTTGGAGGATTTTATCATATTAGGATTCTACAATGGAAGAAGAGGATGATTTACAGTTATATCCTTGCAGTTACTTGAGGACAAGCAACATTTGGGAGGGGAGGACTGTAATATTCCAAAATTGGCATGCAGCTAATTGGAATATTAATTTTTTCTCATGTCACTTAGGAGATAAATAAATGGGTAAGTAGGCCCATACATTGCAAAAAAATGAATAAAATCACTCATAGGGTGAAAAGGTATATTCATAAGAGTTGGATTTCACACCCTCAAGTGTGAAAGAGGACATTTGGATGTGGACAAGGTCAAGTTTGACCAAGTCAACATCACTAGGATAGGAGGTGGAGAAAATTTTGAGAGATAACGCAATATGAATGGGAGGAGGATTCCTTGGTGGAGGAAACCCTAATGAGTGGGACCCATGGTGAGAGGGATTCAATTTTTTTAAAAGGGGGGCAAGGCAGCCATTTTTATTCATGATTTGGATTATTGATTTCATGGTCTGATTAGACTTTGTGAATTCTCTTGCTCTTTAGCAGAGTTGCAGTGCTGCTTGGCACAAGGATTTCCTGTTTAGGAATTATTTCTCCTTCAAGAGAGGCCTCTTGAAGGAGCTTTCACTTCATTTATCCACATCCAGGCTTGAGGCCAAGCTACCTCCTTCAGCTACAGTGCAGTTTCTGTTGAGAGCTGGGTTGTGTTGCAGGGTCTTGTAGTGGAGGGTTGACAACACCACTTCCGGGGCTTGTTTTTAAAGGGAGAAAGATTTATTTCTTTTGGGACATTAGTGAGGAATATTATGTAGCTTATTTAAGATCTTGGCACTTGGCCAACACATGTCCTTTCTCCTACAACGTGGTCCCTTCCCTAGACTGCGTTATTTTTAGTGTGCAATTGTAGTAAGGGTCTGCAGGATTATTGGAGGGTGAGATCTTCATTGATAGGATCAGCCTTTCACTTGGAAGATCCATTGGAGGAGGTATACTTGTTCAGCTTATGTATCATCTTCAGCCATCTCCATCTAGTTTTGAGTTTCAGCTGCTACTCAGTCTTAGGACTGCAACTCCAGTATTTTGTACATTTTTCATATTTCAAGGAATCCTTTCTGGATTGTCTTGGAATTGAGTTCAGGGGTTTAGATATTTTCTCCCCATATTATATGAGATGTATATTTCCATATCCATGTATTGACATATTCTAGTAGCAGTGTCTCTAATAAAATACGCTGTCATAGCCTTGGGAATTTTCTGTGTAGAAGTGTACTTCATTTTTCAACTATATGTTCCCTTGAGGCTTGAGATGCCTATCTTGAGTGATTATTTCCTCAAGTATTTGTATAAATTTTGATACTATAACATCAATATGATGGCTATGTGTTCTTATATTTGATCAGTTGATATAACACTACTCTTTCATTATTATGTTCATGGATTGCTATAGTTTTTCCCTATTTTGGGATATTACATTGACCCTCTATTCTTTTAAACAACCTTCATTCATACTCAGCCCACACAACATTGTTCTTTTCTCACTCTGTAGAAACACACTAGTATCATCACTCTGCTCTCAAAAACACATACTCATCACTTGACCCCTTTTATTTCATTGGATCTCTCAGCCTCTCACAACAACATAAGAAAAATCATCCTTCTCTTAGAAGTGCTCACACTCTTAGATCCATCCACTCATCTCACTCAACCATATTGGTACCCCCAAAATTTCATAATTATAATCCCAAGTTATTTCCACTACAACATAGTGATTAATGCTATCTTCACTTAAATTTCACTTCCTGTGAGTGTACTCAGATGCATGGTTATTAATGCTGCTATTACATCAAAATTCTTGGCTTCTGCAACCAAATTAAATACTAGGAATGGGATCCGTTCACTTAACCATTGCAACTGTATTAAATCACAGAATGGACACCTGAGTGTCTCTCCATGATGATAATTAAATATCAAGTAAACCTATATACAAAGAGGCTCTACATGCTTATTAACGTGATCACAATGCTCAACTCATATTGTTGGCATGGATATTTTGGTGTGTGATTAGAGCTTCTGTACCTAGCCATATTTTCCATTTATTTTTTCATAATGGGCAAGAAAGCTCAAGTATGGCTACTTTAGAAAATGGTCAAATACCGAATTTATTTTCCTCTTTCCATGCAAGGAATATATGAGATGTTGTATTCTCCTTGAACCAGGCCCATTAAATGAGCTCTAAATTTCATGGTCCTTGTTTCCTTAATCTAGAGCTCTTCAAAATTTCCATTTCCTTCATTTGACCGACCTTCATTCAAACAACTGCTGACTCATTTTCATGCTCAGTGGAACTAAGCTCTTAGACAATTTCTCTTACTACCATTTTATTTTTTATCATCCCATAAGCCATTGTCACCAATTATGAACAAAAAAACCATAATCTAGCTTTGAGGTGCCTCTTCTTATTATAGCCTCGAGGGCTTAATTGTGATCAGAATCTGGAGCAAGGGCAAAAATTAGCTCAAAAATGAAAGTGCTCAGAATTGCACCAAAATAGAACTAAAATGACTGGCCCATTGCAAGTAATCCAACACAACTAGCTTCTTTGAAAACCAATTTCATATGAAAGAGTTCCGGTCTGCTGATCGTCGTTCAAAACAAGCAAATTTTATTAAAAAATTGTAGAAGAGGTACAGTCTGATGACATCGAAGCCTAGTTAGCATTCAAGGATTTTTCTTCAGTTTTAGTCCAATGAGATTGTGACAAGTGTCACTGCGGGATTCGCTAGTTTGGTTTGTGAAGGTAAAATTTGTCAAATGACCTCCTAAGGTTGAAATTGGGTTCATGATTTTTATGTGCTGGAAGTTATATTTTTTAATTATTTAAAGTTAATGAATATATATATATATATTATATTAGTTTCATTAATATTTCAAACCTTAATATAATTTATTTATTTCGACATATTATATATAAACTATGGTGGAAGAATTATCAAAGTTCATATGGCATATTACATTACCAAGGTTTTATTAATGTGCACTGGCATTTTAATTACATTGGAGGAGTATACAGTATGGCAAGTCTTAAGTTTAATTCTTCACAAACCTTAAGTTCAAATGGGAAACGTATTATTATGGTGGGTTCGTAAATATTAAACGGACATTAAAAACTATATGGTTTTGCAATGTATTTATTATGGTGGAAATCAAAGGTCAGGTTATACATTAATTTTGGAACAACACTTCTTCAAAGGTTCGATGTTTGTAATACACATTGCGAAATGAATATATGGGGCAAAGGTCGGGTTTGAACTCGTGACCTCCCCCCAGCTAATACACACCTCCACAATTGGGCCATGGGCCCTATACATTGAAATATATTTTTACGAAATGATACTTGAGCATGTTTTGCAGATCCGACAATAGAACGGAGGAGGCGAGTTCGCGGGCCTACCCTCTTCCACTTGAGCGCACCCAACATGACCAAGAGACAGTGCCTCCACTAAGAGAATTTTAAGCACGATTATCCAATAGCTAATTACAGATTAACACTAATTAATCATCCTCCTTAATTAGTGGCACTTTTGGCAAAGCTTCCTTTTTCAGAGATTCCACCAAACTTGTCGGAGTTAACTCCAATTTTCCAGATTTAGAGGAGAAATTGGGGGGAAAGTTTGTTTTTTCCATAAATGAGTCAATTTTCGACAAAATTGAGCTCAAAAAGAGTCATTATTGGATAAGTGGCATGCTATGAATGCATTGGAATGGATTTTAGAGGCATAGGAGCTCATATACATGTGTTTTTTTCACTTGAAGAATTTTGAAGCCTAGGGCCATGCGTAGATCAGCCGAAGGCTGTTTTCAGTGAATGAATAGTCAATTTTTAATGTATTTGATGCTATTAACACATAGGTACACTTTATATAGGCGTTGGAGCATATATGAAGGTGATTTTTTCACTTTGGAGATTAAATAAGCCTATGGCCACCGGTGTTGGAGGTCAAGCCTAGAGGAGCTGTGAACAAAATTTAGAGATTGGATAGTAATTTTTGAGGCATTTGAGTGTTTTGAAGCCAATGTGATAGTCATAAAATCCATTGGAGCAATAATATTTCTTTTAATCATAGTTTTTACTCATAATACCAAGAGAGCCTAACTAGTTAAAGCAGTTCCATGGAGATGTAACCCAGGAGGGGTGAACTCCATCATCATCCATTGTGTTATGTGACTACTGTGAGTTATGTTTCTAGATTTCATTTGTTGTAAATGAGTTTTTAATTGTTAATTAACTCATAATTTTATCATTAAAAAAAAATGAAACTATACACATAAACCCCTTCACACATGATTATCATGAGGCGATCCTTATACACATTTTTAATACCAATGAGGGAGATTTCATATAAATAACAAGTTTTCCCATATTCAGATCAAGTTTGTATCAGAGAAATTTTTTAGCTCATTGTAGACAAGGATATCTAATTATTTTATAGTGATTGGTTGTTGAATTTGTGCAAGGAGAATTTAACAGTTTTCCAAGTTTATGTGTGAAGGAGAAGATCAAAATTGAGAATTGCATTCTCAAAATCACAAGAAAAAATAATTGCATGCATTTCATGTGTAATGGCAGCTTCATCAAGTGATGTTTCAAGTATATCTTTATTACAAAAACTCTTTGATAAAGAGATGTTGCAGAAACTCTACATCATGATTGATAACATGCAAGAGAAGTATGGAGATAAGAGGGAGAGCATTAGACTTCAATAGCAGTTGATTTCCATGAAGGAGGAGAGGAAAGAGCTTCTTGACAAGATGCATGAGATGAATATTTAGCTCAATATTGCAAATGAGAACCTTGAAAAGATGCATGAGATGGAGGCTCAACACCATATTTCCAAGGAAGCCTTAGCCAAGCATGTTCTTGAAGAAGAGGTATGCAGTTCAAGTTTATCTTGAATTTCCTCTCAATATGAATGTGTAGGTGCTTTCTAAAGACACACTAGAGGAATAGGGTCCAAATTATTAATGAAGATGGGCTATGAAGGTAAAGGATTATGAAAAGATGCACAAGGCATAGTTGATCCAATTGTTGCTAAGGAAAGGCCTACGTATTTGGGTCTTGGTGATGGACAACATGATGGAGAAAGCTCTAAAGCCAAGGAGACACATGAAGGTGTTCCAAGAAGTACTTTTATTTCATGTTCATTACCTCAAGCTTGTGAAGATTGTGTTCATGAGGAATGTAAAAGTCTTACACCCACTTTGCAAGAAGGTGCTCATATGCATGCAACTAATGAGAATGGCGAGGAAGAGGATGTTTAAAACTTTACAGTCATTGAATGCATTGTTGGTATTCCGAAGAGAGTTATTACCTCATCAAATTAACCTCCTCAAGAAGGCGACAAAGGTGAATGTTCAAGGTTTAAATCTGCTTTTAATCAAGTTTCTTTTGAATATGATAAATATGGAAAATTCTCACATAATATTTGGAGAAAATTTTCATGTTCATTTTGTGGTTTGGATAGCCATAATGTTTTAAGGTGTTGGAATAAGGTATCCATGCACATGAAACTATTGAATAAAAGGAGACAAAAATCCAAAGACAAAGAAAACCATGCTGAAAAGAAGAGGCAATTGTTTTGAACTCATTTCCATAAACAAGGTCATATTGTAGACAAGTGCTAGACTTTGTATCCAACAAGTCATCCATGACACTTGAAGAAGGTCGAGAAAGAGAATGAAAATAATGGAAAAGAAGATTACATAATTGATGTGGTTCAAGATGATTTGCATGATGATGATGTGCCGCTGAAGGAAGCGCCATTGAAATGGTTTGGTAGGAGGTTGTTAGATTTATTATCCAATTAAGGCTTTGCATTTCTTTTGATGTTGATACATTTATTTTCCAATGGAATTCATGTTGCAAGTTTATGCCAAGAAGGTGTTTTAAAGTGGAGTATGTTAACTCACTTTATTATAGAAAATTTGTTCATTTCAGCTTTAAGTACATGTACATATGAATGGGGTTCTCATACTTATGGTTGTACTTGTGAGAGAGTTGAAGAATTGTATACATGCATGAGAGTTTGTGTGTATGAACAATGAAATTTTGATGGTTCCATAGTGCTTGAACATTCATGAGTAATTGACTTGTGTTGGTCGATTTCTTTGTTTAACATGTATGTTTTCAACTTGAGAGTGTTGATCATTTGCACATGCATGAGTGTCGACATGTGTTGATAAATTGTGTGTTGCATGCATGTCATATTGACTTGGAAGAATTGATTTTATCTCCAAAGAGGAAAAGGATATGTTGATGAAGTGTTTCATGAGATGTGAAATTAATTTTGTTTTGGGAAAAGAATCATCAAATTGTTATACATGGTTATGCTTGAATTGAGAGTCATTTGTTTGAAGAGGCATGTTTTTGTTGACTTGTTTTTTGTCGATATGTTTTGACACCAATATGTGAGAGTACATGGAGATGTTCACATGATGTGAAATTAGTTACTTTGAAGGAGAAAGAGGATATGTTGTCAAGTTGTTTCTTGCATGATGTGTTCCTTGTGACAAGATGTCAAAAACGTTTGCAGCCATTGTAGACCATGTTATGTGTTGACACCAAGAAGAGAAGGAGATGGAAAATGCATTCCTCCAGATGTGGAATTTGGTACCGTGGAGGTAAAAGGATGGTAATTTATTTTCTTGTTTTTACTCATGTTGGAAGCTATTTGTTGTAGTTCACTCACTGTGAAAAGGAGGAACAATATTCTCACTATGAAGACACAAAGGAATCTATTTGGTATAAAAAAAGTGTTATATCATCAAGAAACCAACATGTGTTGGATTGGGTCAACAAAAAAAGGAGAAAAATGGTTGAAGAGCCAAGCCATTTGCAAGGTAAGGCAAGGCATGTCAGTGGACAAGTGGTTTTCATAGCGATTTCTCCAAGTATAATCAAGATGATATAACATGGGAAAAAAAATATTTTTCAGCACTCATGAGATAACCAACTTCTGTGGGTCCAAAAGCATGTCAGTGGGAGGGATTTATCCGAATCTGGACCAGCAGAAAAAATTAGATAAAAAATGAAAGTGCTCAGAATAGCACCAAACCAGAACTAAAATGATCGTCCCGTCGCAAGGAATCCAACACAAATCATTTTGTTGAAAACCAAGTTCATATGAAAGAGTTATGGTCTGTTTATTTGCTAGAAATATAAATTTATTAAAAATTTCCAAGGTACTATAGCAGTTATAATTGTATGTACCCAAATAAAGATTTAGGATTTTTATTTAGTTTAGTCCATAGACTATGACAAATGTCAATTTATTTCACTATGAAGTTATTTTTTTAATTATTTTTAAGGTTATATATATATATATATATATATATATATATATATATATATATATATATATATATATATATATATATATATATATATTGGTAGTGTGAATTCTAATCGAAATCGTATGATAAAATATCACTTTAGTTGTGCATAACAAACAACCCTAACATCAAATATGGCTGCCAATTTCCTTAGATCTGTCGTTAGTGATCAAAATAGTTGCTACATAAATCTAGATCTATGCAGTTAAAGACATTAAACAACAAAGAAAATCAAGAATTGCTACATGCATCCAATAGACAAGACAACAATATTTTTAAAGAATTTTGTATTCATGACACCCGGGAAGGGAACATAGAAAGATTTTACAGTCCACCTCAATGGGATGGGTTATTGTATGTCCTCAGCGCTTCAGATCTAAGATCTCTCTCTCTTGATGGTGCAGAAAACCTAGACAAAAATGGAACTCAAGGGGAGCTCAAAAGCAAAAAAGGTAGAAAAATATGACAATGATAGAGGATCAAAGTCAAATCAAAAGTATAGATTTAGAGTGATCTTTAGGCAACAAAAGGTAGTGAATGAATGGAAAAACAATTCTATTTATAACAAAATACTAAGTTAGTCTAGATATTGGTGCATAATTAAAATATTATTAACCAAATATAGAACCAAATTTTAGGGAATATTTTATTATTTTTGTTGGAGGGAAAGAGAATTCAAATTTGGTCAAATCCCTTTATTTATAAATAAAAAATAAATAAATAAATAAATGATTTATTTATTATTTTAAGAATATGGATGAGTAATAATTAAATAAATAGTAATTTATTCAATTATTTATAAATGATTTTGTCAAATTTAACAAGGAATATATTTAAATAATGTTTTAAATAATTATTCCTACAAAATAATAAGATAAATAGTGATTTATCTAATTAATTTTCCTATTTTGGGTTATATATGACCAGGAATATTAATGAAACTATGGTTTAATTAATTATCCTTTGAGGAAAATCAAACAAATAAGGATTTATTTGATTATTCCTCATGGGTTTCCTGTTTAGACCATAAACAACTTAATAAATTATGGATTAATAAGTTATTTTTCATATTGAAAGCAATTTTACAAGGGTAAAAATGGTCTTACATAGTGTACTTTGGTCCATATAATAGTAACAAGTTAGATGACCAAAAATTGGTGTAACAGATTGCCCCCCCAACATGCGAGCGTTAGGAGCTAATCGTATGACCAAAGTATGTTGTAAGAACTCAATCAATAGACACCGAAGGGGGAGTCAAAGAGAGAGAAATATAAGGTAGACTGAAGCGCTAGAGGATAAGACCTTGAGAAGTGAGACTTACAGGTGTGACAAGTATCTTTTATGAGTGATTACCTATTCTAGATGAGGCAGGGGAGGCATACCTATGCTCGCCGAGATAACAAAGTACAAAGAATAATGCATCAAGTAAAAAGGGGAATGAGATATATAGTACATGCTGGCATAAACATGGGATAGATAAAAACATGATAATGGATAACACATACATACTCTACCTGGGACAACTTCAGTGACTTATACAATAATATCTAGGTACACAAGATATAATTACAACCAAAGAGGCCTTGTAAAACAGGAAAGGGATCTGAAAATCTGAATGATAAATGAAAACTAAAGAGGCGCTGCATGCAGTTTAGGGTGGAACCATAAAATCTATGGAGCCACATCCAAGGCTATAGTAGAGAAGTAATTCGGGCATGTGGGGGGCTACCTGAGGGGCCACCCCCTCATGAGGTCTGAAACATCTCACAGACACTCAGAAATCACCGGTACAATCTACTGCATCACTGAACCATCAAGTATACAGATCTTGATCATGCCATGAGGAGTTGGAACTAAGAAAAAATCAAGTCAAAGGAAACAAAGAGTCCCTTTGCCTGATTTGAGGCACCGAAAAAGAGTGAAAACTGGAAGCAAGGTATACTGCCCTCTAGACATGTCTTCAAGAATGAATAAGCTAATGTCAACAGAAGGAGGTCTGCCATAGGTGAGGCAATAAGAGATCCTCAAATAAGGCACGATGGATAATAGTAGAGTGACTGATAGACTAAGATCAGGGATTATGGTGGAATGGGGGGTACTGAATAGTGAGCTGGCGACTTCCTTTGTTAGAGCATAAAGGGCATGGATGACCTGGTAGCTACTGACTCAACACCGAAGGGGATAGGGGATAGTTTGAATGAAGGTAAAAATGTGCGACATGAGAGAGGAACAAAGCAATGAAAGATGTAGGACTATAATGGGATACTAAGGGACTCTGGATAGACTCCATGAATGCGATGATGAATCAACTTGGATGCGCTAAACAGGGGCGACTCAATGATGTTGCCACACAGAACAGGCCTGGTGGGGACCATAAAAACATGAGTACAAGATGGTTATTCATGATAAAAATCGACAGGAGCATGGAAAAGTATGAAGGAAAAGTGGTTCCCCAAATACAAGTCTTGCAAGTGAATAAATTCGATTTTGAGCAGTGGTGTAGAGACCCTTCTTGGAAAAATGTGTTCGGGTGAAGTATCAAATCACAAAAAACTAAAGGATACCCATTTGAGAGATCGGTGAGAGAGTTCCATCAATGCTAATGGTTTTTCAAACCGAGCTATGGTTTGGTTGCAGCTGGCGAAATAAAAATCTGGGGTTTCTCTTTTAATAATGCATTTTCCCTCCAATTTGATTCATTTGCAAGTGTAGTTGTTATGAATGTAGAGAGGAGAAAAGGCCCTAAATCTTGCAGCGATTGTAGCAGGAAAAACAACCATTGGAATCGAGATCCGTCAGTTGCACATAAGAGGCCTCACCCTAGTCTTTCAATTTAGTGGATTAAAAGTTCAGTTTAGGCATCTAGATCCCAGTAACATGCTAGGTCGCACTTTTTTGGGTCTGTTCTATGACCTGGGTAGCAGGTACTAGGCAGAAAAATGTGACCTGTCCCAGGAAATGACCTGAAAAGTGTGACCTGTCAGAGAAAGGGGGTTTCATTGCTATTTTTGGCTGAGAGATGCGATTTTTATGGTTGAGGGGCATAGGTGACCCCAAGCATTTTATGGTCATGCCAAATGTATTTAGAAAAGGGGAATCTAAACACATTTTTATGATGTGGTGTGCCATTTGTTTTTTTAATGGTTATGCAATTCGAGAAAGGGAATGGAGGATTACCAATCTCTTTTGGTACTGCATATATGAAGAAAATGGACTAAATTTCTGGGTTGGCATACATGGTGTCACTATCCCAAAGAGTGTACTTGGAGATAATGAACTAGTGCTCTCCTAGAAAACCCACAGGCTGGTCAACAACAATGTCTAAGGGACTGGGTTGCTGATGTAATACGAAGGAATGATAAGGGAGATCATCCCTAGAGTGGTATGAAGTGATATTCGACCCTATAGGTTCTTCTAAATGGGAAAGAATGATGGTACTATAATTGAAACGACCAGATGCACTATGCAGGTTGTGGAGAATTGCTTCTCTTGGACCCTGAAATATGGGTGCCCCCTTAAAAAAACATTGTGTGTAAATGTAATGAACACAAGGTGTATGTGGTTTGAATGTATGGTTTTGATGTAAGGGGGGATAGAAAAAGTTAGGGGTGGTGATTGCTTCAATAACGTCGTCATCATAATATAAGATGATGTGACTAATGGAAGAAAACTACCTGACGTGTCAAAGCTACCTCACTCATCATCATGAGAAGAAAGGTACACATGCACATCGTCACGGAGGGTGACTGAAGAACAAGTAGATGAAGGATCCACCAATATTTAACCCAAGGTGATCAATGAAGGGAGGTCAGGAGAAACAAAAGGGGAAGTCCGAGGGAGGTCTTCCACCGTGGATCTCATAGATGATGACAGGTAGTTCACAGTGGCCGAAGACTCTATCATCTCGACATTTGGAGGGGGAATGTCAATGGGAGTGGATGTGTCCTCTGGTTTTGCCGAAGAAAAACTCTCAAGTAAGGGAGATATGGACTTTTTGCAGTCGGCCTTGAGTTGGCCAACTACCGCTGGAGAAGTGCGGAAGTTATCGAGGTAGGGACAGAGGTGAGTATAATGGCCATGGAAATCACACAAAGCACAAGGGTGATTTATGTCAAAATTCTTGAGTTTCTTGGCTGAATCAGGTAAGGTGACATGGACCACTGGGATATCAGACTCAAGAAATGCTTCGTTTACCATGGGCTTGAGACATGGCAACTCAGGACAGGTATCAGTGGCATGATCGAAAAAATCACACAAAACACACCGAGGGGTACGCTTTGGAGGCTGAGGAGGAGCAAGAGTTGTCTGGGTTGCATTGTCCTTAGGTTCCTTCTTGCAAGCTTTGCCCCACTCACCCAAAGCTTTCACAACAAGAGAAAGTTCTTGTTGAGGTGGTTGAGGCACAGAAGCAAAGGGAGGGGTCATGGTGACCTATTGGACCGGGTTTAAAGAAGTATAACGTTTGGGCTGAACAAGAGGGATAGTGGCTGGGGGATCAATGTACTAGACTGGGATCCCCAGGTTCATGTTAGGAAGAGACAAGGTAGCCATAACAGGTACCGAAAATACTATAGGAGGGCGAGCTAGAAAAAATATGTGACCGGAGGGGTAAGGGCCAAGCATGATAGCTCTAATATGGTTAAGTCTGGGAGGAACCATTCCACGAGGGTATATAGGCTCATGGATACCAGCTGCAGATGAGGGCCCTGGAGGAGGGGGGTCTTGAAGGCTATGTCGAGGTGGTAGGAGTAGGTTGCGGAGGGTGGGGTTGTTGAATGGTCGAACTAGTCTGTTTGAGGTCGGACTAAGACGATTGCATCATGCAAACATTCAACGAGATGGGATCCGGGATAGGAGGAGAGATACCAAGGAAGGAGCCAAGCAAAGAGGAATATTTTTAGACTTCGGGTGAAACACTAGTCGAAGGTTTCACTATTTATTTATTGGCCATCGAAGAGATGATGGACTCAGCGGAAGTCTGAGACTTCGATTCGTAATATGTCAACTGGTCCATGGTGACAATATTTCCGTTTTGAGGAAATCACATATTACGGTGGACTGCAGAAGGGACAACAAACATCACATAAGTGTAACGACGATCCAATAGAATGTTGTAGTCTAAGGTCACATCAATGACTTCAACATCAACACAAACAGTCTTGCCGCAAGAGTAATAGGACAATTGCGGAACATGCTAAGGGGCTGGGAAGAGTGGCCATCCCATGCTCATAGGGTGATAGTGGAAGGGGCTAACTCACGAGATCCAAGTTGCTTCTAAACCAAAGAAAACATCACATAGGTGGATTCCCCCTCGTTAATGATACAATGATAGATGTTGGAATTATGGATATTGATAGGGATTTGGAAGGCGATGGAAGCAGGAAGGGGTGAATTTTATAACCGGACAACATCCATGACAATAAAACAATAATATGAAGGATCTGAAGTGCCCATGGAATTTATTATAGATTTTTATTGTGAACGGAATGACTGGAGAACTTCCAGCATTGACATGGAAAGAGGGATTGCACCAAGTCATCTACTATACTATACGAATAGGAAGCTTTACCAGAAGTAGCATTTTGACATAATGGTCCCTCGGGGATCTTGGTATGAACCTCTGCCTTAGGCTGAGGGATCAGTAAAGGACCATTGGGTGTCGAAAGAGGCTTTGTGGGACCTGAAGAAGGGGGCTTGGGGGAAGACGTAGCGGGGGGCTTGTTGTATTGATAGGATAGAGTCTAAAGGTTGAGGTCAATGGTAATGGGCTGGTCAGAGTTAATCATGAGAATTTGGTAATCAAAGGTATGAGATGGAGGAGGTTCAGTGGCCGCCTGAATTTCAGGGGGTTGGGTAGCCATGAATCCTTGGTGGGGAAAGGATTGGTAAACACAAACGGTTGGATAGATGCAACATTGGGAGGAACCGAAGGGGAGGCTTGCTATGCTCGGGATGTTTCTTGAGATTCTCACATCTGATTCATCTGAGGTAAAAGAGGACAATCGTGGGTGTAGTGACCATAGACACCGCAACAAGAAGAAGGTTTTTTTGTGTGAACATGCCTGTCCTGCTTGGGTTGAGTGCCCTGTTGCTAGGTTTCTATGTTAGGTGCATCCCCTTGGGGATTAGGTCCTGGATTACCTAGGGTAGACTGGTTTTGGTTTCCTTTCCTCTTCTTTTTGGAAGTAGGAGGATTAATTGCGCCTTACTGTGCATACACCTGACCCTGGGGAGGTGGTGGATGTTGTTGCGGGGGTTGAGAAGGCAATGGAGGCTGAGGTGATAATGATGGAGGAGCTAGATCATCGGGCTGCAGATATAGATAATAATAAGGTTGCGCAAAATTGGGGTAAATAGGTTGGGAAAAAGGAGGATGCATGCCATATCTTGGATAAATGCTACCGAGAGGGGGGAAAGTGTTGGAGGAGATGGCCCCTCCTTGAGGGAAACCATAACCCATGGGAGGATGAGTGTACGGATGAGAAAGGGCTCCAACGATATCATCGGCGGCATGGGATTCCATTGGTGCGTTGGCACCACAGGGTCTAAGGAGATCAGGTAAGATGGTATAAACATAACTAGACTGTGTGTAGATAAGGTCATATTTCAACGCAATTTGGAGGGCAGCTTCTTTGGTCCAGGGGAAACGAGATGCGACATATTTTCTAGTAGCAGGAAAAATTTATCTAAGAAATTAGTCTATGTAGACACAGTCTTCGAAGGTAGGGGATCGACATATGCTCTTTATTTTCTAACATTCTTGGACATGATCAGATAGGTGGGTCACAAACGATCAATGGAAAGAGGTCAAGAGTTCAGCACCAGCGTCATAACGAAGGGGAAGTTGGAAGTAAGACAAGAAATCCCTGGCAAGAGTCGCAAAAGTAGTATGAGAGGTGGAGGCCTGGTTGACATACCACTTAGAATCTTCTCTGGTAAGAGTATTCTCAAACAACCGAATATGGAAAGAGTCATCGGTGATGTAGTTAGACAAGCACCACATGTTGAGAGAATGAACATGGTTTGTAAGATCCTCTCCAGTAAGACCTTAAAACTTGGGAGTGTATGGAGGGAGATTGGTTGGCATGGCAGACCAACCAAGATCATGGTGTATTGGTTCATTGATCAACTGGTTAAAATCGAGAAGACTGAGGCCTGCCAGATAAGGGAGCAAGGGAGCAGTCATGATAGTTCTTGTTGCGGTCCCACTAATAGTATTCCTAACATTAGGGCCCGGGATACCACTAGTGTTAGGTCCTGAAACATACATGATGAAGGTGATAGGAGGAGAACTGGGGATAGAACCAGAAGGGGAACCCAATGAACTAGAAGCAGAGTCAGAATGGGGACTTGGTGGAGGACTAACTCGAACCCTATGAAGAGGAGTAAGTCTTCCTAATAGAAATTGAGAATGAAGGCCAATAATTCTTTGGGATAAACACCTTGGGGGTGCAATGACGGAAAACAGACACAGATCACAAAAGGAGGAGAGAACAACAAGGGCAAGGAGGTGCAGGATCAAATGATTGCAATGTCGAAACAAGGGCAGGGAGGTGCAAGATCAATTGATTACAATGTTATAGTCTTGGCATGGTGGTGTAAACTAGGCACACTTTACTTAGGGTGTGCATGTATGTGATAAGTGTGTTAATTTTATTAAACCTAGACATGTGTAGAAAAAAAGAAAAAAGGTGATGTATAAATGTAAATAAATCTGAAAATAATAATAAAGTAAACTGAATATGACAGAAAATAAACAACTAAATATGCATCAATTTAAACCCAAGGAGGAGGGCTTCCCAACAACTAGTCTATGGGTTGGAAAAATATAGTCAAAACACACAAAATTTCCGATGGATCTAAATTCGGGAAGGAAAAAGATCTAAAGGTCAGATCTGCTGGAAATAGGTGCATAAAACAACAAAAAACTATAGGGAAAAGTTTTGCAAATGAGGTGGCGAAAGGGTACAACCTGAAGGGAAATGGAGGGGACACTAGAGGAGGACCAAAAAAAACTAAAAAGAGGTGTTTTGGATGGATGAATAACCAATCTAAAATGGATCTGAAAGTATAGGATCAGATCTGAAAAATGGCTGAACACACTAAAATCTTAGACGACCTACTTCAGCTAAACTCCTAAAAAGGTGGAAGCATAATGAAGCCCTAAGGGGATTGGTTCCTACTTCAACGAGTAAAATAGAGCAAGTACAGGTCCAAGATGGGTGGAGAGGGAGGTCATACAACCCTAAATAGTAGCCCAGACAAACCCATAAAAATCATAGAAAAATTCTTGTAAATAGTTCAGGCACAGTTTCTGACCTGTTTTCTGCTGAGGTCGCATTTTTTGGCAGTTTTCCGCTCCCTGAGAGCTAAGGTTGTAGGTTTTGGCCCAAAAAGTGCGAACTACACTTCCGACCATCTCGGGAGTAGGTTTCAAAAAAAAGTGTCGCAATAGGCCCAGAAACACACAAAAGTAGGAATTATTATTGTTTTATGGTTTTAAAGGTTAAAAACAACATCAAGAAAAGAAAAATAAGAAGCTGAAGAAAAACCTTAGGGGTTGAAGCAGCTGGTCATGCAGGAAACTGAAAAATGACAGCGGTCATAATTATAAACCCTTGTGGAGTCACCAGTTGTTAGTGTGAATTCTAATCACAAGCGTACGAAAAAAGATCACTTTAGTTGTGTATAACAAACAAACCTAACATAAAATATGGCTATCAATTTCGTTAGATATGTAGTTAGTGATCAGAATAAATGCTATACAAATACAGATCTATGCAGTTAAAGACATTAAACAACAAATAAAAGAAAGAGTTTCTCCATGCATCCAATAGACAAGACAACAATATTTTTAAAGAATTTTGTATTTATGACACCTGGGAAGGGAACATAGAAAGATTTTACCTGTCCCCCTCAATGGGATGGGTTCTTGTATGTCCTCAACACTTCAGATCTAAGATCGCTCTCTCTCTTGATGGTGCAAAAAAACCAGAAAAAAATGGAACTCAAGGGGAGCTCACGAGAAAAAATGGTAGAAAAATATGACAATGATGGAGGATCAAAGTCAGACCAAAAGTATAGATCCAGAGCGATCTTTAGGCAAAAAAGGGTAGTGAATGAATGGAAACACCCTTCTATTTGTAACAAAATATTGAATCAGTCTAGATATTGGTGCATAATTAGAATATTATTAACCAAATCTAGATCCAACTTTTATGGAGTATTTTATTATTTTTGTTGGAGGGAAAAAGAATTTAAATTTGGTCAAATTCCTTTATTTGTAAATAATAAATAAATAAATGGTTTATTTATTATTTTAAAAATATGGTTGATTAATAATTAAATAAATAGTGATGTATTCAATTATTTATAGATGATTTAGTCAAATTTAACAAGGAATATTATTTAAATAATGTTTTAAATAATTATTTCTAGAAAATAATAAGATAAATAGTGATTTATCTAATTATTTTTCTTGTTTTGGGTTAAATATGACCAAGAGTATTAATTAAACTACGGTTTAATTAATTATCTGTTAAGGAAAATAAAACAAATAATGATTTATTCGATTATTCCTCATGGGGTTTCCTGTTTAGACCATAAACAACTTAATAAATTATGGATTACTAAGTTATTTTTCATAGTGAAAGCAATTTTTCTAGGGTAAAATTGGTCTTACATGGTGTACTTTGGTCCATCTAATAGTAACAAGTTAGATGGCCAAAAATTGGTGTAACATATATTATATTGTTTTTTATATGGTTTTCTTAAATAATATATATATATATATATATATATATATTTCTTTATATATATATATATATATTAATTTCATTAATATTTCAAACCTTAATATAATTTATTTATTTGCACATATTATATATAGACTATGGTGGAAGACTTATCAAAGTTTATATGCAATATTACATTACCAAGGTTGTATTAATGTGCGTTGGCATTTTAATTACATTGGAGGAGTATACATTATGGAAAACCTTAAGTTTAATTCTTCACAAACCTTAAGTTCGAATGGGCAACGTATTGTTACGGTGGGTCCATAAATATTAAATTGAGATTAAAAACTATATAGTTTGGAAATGTATTTATTATGGCGGCAATAAAAGGTCAGGTTATACATTAAGTTTGGAACAACGCTTCTTCAAAGGTTCAACGTTTGTAATACGCATTGCAAAACAAATATATGGGGCAGAGGTTGGGTTTTAACTCGTAACCTCCCCCCAGCTAATACACACCTCCACCATTGGGAAATGAGCGCTATAAATTGAAATCTATTTCTGCGAAATGATACTTGAGCACGTTTTGTGCATCCGATAGCAGAATGGAGGGGGCCAGCCCGTGGGCCAGCCATCCTCCACGTGATTGCACCAAACGTGACTAAGACCCAGCACCTCTGCTAAGCAGATTTTAAGTGCGCTTATCCACCAGTTAATTACATATTAACACTAATTAATCATCCTCTTTAATTAGCGGTGCTTTTGGTGGAGCTTCTATTTCTGGATATTCCACCAAACTTGTTGGAGTTAACTCCAGTTTTCCAGATGTGGACGATAAACTGGGAGAAATTTTGTTTTTGCCATAAATGAGTCAATTTTGGACCAAATTGAGCTCATAAAGAGGTGTTATTGGCTAATTTGCATGCTATTAATGCATTGGAACATGTTTCATAGGCATAGGAGCTCATATACAAGTTTTGTTGGTCACTTGAATAATTTTGAAGCCTAGGGCCCCCAGGAGGGAAGGCCGTGCCCATATCATCTGAAGGTCATTTTCAGTGAATGAATAGTCAATTTTTGATGTATTTTATGCTCTTAACATAGTGGTACAATTTATAGAGGCATTGCAACACATCGAAATTTTATTTTGTCACTTTGGAGATTAAACAAGCCCATGGCCACCAGTGTTGGAGGTCAAGCCTAGAGGAGTTGTGAACCAAATTTAGAGATTTGATAGTCATTTTTAGGGTATTTGAGTGTTATAAAACCAAAAGAACAGTCAAAAAATAATTGGAGCAATAATTGTGTCTTTAATCATACTTTTTACTCATAATCCCAAGATGGCCTAGCTAGTTAAAGCAGGTCAATGGAGATGTAGCACAGGAGGGGTGAAATCCATCATCATCCATTGTGTTATGTGATTGCTGTGATTTAAGTTTCTACATTTCATTTTCTATAAATGAGTTTTTAATTGTTAATTAACTCATAATTTGATCATAAAAAACACATGAAACTATACATATAAACCCCTTCACAAATTATTATCATGAGACTATCCTTAAACACATTTTCAATACTGATGAGGGAGATTGCATAGAAATAAAAAATTTTCCCATATTAAGATCAAATTTCCACTAATTAAACCTTATACACCCTTGATATTATTGATACATAGAACCAAGTCTTGAAATTAACCTTAGCCTTCAGCCTTCCCATCCCGACACTTTTTTATTTGTAATTTTCCTGAAGGCCCATGGTTGCTTAACACATGAAACCACCACAAAAACATGATTTGGGCACACATTCTATCATTTGAAAGAATTGTGAAATTTCGGTGAAATATTCCATTAGCCAACTCTGTTACCTTAGTCAATAATTTTTTGTGCCCATTTATTTCCACTAGGGTGAGTCTTGTAGTCTTACGCCTCCCATGGGGACCGCCCGATGTATTTTCCATTGACCCATGATCTAACACAACCATGTATTTTTGAAAAAATCCTCCCAACAATTTTTATTTTTCACTCAAAAAATCCTCCAGGGTAGTCCCGTCAGGCATGAATTTCAAGTGGGAACTCCTGGCATATTTTTATTGGCTTTCTTTTGCCTCTCTTTCTACTACACTAGACTATTTCATTGTCATCCCGAAGCTTTCTTTGATGCACTACCAAATGTGTTACATGCTCCTTCCCATGGGATGACATCATGATGATGCTATCAGTGCTAGATGGTTCCTCTGGAGTGGTGACACATGTCACCTATATTTTTCCATTAGGCCACCCAAAAAAATTGAATCTACCTACCATGTGTCCCCATGTATCGACGTCACCTCGATCAATAAAATTCTAACACATTATTTTTTTTAGGAGAGAGAAATGATCCTCGGCCTTGTTTTTTGTGGAAAATTCCTTTGTTAATTTTCATAAGGGTTTGATCCTTTTTACACTACTATCAATGAAACCTCTGGGGTACTCTATGAGGATGAGTTATGTGATGGGATCTATCACATGCCAATCGCTCTCTATTGCTCTGATGTTGCTCCATGTCAGCCTACCTATTTAATTCTAGTGCCTTAACTCTGTGCACGCTTTGCAATATTACATGATCCCTCTGTAGGGATGACCTATGTGATGGGACCCACTATTGACCAATAAAAAATATCTCTATTCCCATGTTTTCATGCCACATATACTTGGATATCCTTTAGAACCTCTACTAGCCACTTCACTGCATATGGAAAAATGGGCCAAACTTGGTGACCACTATGACCCTTCTCCATACATGGCTCTGCAACTTGGATGATGGAGTCTCTTAACTTTGACTAGAAATAACACCTGATTCAGGAGACCATTTACAGATTTCAACATATCGTTGGAAAAATATTTTTGAGTTCTATCCAACTATGCCAATTCCAGGAGCACCTGAGCTAATCTCTTGATGCATAAATGCCTCCAAATCCTGGGACTAATCTCTTAGTTTAACACACCATGCACAATAATGCCAACGTCTATTTCCACCAACCTTAATGCTCTTGTTCTTGACATTAGTGCGAACAAAATTTCCAACTGTGAGACAATGTGAATTATCCAACACATCTCCCCCATGGTTGCGCTTCAATTCTAGCACATATGATACCACCAACATCCATGCTAGTCTATTTGAAATCAATGCCAATACACTTTCTACCACTAGCCATCTAAACAATGCCAACTATCCAACAAATATGAGAGTTAAAAATTCTTGGAGAAACTATTCTTAGTTTAATCTCGAAGAGAATGTTATATTGTTATTTCAAAATTGTGAAAATAAATATAATCTCTTTCTTTCTTCTAGTTTATATCAAATTTATCTAAAGGAAACAAAATAATCATTTTCTTGAATTTTCATTCCCTTGGTTATTCACTAAATTAAAAATTTTAAGAGCATCACCAATGTCCATGTAATGACCATGGTTTCATAAAAAAAGTGCTTGTATTTGATTGCAGTAACTATGTGTTAAAGTTTCAACAATTGTAGCTTTAGGTTGCAGGAGTTGTGACTTGGGGATGTAAAATCTACAACATAGAATAAAACACACACACACACACATTTCAACATTGGCATGATTCATATCTCACTATATGCAGGGTGAATTAATTAGAGGATCATTTTGAACACTAATTATTAGTACATTTTAAGGAGTGGATTGGTCCTTAGCCGAGGTAGGTCCACAACTAGTAAATAGTAATAAATAATTGCATCTCCTTGAAAATGATGTTTTAATTTTATTTATTGATTGCTGAAATATTTCCATGAGTCATATTTTAGTGTCAAAAACACTCCCATACCATTAATGCCCACATATACCATATCCATGTCAAATTTCAGTGCATACGAGCACAAACTAGAAAAATTTCAACAATTGCACCATTTGTAGGTGAGACCGTGGCTAGATCAGGAGAATTTTGTGGCCCTATGGAAATTGATTCAATGAAACTTGTAGAGAAGAGTGAGAATACAAAATAATGAAGTATAAAATGAATTTATTACAATTTTATATTTTAAAATACATGAAAATACCTCTTTCTCCTTGATCATGGTGCATAATGGGGAAATCTGGGTGATCTCACTCGATTGTAAAATTATTTCTATGAGTCATATTTGAGTCTTAAAACCCTCCCACACCGTCAAGAATGCATGCATCTACTATAATCATGTCAAATTTCAATGTGCATAATCACAACTTGAAAAAATTTCAAAATTTTCCCCATTCACTGGTCACTATGTGTGGGGTTAATCAACTAGAGTATCATTTTAGCCACTAATTATTAGTAAATTGTAAGCGGTGGATTGGTCCTTAGCTAGGATATTCCAAAAATTGGTAACAATAAGCTTGAGATAAGTGTATTTTATTGATTCATATCCATAATTTATTCATCAAGACTCATATAATTTTAGATTGGAAGTAGGAGTCTAAGAGAGATATAATAAATTATGTCATGTATTGGCCATGACAACAAGCTTTAGATCGATGCAAATAGTGAGCTTCTCTTGGTTTCAAGAATGATATAACATTATATACTCAACAAGGCCAACCACATGAAGGTGTAAGATCATATGGCTCCTCCCCCCTACACACCCCCCTGCCCCCCCCCCCCCCTCCCCCCACATCACTCTCAATATAAACTCATACCTCGTACATTACAAATTTTTTATATCATTAATATTCTTCTTCATCCAAGTAATCAACATTTATTTCATCTGGTTAAAAAATGACATTAAAACGATCAACAATTTCAACATCATCATCATCATTGTGATAATTTCCAATAATCATATCATCATCCATATCATCATGATGAAAATCATCTCCTACATTTGGTTCATCTTCTTCAAGTTATTCGTCTGTAAATACATCATCAATATAATCTTCAGTCTGAACATTGTCTTGAACATATACTTGAACTTCTTTGACCTCTTCGTGATCTGACACATGATCATCAACTAACTACTCCTCTACATCATCATCATCTTCTTCCACTACATTATACTCTACCTACCTTCCTCTTGGATCATATATAACAACATACGATCAACCCAATCTACCTAGAGCCTTTGAGTAAAAGACCTGCTCACATTGGCTTGGAAGAACATAGCTATCCAATTCTGGATCAAATGACGTTGTATTAACCATGGTAAACCTATTATCATTCTAAATAATTTTTGTATAATTTTTTATGAGCACCAATATCATTCATCCATACCCTATACCATTTAACATTGAACAAAAATAATTTGAAGGAATCAAATTCACACTCAAATATGTCATCCAAATACTGATAGTATCAATTTTCAGAGATTTGTGGATGAGTGTTACTTATAGAGGAAACACTAGTGACGTGGAAGACTGAAATTATCCCACAATAAGAATTTTTCCTCTTTTCATCCAACTTTTTGATGCGAAATTTATGAACATTGTACCACATAGCATTCTGGTGTTTCAATTGAAATATGCCAAACACATAAAAAAGGCATTGTCAATTAATAAACATATTCATATACCTTGGAAAGTATCTAAAAAAACACACTTGCATTCAATACTTTAATAATATATTTATAAAATAACTTAATAAAATATTTCAAGGTGAAAATACAACATGATTTCCTGTTTATTTTTCAAACAAATAATTTCTAAGTCAATTTCCATCTGCATAAGATTGGCATCTCAAGAATGATGAGCTTCTCTAACCAATGTAAACAACCCTCCCCATGATAATGTACCATAACATTGTTCACATGTTTCAATCCATGGATTCTTCCAATCAAGATTGTTTGTAATGTATAAATTTAGTGCATCCCACTCTCGAGAAATTGTATCTAAAAATCATAATTCATGAATAAATATTAGTTTCCATGGTCAATATTAATAATTTATGAAGGAATAAAAAATAAATAAGTATGGTATAAAAAAATGAATATATATATATATATATATATATATATATATATATATATATACCTCTCATTTTAATTATTCTACATTCCCCAAACAAGTACCACCCTTCAAAAATTTTGATGGAGTTCACATCCCAAATGAGATCCACATACATATTTGCTGCTAATATAGGAATATACTGACTAATATACACAATGGATTGATAGGAAGATTTGTGATTGGTTCAATACTGTTCTATTATTATAGATATGGTCTAGTGATTGATTCAACATTACAGTTATTCATGATTCAGTTAGAAGCAGTTTAATATCTATACGTAGGTGTTATAAAGAGGAGGTTCGTACATACATGAGTCTTATTTAGTACAATCACGTAAAAATGACTTTTTTTTATTTCTAGTTGGGTTCTACCTTTAATGATTTGATGCTTTAGAAATTCAATTAATTTATAGTGTTACAGTGTCTCAGATTTAGTTCTTTTGTTTGAAATTTTTGTTTGGGTTTATTATTGACATGGGTCCAATATGAAAATTTGATGAAGGGTGGCCCATAGGTTGTGTAAGGATTGTTTGACAGGTGGATCTAGTTTGAAACATTTTGAAAAGTGGTCCACAACGAGCTGAGGGTTGAAATGTTCAGAAAGGGGGTAGGAGCTTCCTTCTAGTAGAAGCTGTTAAATGAGATTAGGGGGTTGTATCCTCCTTCTAGTAGGAGATGGAAAATGTGTGGAGGTTGTAGCTTCCTACAAGTGGGTGCCTGTGTACTGATAATAGTCTACATCAATACAAATTTAATGAAGAATTTATTTATATCATAATAAAGAAGACAAAAACAACATTAGGGGTGGTCTTCTCCCACATAGGGTTTTCACTGAAAAATCCTACTGTTCTACATGTGTTGCTCATTTTCTTTGATTTTTTTATGTTGTTTACTACATACTGAAAACTAATTAATCTACTAATGCAATTATTAAATATAATCATATGATAGAATAGATGAAAAATCTCTAAAATGGATATATACATTGGTTTGTTTCTCTAAAGTAACGTACATACATAGGTTTCTTTAATAATAGTAGTGTACATATTTAAAAATATAATTTTTTGGAAGTTTGAGTTTGAAATATTGATTCACCAAGCCCCCCCCCACTCAGTATTTTTCCCAAAAATTGGTATCAGAACTAAGTCCCTCAGGAGAAGCTTGATCGCTTAAAGGGAGATCCATCAAGATGAGTAATCAATAAGGAGTATTTTATATTTAGCCGCCTTTATTTAATGGAAATAAGTTTGTATTTTGGAAAGGTAGAACGAGAGAACTTCTGCAGTCGTTTGGAGCTAATGTATGGGAAATTTTTGAAGGAGGATATCAATATCCATCCTCCATTCCCACAGATGATGCAGGGAAGAAATGGTATGAGACTAATGTAAAGGGAATTAATGATATCTTAGGAATATTGTCTGAATCAAAATTTGTGAAGGTCATACAAATGAATACCAAAAAGGCCATATGGGAAAATATTATCCAAAGATATGATGACACTAAAGTAAAAAGTGCTAAAATTCAAACATTTAGAATTTAATATGAGACTTTTCGAATGCATGACGATGAAAGTATTGCTAGCTTCTTCCTTCAAGTAGATGAGTTCGATAACTCAATTAAAAATCTTGGCGATGAAATAAAATATTCTACTATTGTTGAGAAAATTCTAAAATCTATAACCTCGAAGTTCGATTCAAAAGTCTCTGCCACTAAAGAAATGAAATATTTGAAGAATCTCACCATTGAAAAACTCCATGGGATTTTAATATCTTATGAAATGAGAAAAGGGGGTCCATAAAATATTAGAGAAGAAACATTTAGAGATACATATGATGGGAAATAAAAGGAAGAGATTAAGGAAAGCGGTTATGTTTCATATGAAGAAGAAGAAAACTTTGTAAAGAAACTTAAAGTAGGAATTGGCATGTTCAATGGTACGCTTCCTTTTAAATTTTTTTCCTGTGGAATAGTAGGCCACTATGCCGCTAATTTTCCTTATAAAGAAAATCGCGAGAAAGGGAAGAATTTTCCAAAGATAAATATTAAAAGAAGTTTTGATAAGAAGAAAAAATTTTATACTCATGAAGATAGTGAATATTCTTCCAATAATGAAGATGTTAAATCTGATCAAGATTATTAGCTGCTTATGGAATATGGATAAAAATATATAGATGAACCTGATGATGTATTTACGGATGCTCTAGAAGAAAATGAATTTTGTATGTATAAGGAAAATACTATTGTTGAAGAAATAATTCAACTAAAAATTTGTTTAGAGGAAGCTAAATTAGTTGAAGAAGTTTTGAAGAAACAAGTTATAGAAAAGGTAAGGCGCTGTGAAAATTTAGAACTTGAAATAGTGGGTCTAAGAAAGGAACTTGAGAAAACAAGGGATCTAAATTTAGATTTGTTAAGGGATTTGAGACTTTAGAGGAAATCATCAAAGTGAAACACTCTCCTCTAATTAGGAGAGGTATTGGGTAAAATCCAAATGGTGAAACATAAAATAATATGGAATCTTATGAAATAGGTACAAGAAGCTACATCAATGAAATAAAAGGGAGCAATGATCAAAATTGTAGTTCTCACGAAAAGAATGAAGGATCAAATCCTTCTCATGCAAGACAACCTTACCATAATCAAAGGGAAAGCCACTAAAGAAGGTATTATACTCCCAGGTATTCCTATTTCAATGGTAAATTCTTCAATTGCCACAATTTTAGTCACAAAATTGTTCAAAGTGTTGCTTATAAAACTATTATACCTAGAGAAGAAATAAAACAAAAGAATGATATCGGTGCAAGGAAATATTATTATAATGTTTTCTCACATCTTCAAAATGAAATTGAATGTTTTCTTTGCAATAGATTTGGTCATAAATAAATTGAATGCAAAAGAAGAATGTGGCCATCCTACCAGCATGAACAGAAGGCAATGCCACCCAAGGCATGAAAAGAAAATTACAGAATCTGAAAATTGTGGTCTAATTTTGTATGCAGGAGATTAATAAAATATGTGGTACATTGGCAATGGATGTTCAAAGAATATCATATGTGACAAAGATAAGTTTATTTATTTTAATGAAATAAAGAAAGAAAAGAATGTAAATTTTGGTAATAGTTCACATGTTGCTATGAAAGGGAAAGGAACTGTGTGGTTAAAGAAAAAGTTCAAGGATGGAAATGTATTACTTGTTGATGGACTAAAACATAACCTCTTAAGTGTTAGTGAAATTCCTGATAAAGGGCATGAAGTTGGTTTTATATGAACGAATTGCATGGTAAGAAATCTAGATATAGGTAAGATCATAATAAAGGGAACAATATCTCTAGACAACATCTATGTCTAAAAAGGTGACTAAGAGAATTTTTATTTAAGAAAATATGAAGAAATTTGGCTTTGGAATTTTTTTTTGGCACACCTTAGCATTTCTCAATTGTACAAATCAAGAAGAATGGGAGTATTTTGTGACTTTAACAATATATATCCACTTGAAAATAACATCTGAAATCATGTCAATTTGGTAAGAAAAACATAGTTCAGTTTAAAGCTAAAGAAGGTACTGTAAATAAGCCACTTGAACTTATTCATACTTATTTATGTGGGCCTATGAGAAATAAGCCTCTTGATGGTAAACAATACTTTGTATTATTCATTGATGATTTTACAAGAATGTGTTGGATTGGATAACTAAAACAAAAAGATGAGGAATTTGATAAATTTAAAGTATTTAAGGCTTTGGTATAAAATGTGTTACATATGATAGAGGAGGAGAGTATATTAGATGATTTTTTCAATGTTTGTGAACAACACAACATCAACAGACAATTTTCCATATCTAATACTCAACAAAATGGAGTGACAATGAGAATGAATAGAAAAAATCCAACAAATGGCACGTGCCATGTTTGATGAGTCAGGAAGAGCTCACACCTTTTGGCAAGAAGAAACACATAAAAATATGGATATAATTGACCAAGCTCATGTTCTAGTGAATAATGATAAAAATACACATGAGCTATGGTTTGGCAAGCTTGAATTTTAGAAATTTGGAAGCAAATGTTACATAAATAAAAAGGATGATAATATTGGGAATTTTAAATCTAGAGTTGATGAAGGAATCCTTGGATATGCTTCTAGAACAAAGGGATATAACTGTTATAATAAAAGGCTTTAAAATATTATTTAATGCATAGATGTTGTGATTGATGAAGCATCCACATGTTCCAAAAGTGAAGCACCAACAAATGATGAACCTCTCCTTAATTCAAGCCAAAAGGCTTTAAGAGAAAGAAATGGAGAAGCATCGTTAGAAGGAAATGAAAATACATATACATCAACAAAGAGTCCATCAAGGTATCTTAAAAAAAAGCATCTTGAATCTCAAATTCTAGGTGAAAAGGAAGCAGGAATACAAACTAGAATAACTCTTGTTGGAACTTCTAATCACTTAGCCTTACTATCCACAATTTAACCTCAAAATGTGAATCAAGAAAAAAAAGATGAATGTTGGGTTAAGGAAATGCATGAAGAACTTGATCACATATAAAATAACTATACATGGGAATTAGTATGAAGGTCTCATGATAAAAATGTAATTGGGACGAAATGTTATTCAAGAACAAACTGAATGAGAATGGAGAAGTAATTAGAAACAAGGCAAGACTTGTATGTAAAGGATATGCTCAACCGTAAGGGATAGACATTGAAGAAGCATTTTCACCTGTATCTAGACTTAAATCCATAAGAACCTTTCTTGCATTTTCAGGCTTTCATAACTTTAAGGTATATCAAATGGATGTTAAATATGCATTCTTAAATGGAGATCTAGAAGAAGTTTATATTGAACAACCTGAAGGGTTCATTCTTGGAAATGATAAAAATCTTGTGTGAAAAATTAAGAAGGCATTGTATGGGTTGAAATAGGCTCCTCATGCATGGTATTATCATCTTAATAGGTATTTTCAACAACAAGGATTCAAAAAGGGGTCTGCAGATAGAAACCTATATATCAAATTTGATAAAGAAAAAATTTTGATAGTTGTTGTTTATGTAGAAGACACCATATTTAGAAGCAATGCAGAATATATGAGTCAAGGATTTTCTTTAGTTATTCATCAAGAAATTGAAATGTCTCTACTTTGTGAACTAAAATATTTTCTCGTCCTTCAAATTCCACAAACTAAGAATGGTATCTTTCTCTCTCAAAACAAGTACCTCAAATAGTTTTTGAGGAAATATGGAATGGAATATTGTAAGCCTATATGAACCCCAATGGTAATGGGATGCATTATTAGCCAAAATGATGATTCTCCTTAAGTCAACCAACTATAATGCAGATCTATGTTTTGAGGCTTACTCTATCTTACAGGTACAAGAGCAGACATTATGCATGCAATTGGAATTTTTGAAAAATTTCAAGCAAATCCTAAGGAAACTCATCTCCTAGAAGTTAATGGAATATTCAAGTATTTACAAAGAACTCAAGATTTTGGTCTATGGTACCCCAAAAACACACACTTTTCACTTCATGCTTACACAGATGTAGATTGGGCAAGTAGTTTTGATGATCACAAGAGTACTAGTGGAGGAGCATTTTATTTGGGATCTCACTTGGTTTCATGATTAAACAAGAAACAAATTTTTATTTCTTTATGTACTGTTCAGGAAGAATATGTCATTTCTGCATCTTTTTGTACTCAAATCTTATGGATGATCTAAAAATTACAAGGTATTCAAGTCATTTGTCCTAAAACTGTACCCATTCTCTGTGACAATACTAGTGCCATAAGTATCTATACGAATCCTTTCATGCACTAAAAAACTAAGAAAATTCCAATCAAATATAATTTTATGAGAGAACAAGTTGTTGAATAAAAGGTAAAACTGGAGTATGTTCCTTCAAAGGAACAAGTTGCAGATATATTTTCTAAGCTACATCCATGTGATTACTTTTAATATCTGAGACAGAAATTAGGAATGATTCCTACCTCATCACTCTTCTGATTGTTCTAACAGGTATATCATGTTCATGAGGAGTTGTAACTATAATAAAATTTACTTTCTGTACACATATGGTATGAAGGGAATTCACATATATACATGGTTTCTGAGTTATACATATGCATATACATCTCAACGATTGAAAAAGAGCGGTACAAATTCAAGGGGAGCCTCCTATATGCCTTCATAATTTTATGTATAGTGGTCTAGTTCTGACATTGGTTTGATGCAATTTGTTGGTTCAGGGGGAAAATATGTTATGCCCCTATAATTCCTTGTTGGAATTATGGTTTCTTGAGCATGTCTTGTTGAATATCTTTGCTGATGTATGGATTTATATATTGTTGTTTAGTCACTAGTTGTCAATGACGCATGGATTACAAATGATAAAGTTATAAATGATGCCTATCTGTTGATATGCTTGATGAGAAGGATGTGTATTCTATGGTTGGTATTTATGTTTATTGTTGGTTTTATGGAGTTGATTGGTGATGATGTGAAGCATTGCATACTTAGTCTCATGTTGATGATGCTAATATATTTATGATGCATTGCCTTATCTTACTTATTAATGATGAGGATGTTCATGTTGCTTCTATGTTTTTGTGATTAGATGTTCATGTTGCAAGTTCCTATGTGGTGTACGGTATTTGCTGATGACAATCATGATCTTGCTACCTCATTGTCGAGGTCACTTTTTTGGTTATAAAATTAATATTTTTTTCTTCATGTAAAGTGTATGAAAGGATCCACATTTTAAATCATTGTAAAATTCAGTCATGTTTGGGATATTAGGATCAAGTAATGTCATATATGTAATCCCATTATGTTGGGAAATTGAGGTAAATTTTTTATGTATACCACACAAGTTGGGTAATTAATGTAATCATGGGAGCATAGAGTCATTGGTAATAGGAAGGGTCATGATTGGTTTTTTCATCAAGTCATGTAATATATTGAATATCTTTTGACGGTTCATCATATGGGCAGGGGGAGCATGATCAATATGCAATTTTCCTATTTAGCGGATTAGAGCTACAAGAATCCTCTCCACACAGAGAAGTATCCATTCAAATTTTTTCAAGTCCTTTTCCCTTCATGTAAAAGGGGGAGAGGAGCTTTTTGTTTTGATAAGAATGCTTGGAGATAAGCTTGATGATAATTTTTTGTATTTGTAGGTATGCTTGCAGGATTTACAGGTAGTGACCAAACACCAAAGTAGTTGCCATCAAGTCCAAATGGGGATATCGTTGGAATTATGGCTAATGTGTTGTCCTTGATGGCAACCTAAGTGATAAAATATGCCAACATTGTGATAACATGATGGTCATGCAGATTGATATAGATGATATGGAGAAAGAAATGGAAGTTTAGAGATATATGGATGTTAAAGGTGAAGTTTTAGAAAGTATACACATATCTTTCTAGGAAGGTTCACATATGATATGTTGGTCCTATAAGTGAAAGTCACGTACAAAATATGAACCATGGTAATTTTAATACTAGGGGTCTTTACCATGGTATTGGTGCATATTAATTGGTGTGACAACAATTATTTGATCTCATAAAATAATACTAACAACATTACTAAGGGATTTACCTAAGGTGTTGGCTAAGGATAAAACTATATAAGGATATGTAGATCAAGGTGTCATGTGGACAAGTGATGAATTGATTATGAATGATTTGATCTGAAACATGTGTGCACCAGGGAGCATGGAGATGACTCATATATGATAGATCTGAAAGGAATACATATTGCTTGGTCTATTTGTGTAAGTAAAAATTATATAACTATGGTGATGGTATGAATCTACATATAATGATGTATGAATGTAGCAATGTATGGGAAATATTTGGGTTTGAAAAATATTGTGAAGGTATGATTCAATGATTTTATATGTGTACAGTGGTTTTCTTCTCAATGGTCATGTACATATGTGGATCTATTTATGTAGGGTCATGTATATATTATGTAGTTTTTTTAGATCTATATGCTGGTGTTTTTCATAATAGTCATGTACATATGCAAATTTATACTATGGTAGTCACACATATTTGTTAGTGTTCGCAGTGCGCTTTGATGATGAGACCTGATGATTTCTGATTTATTTTATGTTGTATGTCAATGATGTCTCTATGTTGACTATGTGTATATGACTATGATGATTGGGTTGATTCATTCAAAATGATGCTACAGTGTGGACATCTATGATTGGCTGATATTCTACTATTGTTCTATGTATGGTCTAGTGATTGATTCAACATTACAGTTATTCATGATTACATTTAGAAATAGTTTAAGATATGTACATAGGTGTTATACAGAGGAGGCACGTACATAAATGATTCTTATTCAATACAATCACATACAAAATTATATATTTGTTGTTTCTATTTGGTTCTACATTTAGGGATTTAATGCTTTAGAAATTCAATTGATTTACAATGTTATAATGTCTCAAATTTAGTGTTGCAGTTTGAAATGTTGGTTTGGGTTTATTATTGATATGGGTCCAATATGAATATGTGATGAAGGTTGGTCAACATGTTGTGTAATGATTTTTTGATAGGTGGATCTAATTTGAAACATTATGAAAAGTGATCCACAAGGAGCTGAGGGTTGCAACCTTCAGCAATGGGGTAGGAACTTCCTTCTAGTAGAAGCTGGTAAAAAATATTAGGGTGTTGTATCTCCCTTCCAGTAGGAGATGGAAAATGAGTGGAGGTTGTAGCCTCTAGTAGTTGGGTTCCTGCATAATGATAAGAGTATGTATGAGTAAAAATGTAATGAGTATTTTCTTGATATCATAATAAAGAAGACAGATACAACAACACTGGTGGTTTTCTCCCACATTAGGTTTCCACCTAAAAATGATGGTGTTCTACGTGTGTTTCTTATTTTCAGTGATTTTTTTTATTTTATTTACTACATACTAAAAAGTAGTTAATCTACTGATGTAATGATTAAAGATAATCATATGATAGAATACATGAAAAAATAGTAAACTGAATATACACTGGTTTCTTTCTCTAAAGTAACATACATATGTAAGTTTATTTAATAACTGTAGCATACATATTTTAGAATAATCATTTTTGGAAGTTTTAGTTTAAAATATTCTTTCACCCGCCCCCGCCCCCCCCCCCCACACACCTCCTCTCAATATTTTTCCCAACAATCTCCTCAACTATATGTATGAGGTACTGTTCTTCTGCATTGAAAAAGTCACGGGTATATACTTTTTGCATTTCACACATTATTTAAGGAATTTATCTCAACCAATGTTATATTTGATCACATCCTAATTTTTATTGCATGATTGACTTCCACAATGTCATTACAAATATTGAGTATTTTTTTCTTTATCCTTCCTACCATCTACGATCTGTCATAAATTTTCTGTCACATTATTTCCAATATGAATTTTATAAAAAAAATGAGCTATTTTTAATTTCTCATGGTAAGGAAACCTCATTAATTGAGTGGGATAAATTTTCATTCCTCATGGAATCCCATGACCTTGAGCACAATGATTTCTGTTAGATTCCAACTTCCATAGGCAAGGTGACATTCTTTGTGGTTTTAATCCTTTCTCTTCTTTCCCATTGAATAATATGATTTTAATTAGAATGATACCTATGGGTCTTAGATATGAATTTCCTATCCTCATCGAACAATTCCTTTCCTTAACTTGTTGAATGACACAATTTCATCTTGGGACCACAAACTAGACATGAAAATTTACCCTTTGTTTGAAATCCAATAATAGATTGATTAATGTTAATTGTAAATGAAAGGATTATTTAAAAAACATGCATGATATGATCTAATTGAAATAACTATATACTATTAAAGTGCAATGGAAGGTTAAATAACAAAAAAATGTGTTAGTATTGGGGTATTGCGAATTTTCCATACAAGTATTCCATGAATTTAAATTTCTTCCTCCCTATTGGTTTAATAATGTCATACATAGTGATGCAGACCCATAACTTCATTAACTCGTCAATAAGTGGTTGGATATAAATATTCATATCTTCAACTCAGTACTTACTTAATTATTTGAAACTACACATGATTACCACAATGATATGTACATATAAGTAAATAAATAAATATAGCATATTACACAACAAATAAGACAAATGAAAATGTTACAATATTCAAAAATTTAATGTAAAAAAATACCTAGAATAATCATTGTCAACATTATGCACTCCCTCTTTATTTCCATCCAAGGAGGAAGGCTATTATTGATAACAAAAATTGGCTACACTAAGTAAATGGACTAAAGCACTCCAAATGGATTAACGCTATTAGCTGCCAATGCAAGCCTAACATTACAAGGTTCATCTTTAAAATACAACCATTTTTCCTCAGTTTCCATAAATGGATAACCATATGATGGCATTCAAAGAAAAACCTCTCCACTTCACTTTTGTGCATGATAATCCATAAGTTGTAATATGCTTTCACATTTGAACAATCACTACAAACTTGAAATTATAGGAATTTGATGAAGAACCTTCTGAGGCACCTCTTTTTTATTTCATTGGTTCCATATCTACTGGTATCACATTTCAGGAAATTTTATTTCGATGAAACTTTTCCATAATATATAATATGAAACTTTTAGGACATGCAACTATATCTTGATTCTCAATTCCTATTTTCTTTCATAGTGGCATATAAATATTAGTATGTGTGAGGTAACTTATTTGACGATGATAACAAAAATTCACCTAAGAATCTAGTACAGCATAAAAAATCACTAATTAGTTAAATAATATTAATCATATTTATTTAATTCTTATTTTACACATTAATTAACATAGCGAAAGTGGAAAAAGGAAACCTTTCGTATGATGAAAAATGTTACATTATACCTTAGGATTCGTGTCATACAAGTGTACAAAAAACCATTCGAAACATTTAAGTTCACCAAAAATAGTGTAACTGAGAGAATATTTTCTCTTCAACCTTCATAAAGTGGTGTCTCTCCCTTCTCTAGCACATGTTCAAATCACAAATAAAATCATCATTCTCATGGTCCCCAAACAAGTCTCAGATAAATTAATTTGTCCATTCATCTTGAACTATGTTAATATTGTAATCTTCGTCCATAGGACCATTGTCTTGATCTTCAATATTTTCTCCATGTTCCTCGGTTTGTAGAACATTATTTCTACTACTACTACTTTCCACATTCAAATCATGTTACCTAAGGGGCCATATTTAATTTATAATAATTACAAACAATCACATGAAAATAGTATACAGAGAAAATATTATAACTTTTGTACCTTGGAAGAAAACCTCTGGCTGAGGGGAGGTCAGTGCCTAAGAAATTTATATAAAACTGTGAAATAAAATATTTGTTGTCCCATGTTAAAAACCCCAAAAATTAAATTATCAAAAAAATGTTTCAAAGCCTTCTAATGATTAGAGAATCTTCCAAAGTGGACTTTTGGTGTTGAATATGACTTAAATGGAAATTTTGTGAAGAAAAGGATGATTGAAGGACTTGAAAAAATAAGTTGTTTAATACAAAATCTCTTGTCATTAGTATTAGAAGAAAAAATGGAATTATTATGGAATGATAAACAAAAATGAGGAGCACATTATTCAGGTTTTTTTTTATCAAATCACAGAAACAAAAACTTGAAACTATAAATATTAAAAGGGCAGTAGTGATGTGAAGGATGAGGTGCTAGGAAGTGACTGAAATATAATGGTGACATGGTGATGATAAAATAGTGAAAATAAGTTTGTGCTTGATTGCTGACATCACTGGCTCTCTTGCTAATGTTGTGCGGGGGAAAACTCTAGGACGATGGAGTTACGATGGAGTCCCCCTGTAATGAATCTCCACTACAGTTTTAGTGGTAAACGAGACTCCAAATAGTATTTTTGGAGGTAGTGGGTGGAATAATTGTTTGGAATGCAGTGCCATCAGGTTTACACCATCGTCTAGGCCCCCCACAGTTTTTACATCGCTCTGGACAATTCGAGTGGTGTTTAACGCTATGTTCGACTTAAGAATAGGACCCACAAAACTTACACTTTATTTCTATTGCACTAAACTTAATTAGTGATATTTAAGCCACCATTACAAAAATAAATCAAAATACTGGCTTAAATTTTGATTTTGATTTTTTTTTTCTTTCACACACACACACACACACACACACACACACACATATATATATATATATTTCTTTTCTTTTTTCCCACATGAGGAAAATAAAATGAGTTACAACATCTGGCTCCACCTAGGGATAATGTATTTTGAGAGAAACACTAAGAACTATAGATTAATGCCTTCACCTCGAGCATGGAATCAAAATTATAGCTTGAAACATTACAATGAAGAGCTCACCAAGTATTTACAATGATAAAATTGGTATATACAATGATGAAATATAATGAAATCAATGCTGGAAGTAATGCTTCATATACTACCCATTCATAGGAAACGACCATGTTAGTGCATTTGTTCCTTATTCAACATATTGAATAAGTGCCACCACAGGTTTTTCAAGTTAACTGGGAAATATAGTTTTTGATCCTTAAAACAATTAAAAATGGGACTTTCTATTTTATCTTTTAGTTTACACTACTTCCCCATATGGAAAACTTCAGCTGAGTATCCCAACTCTTCTTATTCTTTGCAATGGATTTCTTTAGTACTTTAACCACAATCTTGTTTGATGATTCTTACAAACCATTCCCTTGTGGATGATAGGTGGTAGAATGTGAGAGTATCACATTGTACTTCTGGAAAAATTCAATCAATTTTGGAGACTTGAACATCTATGCATTATCTGCAACTAACTTCTTTGGACAAGAAAAGCTAGTGAAGATATTTTCCTGCAAAAATTTAATTACCATTGAATCAGTTTCCATCCTAGTTGGAATAAACTCCACCAATGTAGTAAAATAATATGTACCTGTCAGGATCCACTTGTGTTTTCCACTTGAGGGTGGATTTATTTCTCCTATAAAATACAGACCCCATTATCTAAATGGTTGTTCAATAAAAAAAGAATCAATGGTACTGGTGCCAAATTATTCTTTTCAAAAAAAAATTGGCACTTCACAAAAATTCTTACAAGTTTATAAACATATATAAACAAAGAGGGCCAAAAGAAACCAACTTTCAAGATTTTATGTGTATTAACATTCTAACTGTAATGGCCTCTAAACTTTCTGTGACTGCTTCAGGTTCCAATATGATTTTTCCTTCCTCTTCAAGTTCTAGAAATATTGTTTGAAATGAGATTTTGTCACGTATAACTTTATTTAATCACGAAACATGGAAAAATGGGTGCACTCAGAAAGATGCAGGAAGCTCCAATTTGTATTCCATAGTACCAATCTTTAGCAACATCTTTTAAGGACCATAGAACTTTGGCGATGATTTATTATCCTTCTTAGCTTGCTTGAGGGACATTTGTTTGTATTTTTGTAGTTTTAAAAACACCCAGTTGCCTACATCCAAGCTTATTTCGCTACAATGTTGATTTTCATGTTGTTTCATTCGATTGTGTGCCAAATTTACGTTATCCTTTAAGAGTTTTATAAGCTGTTGTTGATGCTCGATGTGATATTCCACTGCTTGAACCTTATAATTTTCTCTTAAAGATGATGTGATGGACGGTGGATGATATCCTAAAGTGCCATAAATGGGGTCATTTTTGCTGCAGTGTGGAAGGAAGTGTTATACCAATATTCATCTAGAGGTAACCACTTTACCCATTGTGTTTGTTTATCAGATAAAAATAAAACAAGATATACTTCCAAAAATTTGTTTATTATATTAGTTTTCCCATCATATTGAGGATGATGAGATGAGTTATGAGCTAGTTGAGCATCCAAAAATAAAATAAGTTTGTCCAAAAATTTCCAGTGAAAATGGGATCTTTGCCGCTTACAATAATCTTTGGGTTTCCATGTAGTTTTTAATTGCTTCCATAAGTGCAGTAGAAACTGTACCAGCTTTAAAAGGATGATATAATGCAAAAAAGTGTGCATACTTGGTAATTCTATCAACTACCACCATGATTACACTCTTTCTTTCACACATGGGTAATACTGTGATAAAATCCATTAAAACCTCCTCCCAATGTTGACTTGGAATGGATAAAGGTTGTAGCATACTTGGGGTGTTAATTGTCTCAAATTTATTTTGTTGGAAGACCAAACATTCCACCACAAAATTTTGAATATCAAATTTAATTCCATCCCAATTTATTTTTTTCTTGACCCTATGGTAAGTTTCTAAAAATCCTGAGTGTCCTCTTAAAGGAGAGTTGTGAAATTCAAAAATAATATTTTTTTTTAGTTGGGAATTCTTATAAATATATAAGCGATATTTGTACCATAATGAATCATTTTTCAAACTAAATGTATCATATGTATTGGGATCTTGCTGCAACTTTTGAATGAGTGTCCAAACTTCTTCCTCATTATTCCAGTCCCCCCTTGATTCAATTATCCAATCTGGTTGTATAATAGAAATGGAACAAAGCAATTCTTCCACATCCTCATCCTTCCTTGAGAGTGCATCTGCAACAACATTTAACTTCCATTTTTTGTAGATGATTTCAAAGACGTAACCCAGCATCTTCGTAACCCATTTTTCCTCCTATTCTGAAGATAGTCTTTGTTCCAAAAATTATTTAACACACTTGATCTGTTTTTACTGTGAAGTGTGTTCTCATTAGGTAAGGTCACCATTTATTTAATGCATGTAGTATTCCAAACATTTCCTTCTCATAAATAGGTTTTTGTAAATAATTTCCTATGATTGGACGAATTTCAAAAGGAATGTTTCTTCCTTCTTGCATTAAAACAACACCAATTCCATTTCCTAAGGCATCACATTCCACAATAAAGGTTTTTATGACGTTTGGAGTAGTTACGACCGGTGCTTAGCCCATTTCCTCTTTAATATGTTCAAAGGCCTTAGTTGCTTATGGAGTCCAAGAAAATGTATCTTTATTCAGTAATGTTTTTAGAGGTGTTGCTATTCTCCCATAATTACGAACAAACTTGTGATAATACCCTGTTAACCCAAGAAATCCTTGCAGATGCGTTATGATTGTGGGAATTTTCCATTCCTTAATGTATTTCATTATTCTAGGGTCTACCTTAACACCATCATGAGATATAATATGAACCAAATATTCCACTTCTTTTTCTCCAAAGAAACATTTGGAGGTTTTTTCATATAATTGTTCTCCTCCAATAGTTTGAGCACCTTGTCAACATGTTGAACATGATCATAAGACTTGTTGTAGATTAGTATATCATAAAAAATTACTAATTTTTTTTTTCCAAGGAATGGTTTTAAAATGGAATTCTTCAACCCTTGAAATGTAGAAGGTGCATTGGTATGAGAAAAAGAATGACGAAAAATTCATAATGACCCTCATGAGTTCTATATTCTGTTTTCAGAATGTCTTCAATCTTCATTCTAATTTGATGATATATTGAATGGGGATCCAACTTGCTGAAGTAAATTTCTCCATGTAATTCATCTAATAATTCATGAATGAAAAGAATGGGAAGTTTATCTTTAATAGTGAGTTTTTTTATCTCCCTATAATCCGGACACATGCACCATGATCCATCCTTCTTGTACACCAATACTACTGGAGTAGAGAAATAACTTTGAATAGGTTGAATTATACCAACCTATATCATTTCTGCAATCATATGTTAAATTTCGCTCTTTTGGGCATAGGGATATATGTAGTGCTTGATGATCATGATCACGAATAGTTGGGAGGCCTTTGGGAGTTTGAAACAACTTGGAATGATAGTCTAAGAATTTTTGGAGATTCGGAGAAATAGATGAATTTGATGTTTGAAATTGTAGTGAGCATAATTGTGAAATTATGCCTCGCTTTTATTCCTTTATAATATTTGTCATGTCATAAGAGTTAATTATATTTCATGGTTTCCCTGTGATACCCCTTAATTCAACTTGCTTTCCTTCTGAAAAAAATTTCAAGAAAAGTTCTTGAAAATTAAAGGTTATTGTACCCAAAGATTGTAACGATTGAACTCCTAGTACAACATCGATACCACTCATTGGAATGGAAATCATTGGGATATTAAACAAATATTCCCAAATGGTTAGCTCGATATTATGTCACTTTCTAAAGAAATTTATAGTTCCTCCATTTGCAACCATCACTTGACACTTTGATAGTGGATATAAGAAGAAATTCAATTCCTTGGCTATCTTATAATGAATAAAATTATGGGTACTACCTAAATCAATCAACACTATTAAATTTTTCTTCTTGATGTCTCCTTCTACCTTGAGAGTTTTAGGGGTGGTAATTCCTACCAATGCATTAAAAAATATGGTTGGATTCATTTATTCTTTCTCTAAGGTCCATTCCTATTGTATATCCTCTTCTTTTGAATTTTCTTGTTCCTTTTCTTCCTCCTCTTCACAATCTAGGAAAAATAATTTCTTCTCAGCACACTTATGACCTTTAGTGTATTTGATATCGTAGTTGTAACAAATACCTTTTGATATTTTTTCTTCCAATTATTTTGGTGTCAATGTTGTAGGTTGTGCAAGGCTAGGAGCAACAACACTTCCATCTTTATAGTTGTTAGTGATAGGCTTCCTTGTTGCCATAATTTTTCTTTCAATTTTTCTTGCCAACCTGAATTCCTTCTCCAATGAATCAAGTTCCCAAAGGAAAACCTCATGTTGGATGTTATCCTTTAAAGTCCCTATGAAGCAATCAATCCTATGCTCCTCTAGAATATGATTTACCCTTATATTCGATTTTTTAAAGTCTTCAATGTGTTGCACCATTGAACCCTTTTGTTTGATATTTATCAATTGGATAAAGAAGGCATTTCTTTCAAGTATCCTCATAATTTTCTATCATATCCTCTGTAAAAATTAACCAAGTGATAAGTGGTTTACGAGAATAAAGACATCGATATTGTTAGTGTCAGAATTTTCATTCTTCCATCAATGATAAAAATCACTCTTTTCATATTCATTTTAGGATTCCCACTAAGAATTTTTTTATCATTCCATTAGTTCATGCAAAAAAATTGATTCTCTAATGGTAGCCCTAGTCATAAAACCTCACTCTCCCTCAAAATTTCACATTTTCTGACTCACCTTCATGTATTTCTGAGCATTAAACAATATTAAAATCACATTTTATTATGTCATTATGTCAGTCAAAGTCAAACATGGAGTCAAGTCATCGAAGGTCCCATTAGGTTAATTAGGTTTCATTTTTCAAATTTCATAAATATTCCATTTCATTTCAATAAGGTCAGCAAAGGTGTGAGAGTGACTTAAATAAAACTTTCTCAATAATCTACAGAGGATTTATTAGCATGTAAATATAATTTTTAAAGTTGTAATTTTGGTTTCAGAGTATGATTTTCATACTAAAATGTAATTTTATTCAAAACAGAGACGTAATTTATTTTTAAATTTTTATGTAATTTTATGCTCATAATATGTAATAAGTTTTTTCCCAAGCTGACAACTCAAAACTTCACATGCCAAACTGAAATAGAAAAGTGCCAAACTCCAGCAACATCATCCTGCAAAGATGAAAAATAAAAGGAAAAGGATAATCAAATTTTTTTTTGAAAAAGGTGAAATGAACATTAGAAAAGTGGGTTTTTAAATCCAAATTCAAATTAACTTGAGTATTTATGACTCATTAACTTCATTTCAAATCCATTTTTATTCTCCAAACACCAATAAAGCACTCTAAGAGACCAAAATTTTGAGTTTCTGGGCGAAATTGGTAGGAAAAACTTAGCAGAGGGCGCAAATGCTAAAGGTAGGGTGCAAATGCACATTTGAGGGTGAAAACGCTGAAGTCTAGGCACAAATGCATAGTTGAGGGTGAAATGCTGAAGGCAGGGCACAAATGCACATTTGAGGGTGAAAATTCTTTGTTGAGGGCACACATGTTATGTTGAGGGTGCAAACACTCTGGTGAGGGTAAAAATGCTTGACAGATGGCACAAATGACCAGCAAGCCCTAGAAACATGTTCATGTGGTGAAAAATTGTTTCCAAAGCTTCACCAACTCACTCATTGACCTCCAAAAAATTAGTAAGAAGCTCATTCCATTAAAAACCATTTTCAAAAGTTAATGTGTTGAAGTGTTGTCAAAATTGAGGTTATAATTTGGTGTTTGAATTGGTAAAAAAAATCCTAGTATCCCATTACACTTGTGAAAACTCTCAAATTTCACTCCCTTACCCTTTTCATCCTTCCCAAACTTACAAAAACCCATTCCCAAACCCCTGATTTGAAAAATCCCCTTTTACTAAACCTTTCTCCCAAAACCCTAAGCCCTAGGTGTTACATCTACCTAGGCTCCCAGTCCCCAAATCCTTATCCTAAATCTCATTATACTACTACTCCATATCCCCTCACCCATTTCACACATGCCTAGCAACATCTCCCTCATTTTCCCTTTAACATTTCCCATTCCTAAAAACATATTTCAAACCATCCACTTCCCTATGGTTTTGACAAAAACACCATGGCAGAAGAGGAAGAAAACACATCTTTCAGTGAAGGAGAGGAAACAGAAGTGAGGAGGCCACATAAAGGGGGAAGAGTACTCAGACTTGAACCTACTGACACTAGAGAACTCTAGGCTTCTCCATTGACTGTGACATGCTTCAAACATGTTGGCTGTTATGATTTCTCTGAGAAAACATAAGGTCCAACACCATCCCACGTTGACCAGACTTTTCATATCTAGAATCCATGACAACCAAGTTACTTTAGCTGGTGTCACTTTTACTCTATCAACTACTATTATTTCAGCTTCCACTAGGATCCCAAATGTTTGGAAGAAGTGGTTCAATAAAGGTAATATGAAGAAACAGGACTTGGACTTATTTTTATAACCAAGACAAAAAAATAAAACAAAGAGGTTATTTCCTTTTTCTCACCTCCCGGATAGGTATGCACTAATGAGGAAGATAATCATGAAATACTTTTCATGTGAAGGTAGATTTTCAAGGCTTTATTCCTATCATATCTGGCTCTTAATGCATTTGATTAGGGTAAGGATGCTTAACATACCCTACTATATTTTCTGAACCATAGAGAAGGTGGCATACATTGCCCAAAAAATGGAGTATGAACAGAAAATGAGAAGTCTATTTCATCATTCGCTCATTAAAATCATAGTCCTCCAGCATCTCAATCAAATAAACATTGCATGGAGTACCTTCATAGCTAATGATGTTTTCAAAGAGCCATCTACTGAGCATGCAAAAAATTTCCATTCATCATCCTAGCCATCCACTTTCATCCCTCCATCTCAGCGCATAGCACATTGATCATCATCAGATCAGTCCCCTTCACCTGCTTCATCTCCATCTCATGATGACATTGGGTCACCTAGCAGGATTGAGGACATTGAGCCTAAATTGGCTAGTATAGTTGAGGTTGATCCATTGCAAAAAACCTACCAGAGAGGCCACATGCATGTTTTTTCTCCACATAGACTGGGAGGGGCCATGCCTTCTTCAACAACAAAGCAGGTGGAAAAAGGAAAAGAAAAGGTAATTGAGGCAGTCATTCATGATGAAGAGGACCTTCATGAGGCAGAACAAGAATTTTAGCTTGTTGACCCAGATGAGGATGAAAATGACAAAATCACTAATGCTGTCATCAAAGGAAATGATATCAAGATTAAGGAGCTCCAAACTAATCTTGAAAGGGCCAAATGTGTTATAAATTTCCTTGAGCAGGAGAATGAGAAAATGAAGACTAAACATGTCATTGATGAGGTCAAGTATGTCACTGCTCAAAGGGAGGCTGAAAAGGCCAAACCCATGCTAGATGAAACACTTGAAAAGTATGGATTTTTTTATGAACATGAGGAACAAGTATCAAGATAGAGACCTATAACTAGAGGGCTGAAAAAATCTCTAGCTCTAGAAAGACAAAGGGAGGGTGAGCTTGCTGATCAACTAACCCTAAATGAGCAGCTTGCTATAGTGATAAGTGAAAATAGGGAGCCATGGCTTGATAGAGCTAATAAACACTTGAAGAATCTACTAGAAAAGGCTAACAAAGACAATGAACTGTTGAGGAGGAAATTCAAACACCATGCTCTGAAAGAGAAAATTGCAATGGCCAAGCTCAAAGGAGCCAATGCAAAGATTGGAGATTTGACCATGGAGGAGAAGGACAAATTGGGCATACTTGTTGAGGCTTCTCTCCTAGCCTAGCCACATCATTATCAACCATTATACCAATTTTGAGACTTTTTGGAACTTTTTTTCAAAATCTGGGATTTTCTGAGTTTTTTGTAACAGGCATTTAGCAGAAATTTGGTCATTTTTGCAGTGCCCTAGTAGCTACACAAATTATTGCGGCACTTTTTGAAGGAAATAAAGCTATCATTGGATTCCTAAAGAAGAATTCACTCCAAAAAAACCATGTTTCCAGCCTTGGTTTGCAGTTTTCATAGGTGAAAAGGTCAAAAAACCACCTAAAAATGACTTTTCTGCCCCTTGTTTTCACCTAGGCAGTGCAAAAATACTAGTCTTGGGAGAATGACCTTTTGAGGGAGAAAATGGACTTCATTTTCAAAATTGGAGGAATACTCAGAAAGAGTACTTGAATGGATTTCCAACAAGCCATCTAGGGTGTGATTTGGACAACTGCAAGTCAGCGAAACGTGACCCTGAACATGGAGGGCACAAATGACACTACCAGGGCGCAAATGACAAAGGGAGGGCGCAAATGACCATTTTGGTGATTTTTTTTGGAATTTCTCTGAAATTTTCACCTTTCTTCAGAAAATCATGTTTCCACGTATGTAATTAATGATGGTAAATGTAATTATGCTATGTATTAGTTCCCTAGGGGTAGATTCATTGGGTAAAATTTATCATTGAGTCAAAATGAATCAGTTTGAATGTAATTAGAAATGAGTCACTTGGACCATCCTACACTTCAAATTTCAGTTCAATATTTTGTGGATCTCTTCCTCACCTCATGGATTTGACCCCTGAGGATAAGTGAATGTAGTTTTGATGTCTATTTAATACCTTTCTTCACTCTTAGCAAGGGTTGGAATCAATTTGGATGCTAGCTTATTGATCAAGGAACTATTGTACTCAGTTTTGTCCAGTTAATAAAGAAGAGTTGCAGCGATTTTTTTGGGATACATGTGGTATGATTTTTATCATTGTTTTTCCTTCAGTTTAAATTTTTATAATTTGTTTTATTCATGTTCATTACATCTCTATTGTATGATCTCTTTCAATTTTATAGGTAGGACGCATGCTTGCTCATGCTCCGTTTTGGGAAAGTGATCATTATTTTTCCATTTTCCTCTATTTACGAAGAATACATATCCCATGCTCATCCTAGCTTCTCATTAGTCTTAAAACCATATCATCACAATAATATTTAAAGTGAAAAGCCTTATTCCTACCTTTCCCCATTGATCCCTAGAACCTTATCTCATTTTCCTTAACCTAGCACCCTTAACCTAATATCTTCATCTAGTGAAACCTAACCCAATAAAATAAAAACAACTCCTGCACTCATATCTATCCTAAAAAACCTAATTCATCTATCCCTATTGGCTGTGACCTTGTGGAGAGAGCCCTCTCTCACTTGGTAGGGCTAGTTACCAAGTTAAAAGCTTGGTCTATGGTTACCTCTACTAGGATTCCTTCCTCTACCTTGGGAATCTGGCGGAGAGATAACATTATGACGCCACTATTAGGGAATGAGAAGACTTATTTTTCCCTAGGTGTATGAAAAATATTTATCAGAAACTGGTCCTTTGAATGATAATATTGAGCTTCATAAGGCTGATTTCATAATTGTAGTGCCTCATAGCAGATCTGGCTTCTTGAAGAAAATATAATAGGTCTAACCCTGATCTAGATCCTATTTCTTCCGTAGAAGATCATGAAAGACTCCTAAGGAAGCAAATATCTTATCCATCTTCAAGTTCTTTGGATTCTCCTCCTCGAGATTTGGTAAGAGCCTTCTCATTACCTTCTGATTTGGTATCCATTCAAGATTTAGTTTTTGATACCAAATTTTCATTGTCACTGTTTAGAACCAAATCCGAGACTGAATTGAATATAGTAGTCCCTGAACCTCGGATATTAAAGTTGAACCCATCACTTGTTGAGGCTGAAAACGAGACTGATGTCAAAATTCAGAAACAATATCACAAGCTCGAAAAATTAGCCAATTCCCTAAGTTATACTGATTAAAAACCCTTCATTCAATACTAACAAGAAACCTTCACATCTCTGAATTTTCCAAAAAAAATAATATTTCATAATCCATCCCATCATAATATCAACTTCCCCCTCAAGGACCTCCTTAGACCAATCCAACCTTCATTCCTCCCCCTCCACCACATTCAGTAGGAATTATGGCTTGTTTTGGACCTTTAGTTCTCCATGGTAAATTTGTTGTTCTGCCACAAGGATATGGCCAAAAAATTCCCCTCTTCGATGAAAACTCTGAAATCACTTCCTATCAGCATATGGAAAAAATCACAACCTTCATAGATCTTGAGGAGTTAGATGTAGATGATGCCAAGATGCGTATCATCGCACAATTTTTTTTTGGTAAAGTTAAGGTTTGGTTCCGTGCCCTAGTAGTTAATTATATTAGGACACATACTAAACTAACTTATGCTTTCTTAGCCAGGTGTGATGAGAAGAAAAACCTCTTACAAATCCTTGCTGAGTATGACTCCCCGAGGCACAATCCTAATGAATCAGTTCCTGATTATAATTCCTGATACCTCAGAATATATAACTCCATCCCAAATTAAATGAAACCACCTCTTGGTTTGGCCCTCCTACGTTATCTCGATGATTTTGACCCAGATATTTCCTACTTATTGAGAGAGAGAAATCCCATTATTCTAGAAGAAATGATTAGAAATTCAGTGAGTGTTGAGGCCAACATCTTAATTAAAAAGTAAAAAATCAAAACTGAACGTAAAGTGACCATTAAAGAGGAACCTTCCACCTCTTCTGACACTAAATTTGATTCCTTGCTTGGGAAAATGGAAATAATGGTCAATAAAATGTTTATTTCGGATAGACAAATAGAGCCACAAATCAGAAATCCAAAATTTTGAGGCCAACAACACCAAGCTTAGTTCCAAATAAAGAAAAGAGAGTAAAGACCTCCCGAAACATAGCAAAAATAACAAATTAGGACACCACTACAACAGAACTATGATCAGTGTGAGGAAGAGGAATAACCAAAAGTAGAGGAGAACATTCTTTTTACAGTTGATGGCCAACCCATATTTCTGACCGAAGATGAAGAATATGTAGAAAAAACAAGCTTACCTAGTGATAAAGACTTCATATTACAAAATGATCATGAGTTAGAAGTAGAATATGATGATTATTAGAGAGGATACCTAAATTCATTAATTTCCCAAAAAAGGAAGTAATCCTTGACGAGTCGTGATGTTTCAGTCAATCCACCTCTGAAGAAGATAGTTCAACAGAAATAAGTACCACAGAAGCAAGATTCTCAATCCAATCAAAATAAGGCTAAAGAGATTGCAACTCCAAATTAGAACAGAAGCAATCAGCCTTCTACAAGTGCAACTGTAAAAGAAAAATATATTCAAAGGAAATAAGTGCACCGAGAGATCATGTTGAGAAAATGGATATTTTCATAAAAGTGGTAGAAAGAACTATACCTTTTAATTTAGATTAAAAAATTTCAAAGTTAAAGGTGTCTATTCCTCTTACTGAATTGGTCAAATTTTATAAGTATAAATCTAATGTAGTCAAAACTCGAAATTTGACCCTTTATCCAACATGGTTAATATAGAGGATGATTAGCCCGAGTTAATATTTGGTCCTGCAATTGATGGTCAGTTTGAAGATAGTGAGGTTCCACCATTTTACTTGAGTCTCAAAGTCCACCAATTTATCCTTCATAACACTATGTTAGACTTCGGGGCCTCCCACAACCTCATGCCCAAATCCATCATGGAGAAGCTTGGCCTTGACATAACCTACCCATATCATGATTTATATTCTTTTGATTTTGGTCGTGTCTGTTGTTTGGGTCTAATCAAAGATATAGTTGTCTTCCTAGAGAAGATCTCTGCCAAAAATGTTCTTATGGACGTGGTATTTTCTGACATTCCTCCACATTTTAGTATGCTGGCAATATGTTGCAATATGTTTTCCTTGATGGAAGCCTACTTAATGAAGTTGTTCTTGATGGAAACCTTCTTGATGAGTTTCCTTTTGATAAGAAACCTATGTGTTAAAGATGTAAAAATGATGTTTCTACAAGCTAGTTCAGATGTGACAGAGAAAGGAATTCCAATAAATGCCAGAAAAACAATAAATATGCAGGTTTGATGAACGCAACCCACATATGGAGGCAATTTATATGCTAATTTTATGAAGGGGACCCACGTATACATTCAAAATAAGTAAATACACAATTTTTTCTGACGAGAATTCATGTATACACGCAGATAAGAACTATCCAAGTCATGTATTCCTTTTTGTGCTCTAAAATTATGAAACCAAGGGACATTGCCATGGTATTAGCCCTCAGTATTGAGCGTTGTATTTTATATTTGATTCCATCCTAGAATATTATCAGCAGTTGTGTGGTTTTGACTCATGGTATTGGTAAAGGCTAAAACTATATAAGGAGAAGAAGATCATAGTGCAAAGCAGTGCATGAGAAAGGGTTGCTACTGAATAATTTTCTGTAAGGTATATTTGCACGAGATGAACTCTGTTTTAATTGATAGATATGAAACTATGATGCACCCATGGATACAATGATGGTTTAGGATCTCTAGATCTAAAATGTCTATGATTTTGTGTGATCAACTAGAGAGATGACTAGATCTATGACCTGGCACATGTTTTCTAAAGTCAAGTGAAGAAATATGGGTAAGTTCTATGGATCTAGTTCATTTTGCAAAGTTTATACTTACAGTTCTATACGCTATTTCGTCTTAGTAAAAGTGTGTATATATGCGGGTTTTCTTCAAAAAAGGTGCGTATGACAGTTAGGGTTTTATGAAGCTTATTGCAGAGGTTTTTATATTATTCCTGCTATTTTTCTGTTGTTTGTCAATGAAGTCTTCTTGTAGATCAGGGTTGTTTGAATACTGTATATGCTGCTAAGTTGATTATGTACAAATATGATCAATGATAGAATAAACATGGTTGATGGTGGCTAAATGATGAAGGGTTTTTCATTTCTAAAGATATCTGACTGAAAGCCTCAGATCTGGATCCGTGACTAATCACATTCTAAAAAAAATTATTCACAGAGCTATACACAGGTTGGTGTGAAGGAAAGCACTTATACATGCGGGTTCAGTGAAGCGAAGTAGCGTATGAATTTTAAGTTGATGAATGTTCAGGCTTGATTTTGTATCTGCATATTTATTCTGAAGTCTGGGTTATTAACGAGTTCTGGGTTTAGTGGTCTCACTGTTATGATTGAAGTATTGGGTAAAGTTTATGGTTGTTGATGTTTATGAAGAGTTTTGTTGATTTTGTTTGATCCAGTATGAAAATTGATGAAACGTGGTTTTTTAGTGGTTCTGAGGGTTAAAGAGTTCAGTATGGAAGTAGAAACTTCCTGCCAGTAGAAGATGGTGTTCTGATTAGGGGGTTGAAGCTCCCTTCCAGTAGTGGCTGGTAAACGATATTATGGGGTTGTAGCTGGAAAATGAGAGAAGGTTGTAGCCTTCTGTAGGTAGATGCTTGCGTACTGATACGAATCTGCATCAGTACAATATTGTAAACAATTTTCCATATAATAAATATTGAAGATAGAGATGACAACAACGGTGGTTTTCTCCCGAATTGGGTTTCCACCTTAAATATTGGTGTTCATGTGTTTTTCTCTTGTGTGATGATTTATACTACTATTACTGCACATAATTAATGATTATCTAACATATGCATGACTGGTAAACTGACTTAAAGATTGTTCCTGAAAATTTTTTCTGATCTACAAAATTATATCAGTATACGCTAGTTTCTTTTACTATATGTGTGTGTATACGCAAGTTGGGTTCATCAAAGACACGTATGGAATTATGTAAAGAAAAATTAAAATTTTTTCAGTAAGCTCTAAATAATTATTCACCCCACCTCTCAGTATTTTTCCCAACAATTGGTATCAGAGCAGGTTCTTCTGAAGAAGCTTAATTGCTAGAAGAAATATTAGTTAAGATGAGCAATCAAGATGGGACAACATCTATCAGGCCTCCTCTCTTCAATGAAAACGATTTAATCTTCTAGAATACAAGGAAAGGATCCTATCTTCAGTATCTTGGAGTAGATGTATGGGCTATAGTTGAAGGATATTATCAATATCCAACATCAGTTCCAACAGATGCAACAGAAACCAAAGAAATGAGATGAGAATAAAGAAGAATACTCATAACAACTTTTCTCCTCTTCAAAATGAAATTGAATGTGCTTATTGCAATAACTTCGGTCATGAAGAATCTGAATGCAGGAGCAAACTTCAACCAAAAGAGCATATACTTTCAAATTCCAAGGTATGGAGAAAGAAGGACTTACAGGCTGAGAACTGTAGCATAGCCTTATTTTCAGAAGGGGAAGAAAATCAATGGTACATTGATAAAAGATGCTCAAAACACATGACAGGTGATAGAAATAAACTCGTATACAATTCTCTAGAAAGAGAAAATAATGTTACCTTTGGAAATGATAATCCTACTGTCATTAAAGGAAAAGGTTCTGTTTTTTAAAATAAAACGTAAAATCTAACAATGTTATGTATGTGGATGGATTAAAACATAACCTATTAAGTGTGAGTCAAATGTGTGATCAAGGAAATGAAGTTGTATTTAGTTCAAAAGAATGTGTGGTACGTGAACTTGACACAGGAAAAACAGTAATAAAAGGAAATAGAACACCAAGCAATCTGTATGTATTGAAAGGTTGCAAAGAACAATGTTACTTGGGTAAATCTTCATAAAATTGGTTATGGCACAAAAGATTGGGGCACTTGAGCTTCTCTCAAATCAGCAAATCTAGCAGACTCAAAGTTGTTCGTGATCTTCCCAGCATCACTCTACCTAAAAATACCATATGCAAATATTGCCAATTCGGTAAGCAAACCAGAGTGAAATTCAATGCCAAAGAAGGATCAACAAGTAAGCCTCTTGAACTCATACATACTGACTTATGTGGACCCATGATAAAAATGTCACCCCATGGAGAACAATATTATATTCTTTTTATTGATGATTTCTCTAGAATGTGTTGGATTGGTTTACTAAAACACAAAGATGAAGCATTTGAAAAATTTCAGATCTTTAAAGCCCTGGTTGAAAATGAATTAGATCTAAAAATCAAATGTATTAGATCTGACCGAGGAGGGGAATATATATCAGATGAATTCTTTGATTTATGTGAACAACATGGTATAAAAGACAATTTTCTATAGCTGGAACCCCACAAAAAATGGCATGGCAGAAAGAATGAATATAACAGTTCAACAAATGGCTCGTGCTATGCTTGATGATTCTGGAACATATGATACCTTTTGGGGAGAAGTAGCACATACCGCAATAAATATTCTTAACAAGGCTCATGTTCATGTGAAAAGTGATAAAAATCCTTATGAGCTCTGATATGGTAATCTTCCAACTGTAAAGCATTTTAGAGTTTTTGGAAGCAAATTTTTTTATCAAGAAAATGATGAAAAACTTGGTAAGTTTGAACCTAGAGCAGATGAAGGAATATTTCGTGGTTATTCTTCTAGAAGTAAAGCATATAAATGTTACAATAAAAGACTTCTAAAGGTTGTTGAATGCATTGATGTTGTAATTTATGAATCTCTCTCAGCTCCTAAAAGGGAAATACCAATAACAAATGAAGATTATGGTGATGAATATCTTCCTGCATGAAATAGAAACAATATAGAAGGTGAACCCAATGAAGCACCAGAAGAAGATCTATCTAAAAAGGCTCCATCCAGGTATGTTCAAAAGAATAATCCAGAATCTCAAATTTTGGGAGAAAAGTGATCAGGTGTCCAAACAAGAAGAACTCTTGTAGGATCTCCTAGTTATCTAGCATTTCTATCCACTATTAAACCACAAAATGTCAATCAATCTAGTGAAGATGAATGTTGGATTCAAGCGATGAATGAAGAACTTGATCAAATTGAAAAGAATCATACTTGGGAATTGGTTTGAAGACCTCATGATAAAAATGTTATTGGAACAAAATGGATATTTAAAAACAAGTTAAATGAAAATGGATATGTTATTAGAAACAAAGCTAGACTTGTTTGTAAAGGGTATGCTCAACAAGAAGGTATAGACTTTGAAGAAACATTTTCTCCTGTAGCTAGACTTGAAGCCATAAGAATGTTTCTTGCCTTTTCAATCTTTCAACAATTCAAAGTTTATTAAATGGATGTTAAATCTTCTTTCCTCAATGGTGATCTAGAAGAAGAAGTTTATATAGAACAAATAGAAGGATCCATTTTTGGAAATGATGAAAAACTTGTTTGTAAACTTAAAAGGCTTTATATGGTCTCAAAAAAGCTCCAATGGCATGTTACTATCATCTTGACAAATATCTTCATCAACGAGGTTTTTCAAAGGGGTCTGCTGATAGCAACTTATACATAAAAATTTAAAATGATAAACTATTTATTGTAGTTGTATATGTTGATGACATCATTTTTGGGAGTAATGAAGAGTCCATGAGTCAGAAATTCTCTTCTTTTATGCAACAAGAATTTGAAATTTCTTTGCTTGGGGAACTAACATTTTTTTTTGCCTTACAAGTGCAACAAGCAACAGATGGCATATTTTTATCACAAGAAAAATATCTTAAGAAAATTCTGAAGAAGTATGGGATGGTATACTACAAAACTATAAGTACACCAATGGAAACTGGGTGTAACCTTAGTTCTCATGATGATTCTCCTATGGTGAATCAACCAAAATACAGATCCATGATTGGAAGTCTAATTTATCTAATTAGGACAAGACCTGAAATTATGCATGCAATTGGGATTGTTGGACGATTTCAAGCTAATCCAAAAGTGTCTCACCTTCAAGTTGTAAAAATAATATTCAAATATCTACAAGGGACTCAAGACTTTGGTCTATGGTATCCAAAGAATGCTGATATCACTCTTCATGCTTACATAGATGTGGATTGGGCTGGAAATGTTGATGATCAAAAAAGAAATAGTGGTGGTGCATTTTATATGGGGCCTCGACTAGTATCTTGGTTCAAAAAGAAGAAAATTTCTATTTCCTTATTTACAACAGAAGCAGAATATGTGGCTGCCGCATCATGTTGCACACAACTAATTTGGATGATGCAGACTTTACAAGACATTCAAATCAAATGTTCACCTCCCATCTCCATTTTGTGTGATAATACTAGTGCCATTAGTATCTCAAAGAATCATGTTATGCATTCCAAGACCAAGCACATTGTATTATTCCTACTTAGCCTAAGCTAAGAGGAATATTCATTTTTTTTTAATTTCTGTTGCATGAATAAATGAATAAAGGAGGACATGTAGAACTCCTGAAAATACTGAATAAATCAATGCCCATGTGAACAAAGATAAATCAGGGCCATGTAAATAAATCACTTGCAGGTATGAAAGGGATTTGAGCTGTGAGACTGGGTCAACCTTGACCAAATCTATAACGCTATCTAGGTTCAATGTATCTCCTAAAGGGACATTGCAGTTCTATAAGGAGGCCCCTCATGTGAAAGGAGCTAACTCATCAAGGTGGTTTAGGGTTTTCAAAGGCTTTCATCTTATAAAATGAAGGGGAGCGTAGCAAGAGAAGGTTGTTGATTGATTATATTCCTGAGTATCTGGTCTGCTTAGACAAATACTATTCTCTACTATTTAGTAGAGTGTTGTGCTCCTTAGTGTTGCACTAAAAATTGTCACCTTGACATTTTTCTGACTGTATGAGCTCATTTTCACTCATACTTATCTCCTCTGAAAGTCTTACAACCTCTACTCCTCATGTCAAGCCCTAAAACAGGAGAAAAAACCCTAAAAAGCTCCAAAACCCTGGGTACGCAAGTAATGTGAAGCTTACCTGCGTTCCTGGCTAGGGTATGCAGGTAATGTGAAGCAAAACTATGTTCCAGAACACAGTTTCTCTATGTAATGCCTGCGTACCCTCTTCGAAGTCAAAAGGGTGAGAAACCAAAGTAAAAAAGATGATTTTTGGTCAATTCTAGAAGCTTTTAGGTGAGATTTTTTGGGGATGAGTACGCTCTAATAAGGTTCATGCATCCCACACCTTAAGGAGCTAACCCCTTGATGTGAGGAGCCTGTACCTTTGAAGGAGGATTCTATCCCTTCATAGGTGGAACCCTAACCTCCTCATCTGCACTATAAAAAGAGGCATTGGGTAGCCTCAAGGGAGTTCAAGCTTTAGAATTGTTTGAGGTTAAGTGCTGTTGGGATTCAGACTCATTTAACTGAGATTTTGTGAGGAGATATTACATACCTCTATCTGTCTCGGTTGGAAGAGTGCAAGGATTTCCAGAGTAGAGGAGATTCCTGCTTTGGACCTTGGGAAAGCCAGTTCAACATCAAGGCTAAGGTTGTAAGGTTTTCCTTCTTTCAAAGTTAATACAAATGAATTCATTTTTCTCAATAAGTTGTTAATTAACTGTTTATTTCATAGATTCCTTGATCACCATGATAGGCATGGTTTATAATATTTATTATGGAGGTGCTATTTAATTTTTTCTTGTTTGTGACTGCAGGTCTATAAAGATAACTCCTTCAAGTGACCGAGGGACAACTACTTCGAACAAGCATTGGATCTATGGTAAGAATTTAACACCTTTATAGTATTCTTTGTAAATCACATATGTCTAGAGAAAGATAGGTTTATTTGGCTATTTGTTGCTAGATTACCTTTTTGGTACTAGGGAGATTGATCTTGTCTACAAGATTTATTTATCTGGTCAACACTTAGGACTTGGAGTTCCTATGCAGGGATTTCACCTCTTCCTTTGAGGATTCTTGAAGGAGTATTTTCTGATTTGATCCACTATCAGGCTTGAGGCCAAGCTCCACTTCCAATTGTAGCGTAGATCCAGTGAGGGCTTGTTTGCTTTTGCAAGCTGCAACAAGTGAGATTCTAGATTTGCATAGATCTAGCTTGTTTTGGGAGCCTCTTCTCATGGAGTGTGTCTTTTAACCTCCTCGAAGAGTTCCTCTCCTATTTTCACTTTAGATCTATAACATGGCAGTGGGCCATCTATGTCATTTGAGCTACAACGCTATTTCCATTGAGGAACTGCGTCATTTTGATATGAGATTCTTCATGGTGTTTTGATCATATTTTGGATGATAGATCTCTGGGGCTGGGCTTTTCCTTCCACTTTGGTGATCCATGGATTAGCTTGCTAATCCATGTTATGTTTAGATATGATCTATTGTCATGTAATGCTATATTTAGAAATTACTGCAGCATTTTAAAGATCTGCAACTTGAAACTCAGATCTACTCTTGTTTATGCATGATTTGGTCAAAACCCCAAGGGGATCTTGTAAATAAGACTATCTAGTTTCCAGGTCTGAAATAGATTTGATGTTTTATCCACAGATATTTTCTAGATCTAAGATTTAATATGCATCTGCTACAACTCCTTTAAATAATTCTTTTGATCCATTTCCGCGGATATATATGTGTTGTAGCTCTCTTTTCCGAGGATTTCTTGCTCTATTTCCTCATGTATTCTACTGTATACTGAAATAGTTTTATTATAATTCTAATATGCTACTGTACATTCATAATTTAATCATATTTGATTCCCTCCTACTCATACTGTCCAAGACTGCATTATTTCTGAAGCAGTTTGTTGTGCATAGCTACAGCCCTTCTTGTAGGGTGTTTGTCAGCTAGACTAGGTGGTGGGAGATCTATTTACCACACCTAGTTTGATTTGTTTTTTATCCTATTTTGGATATAGAATCTAGATCTGGTGTTCTAATGGATCCAAGGGCTGTAAAATCATTTATGTACATCAATCTCCCAAGAGTGCATTATTTCAGCAGGCTTGCTGTGCTATTCCATATCTAGGATATTACAGTGGTATCAGAGCTCCTTTCTTGGCATAGCCTGTGCTTTCGTTGGAGAATCACAGCCATGTTTCATTCAAAATAAGATGAACCTCTTACTGAGAGGGAGAAGAGGTATCAAAATAGAAGTCACAAGAAGTATTATTATACTACTGAAGATCAAGACAAGGGTAAAGCCCCTGAGACTGCAAGTGACAAAGAAGGGGAAGAGTTTGCAAGAACTCTTTTGGTGGCCATGCAAGATCTTTCCAGAGAGATCAAGGAGATGAGGGTGGACAGAATGAGGGAATCTATTGGGATATTTCATCTAGGAGAAAGCTCTGACATGTCTCATCATGGGACTGGTCAACCAGTGAATCTGCCACAAGCCCCACAAGCTTCCCAACGCTCCACTATGCCTACTTTCTTGGCTGTGGAGAATGAAGGACCACAAGAACAAGCTTACCTTGAATATTACTTTGTGGAGTATGATTCTCAGAGTTAGAGATTCAAGGATAACTTGAGTTTCCAAGACTTTTGTCACATCAAGGATATAAGAAGACCAAGGCAGCAGTATAGAGATGGTGGGTTCTTTCATCATCAGGATATACACCACTCTATGGGAATATTATTCTTACCCAAGTTTGATGGATGATCCTCCAGTTCTACCAAGGCATGGGTAGAAAATCTGGATATCTACTTCCAGTTGAACAAAGTCTCTGAGACTGAAGCTATCAAGATTGCAGCGCTACGCTTTGAAGGTGAAGCACACAATTGGTGGTTCCATGTGTTGTCTACATTGGGACATAAAAATGTGACTACCTATTCTGATTTTACTATAAGATTGGCGGAGAGGTTTGATAAGGAGGATCCTGAAGCACCCTTCATAAGCCTTGAAAAGTTGAGGAAATCAGGTGATGCAGAGACTTATATCTCTGAGTTTCTAATATTATCAGTCATGGTCCCTAATCTATCTGTAGCAAGGAGAGTCTACACATTCATCGATGGCCTGGAGGAACCTTTGCATGGGTTGGTTAAATCTACCAAGCCCATCACTTTTCCTGATGCCATTGAGAGGGCTAGAGACCTCCAAGATGCCTTGCCAAAATCAAAGGCAACTTTCCAAAGCAAGGCCCCTCACTTTTCTAAGGGGGGGGAAGGAAAATTTTCTCCTCCCAAGGAGAGCTCTTTGAAGAAGCCTCTTCATATTGATCTCAGGAGGGAATTAAGGAAAAATAAATTCTGCTTCACTTGCCAAGAGTCATGGGCATTGGGACATAGATTTTCTACAGGGAAAGCACACTACATAGAAGTATTCTCAGATCTTGAGGAGGAATATGAAGATGATGAACCTAGGAGGGGTCACAGCGCTGATGATGATGAGGAAGATAAAACACCATCCAGAGATGGGAAGGGAGCCTTTGCTCCAATAAGTGGGACTCTTTCATCTTTGAGAGGAGTGCCCAATTACTTGACCCTAAGAGTACAAGTTTTAGTCATGAATCAGAGAGTATCTATCCTGATTGACAGTGGGGCCACCCACAACTTTATTGATGCTCATCTTGTGCAAAAGATAGCATACCCTACTGATTCTTTTGAGGGATTTTCTATTTTGGTCCTAGGAGATAGGACCATGCAATGCATGCAATATGTTCTGTCACTCTCTATCACTATGGCATCCTACACTTTGGTGGATCACTTCTTTGTAGTTGACATACCAGACACCAACACCATCTTAGGTGTCCAATGGTTGATTACCTTAGGGAACATTGCCATTGATTGGAAAGCTTTGCAATGGAGCGGGTGGACTTGAAGAGTGGGAAACCACAAATGATTCAAGGCATGCATACTTATCCTTCACCTAGTACTTCCACATAAACAACAGAGATGGATTTTCACAGTGGAAGCAGGGATCTCATAGTTCCTTCTCTCATGTTCATGAGGATGCTGCAAGGGACATTCTTATCTCATGGCAAGCCACTTGGAATGCCATCATATTCAGATATTTTGGGGAAGGCTCCACAAAGTGCTACTCCAAATCTAGATCCAGGAAGGATTGGAGCAATAAGAGACCAAGTTACAACACTGGGAGGCTTGGGATAGCCCAAGAATGAGGAGGATCTTCTTCCTACATCACTATCACCCTCTCACTTTTCTGAATCTGCGGTGTGGGAGGAGAATAATTGGAGGATTAGCCTTCCAACAAACAATTTTGGCATGTGTAATGTCAAAATGGAAATCAACAACATGACAAGCACTTCCATGGATGTATCAGTAGCATTTTCATTGTTGAGCAGTGTGGATCTTTATTTTAAATATAAAATGCTTGTAGAGTATTCCAAATATCTCCACACATGTATGATACTAGATGGCATTCAGCAAGAAGAGGGTTACTAAGTTTAAGGGGGAGTCATCTATTATCATGGTAAGGTCTTCTTGGCTAGAGCTTCCAAGCTCAAGTAGAAGATCCTACAAGAAGCATATGAAGATTTCTTCCTCATCCATATGTATTCAATGAAAATATATACCCTGATCATGAAGATTTTTGATTGGGAAGGCATGAGAGAGGAATTACATCATCACTTTCAAGAGTGCAATAGCTATGGAGGATTGGGGCAGCTAATGGACTCTTTGCAAGAGTCATCTCAACCAGCCCTTCCTTTGCTTGAGAGGAGGGGAATGCTCATGCACAACTCCATGTGTATGAAGGACTATGATGGTAAAGGATTTGACCATGCCAAGAAAGTTGTATTTTCTGATCTATTACATTCCTTTTCCATGTTTTTGTAGGATATGACTCCTAAAGGGAGTGAGAGATCATGTGGATCTCATAGCTTGTTGGGGGCCAATAGAAATTCTGAACTTGGCCACTCCCTTGTTGTGAAAAGGGAGATTCCTTTTCATGATGGGTGCTTCCCAAAGGCACCAAACATATGTAACATCTTCAACCATGTTAAGGTGACTCATGTAGAAAATGTGTGGTGGGAATGCCACTTGCCACACTTGGATATAATGAAGACAAGAGGTGCATTGCGCTGTCACCACATGTGGTATTTTGACCCACCTCCTCAAGTGCAGATTTAAATTTTCATATATGTAGTCCTGCTTACATACTTGGATGATATAGTTGTATTGTTTATGGGATTGTATGGAAAGAAGGTGGGCAGCTTGTATGTACCACATGGCTTGTAAATTCTACCTATACTTCATGATACATGTTTTATATGTAGATTGCTTCAGCCATGTTTATTTCTATTGAGTTTCTCACTCTTGGAGGGATGGATTATGCACATATCTAGGACATAGGACATATTGGCTTGTTGAGCACTTGGCCTATGATGAGGGCTTGATCCTTTATGATTCCATCAACGGAGCAGGAGAAGAACTATAGCTCTTACCCTATCAGTTGCTTGAGTACAAGAAACATTTTGGAGGGGAGGATTGTAATATTAGTACTTAGCCTAAGCTAAGCGGAATATTCATTTTTGTTTTACTTTCTGTTGCATGAATAAATGAATAAAGGAGGACATGTAAAAATCCTAAAAATAATGAATAAATCAATGTCCATGTGAACAGAGATAAATCAGGGCCATGTAAATAAATCACTTGCAGGTGTGAAAGGCGTTTGAGCTGTGAGACTGGGTCAACCTTGACCAAATCTACAGTGCTGTCTAGGTTCAATGTATCTCCTAAAGGGACAACGAAGTTCTAGAAGGAGGCCCCTCATGTGAAAGGAGCTAACTCATCAATGTGGTTTAGGGATTGCAAAGGTTGTCATCTTATAAAAGGAAGGGGAGGGCAGCAAGAGAAGGTTGTTGATTGATTATATTTCTGAGTATCTTGTCTGCTTATACAAATACTATTCTCTGTTGTTTAGTAGAGAATTGTGCTGCTTAGCACTTGGAGTTCCTATGCAGGGACTTCACCTCTTCCTTTGAGGATTATTGGAGGAGAATTTGCTTATTTGATCCACTATCAAGCTTGATGCCAAGATCTACTTCCAATTGCAGCGCAGATCCAGTGCGGGTTTTTCTGCTTTTGCAAGCTGCAGCAAGTGGGATTCTAGATCTGCAGAGATCTAGCTTGTTTTGGGAGCCTCTTCTCATGGAGTGTGTCTTTTAACCTCCTGGAAGAGTGCCTCTCCTGTTTTCACTTCAGATCTGTAACTTGGAAGTGGGCCATCTATGTCATTTGAGCTACAGTGTTGTTTCCATTGAGGAACTACGTTATTTTGATATGAGATTCTTCATGTTGTTTTGATCACAGTTTGGGTGAGAGATCTCTGGTGCTGGGCTTTGCCTTCCACTTTGGTGATCAATGGATTAGCTTGTTGATCCATGTTATGTTTAGATCTGATATATTTTCATGTAATTTTATATTCAGAAATTACTGCAGAATTTTACAGATCTGCAACTTGAAACTCAGATCTACTCTTGTTTATGCATGATTTGGTCAAAACCACAAAGGGATCTTGTAAATACGACTATCTAGTTTCCAAATCTGAAATAGATCTGACATTTTTTCCACAGATATGTCCTAGATATGAGTTGTAATATTTAGCTTCTACATCTTATTTAAATAATGTTTTTGAGCCATTTCTGCAGATATATATGTGTTGTAGCTCTCTTTTCTGAGGATTTCTTGCTCTATTGCCTCATGTATTCTACTATATACTGAAAGAGTTTCATTATAATTCTGATTTGCTGCTGTACATTCATAAGTTAATCATACTTGATGCCCTCATGCTCATACTGTCCAATATTGCATTATTTCTGAAGCAGTTCATTGTGCATAGCTGTAGCCCCTCTTGTAGGGTGTTTTTCAGCTAGACTAGGTGGTGGGAGATCTGTTTACAACACCTAGTTTGATTTTTTTTTTGCTCCCCTTTTGGATCTAAACTCCAAATCTGGTGATCTAAGGGATCCAAGGGTTGTAAACTCATTTCTGTACATCAATCTCCCGGGAGTGCGTTATTTCAACAGGCTTTCTGTGCTATTCCATATCTGGGATATTACACACATTCCTATCAAGTATCACCTATTACGTGAACAAGTGATTGAATAAAAGGTTAAATTGGAATATGTTCCCTCTAAAGAACAAGTTGTTGATATATTTACTAAACCTCTTCCTAGGGAATCATTCGAATATCTCAGAAAGAAGTTGGGAGTTGTCTTTTCCTCTCATATCAAATCTGCTTAATTTCATAAGATTGAATTCGATACGTAGGTTTCATAAAGGATAATCACGTATATACATGAGTTTCTATGCATAAAAATACGTATGGGTTTTTTTGACATAAATTCTCTGAGTCAACATTTTAGAACAATTGTGGTGATGTTGGATAATCTCTGTTGTTGTTTTAGTATTCATATTTTTGTATCATCCAGTGATATTTTTCTCCTTGATGAAGATGCTTTGATGATTTGGTTGTTGAAGATGTTCAGGATGCACAAGCTAAGGGGGAGCACTTCTCTTGTGGAAAAGGATGCATTGTTGGCATTCTGATTGGTTGCTGTTTTATGATCTCATGTTTGAGATTCTTTGGTTTTGGTCATAAATAGTCATATCTGTAATTTTATGAAAAGGCCATGTTGAGACCTATGATGTAAAATGGTCATATTCAGTCATGTAAGGACTTGTTCAAATTTGTAAACCCACTTGGTTGGGAAGTTGAGTCAAATTTTTAAATCCACTTGGTTGGATCATTGATGTAAGTATGAGTCCTTGGTGATAGAAAATGTCATACTTGGTTGAGTCATGTACTTCATTGAAAAATAGGTTTAAATATCTAGCATGAACTCAGGGGGAGCATGGTAAATTGCATACACATCCAATCTTCAGCGCTCATCTTTCTACAAGGGAAGAGAAACCTTGTTTTGGTTTTGATTTGCCCTTTGCCCTTGATTTACAAGGGGGAGAGTATTTTGGTGTTTGAATAATGGTTATGGTTAATGTACTTATCTATTGTGATGATCAAACACCATCATGGTTGTCATCAAGTCCAAAGGGGGAGATTGTTGGCAATATGTTGCAATATGTTGTCCTTGATGGCAACCTACTTAATGAAGTTGTTCTTGATGGAAACCTTCTTGATGAGTTTCCTTTTGATAAGCAACCTATGTGTTAAAGATGTAAAAATGATGTTTCTACAGGTCAGTTTAGATGTGACAGAGAAAGGAATTCCAATAAGTGCCAGAAAAATGAAACAGGAAATATTTCTCAATATATACGTAGGTTTGATGAAGGCAACCCACATAGGGAGGCAATGTATACACTATTTTTATGAAGGGGACCCACGTATACATTCAGAATAAGTATATACAGATTTTTTATAACGAGAAATCACGTATGCCTTTTTACGCTCTAAACTTATGAAACCAAGGGAAATTACCATGGTATTAGCCCTTAGTATTGAGCGTTGTATTGTGTATTTTATTCCATCCAATAATACCATCAGCAGTTGTGTGGTTTTGACTCATGGTATTGGTAAAGGATAAAACTATATAAGAAGAAGAAGATCATACTACAAAGTAGTGCATGAGAAAGGGTTGTTACTGAATAATTTTCTCTAAGGTATATCTACATGGGATGAACTCTGTTTTAATTGATAGATCTGAATCTATGATTCACCCATGGATACAATGATGGTTCAGGATCTATATATATAAAATGTCTATTCTTTTGTGTGATCCATTGAAGATATGACTAGATCTATGACTTGGCACATGTTTGCTAAAGTCAAGTAAAGGAATCTGGGCAAGTTATATGGATCTAGTTCATTTTGCAAAGTTTATATTTACAAATCTATACGCTAGTTCGTCTCAGTAAAAGCGGGTATATATGCGGGTTTGCTTCAAAAAAGGTGCGTATGGAAATTAGGGTTTTCTGAAGCTTAATGCAGAGGTTTTTCTGTTTTTCCTGCTATTTGTCTGCTGTCTATTAATGAAGTCTTCTTGTAGATCTGGGTTGTTTGAATACTCTATATGATTCTAAGTTGATTATGTACAAATCTGATCAATGAGAGAATAAACATGGTTGATGGTGACTAACTGATGAAGGGTTCTGCATTTTTAAATATATCTGACTAAAAGCCTCAGATCTGGATCTGTGACTGATCACATTCTAAAAAACAGTATTCACAGAGATATACATAGGTTGGTGTGAAGGAAAGTGCGTATACACGCGGGTTCAGTGAAGCGAAGTAGCGTATGCATTTTAAGTTGATGAATGTTTAGGGTTGACTTTGTATCTGTATATTTATTTTGAATTCTGGGTTATTTCTGAGTTCTGGTTTAAGTGGTCTCACTGTTCTGATTAAAGTATTGGGTAAAGTTTATGGTTGTTGATGTTTATGAAGAGTTTTGTTGATGCTGTTTGATCCATTATGAAAATTGATGAAACGTGGTCTGCAGTGGTTCTGAGGGTTGAAGCCTTCAGTATGGAAGTAGAAGCTTCTTACCAATAGAAGCTGGTGTTCTAATCCGGGGGTTGAAGCTCCCTTCCAGTAGTGGCTAGTAAACGAGATTATGGGGTTGTAGCTCCCTTCTAGTAGCAGCTGGAAAACGAGAGAAGGTTTTTTTCCTTCTACAGGTAGATGCCTGCGTACTAATATGAGTCTGCATCAGTACAATATTGTAAACAATTTTACATATATTAAATATTGAAGATTGAGATGACAACAATGGTGGTTTTCTCTCAAATTGGGTTTCCACCTTAAATATTGGTATTCATGTGTGTTTCTCTTGGCTGATGATTTATACTACTGTTATTGCACACAATTACTGATTATATAACAGATGCATGACTGGTAAACTGACTTAAATATTGTTCCTGAAATTTTTTTCTGATTTGTAAAATTATATCAGTATACGCTAGTTTCTTTTATTATATGCACGTGTATACATAAGTTGGGTTCATCAAAGCCACGTATGGAATTCTATAAAGAAAAATTAAAATTTTTTCAGTAAGCTCTAAATACTGATTCACCCCCCTCTTAGTATTTTTCCCAACATAGTATGCTCTCATGAAGATCCTGTGGGGCTAAATTGAGAGGTACATTGCAGTTGGAATTTTCCTACGCAACAATTCCTGTCTTCTGTCAAATGAGAAAGATATACCATGAGACTAAAATTAAACACATGAACACAAAAAAGGAAAGGCCTAGTAATCATCCTATAAACACTATACATACAGACTTAGAGTCCTTCATTTGGTACAATAATTCTGGATTAAATGATGTAGATTGTCAATTAGTAGAAATAGAGGATGTCCCTAAAGTTTTAGATTGCATTAGAACAATGTTAGAAAAAGTGAAAGAGAATCTTCCTACTATATCCGAGCAACCATCATAGAAGGAAGACGAAAGTTCATAACAACATAAAGAATCATATCAGAAAATTTTATCAAATCAAAGTCAAGAGTTTTAGTACCTTGAGGAAGAATATGATATTTGGAGCATGGAATTTGATGGTGTCATTGGTAAAGACGAGGTTGGCACAGGTTTATGGATCCGAAGCCCATTTTGGCAGAAAAATAAAGTCCCTAATAATGTTAGATTGTGTTCCTCCAAATTAGCATTCGATTTTACAAACAATGAGGTTGAATATGAGGCACTCATCACCAGTCTGAAAATTTTGAAAAAATTGGGAGCTAGAAGAATTGCAGTCTACGGTGATTCAAAGCTGGTAATTAAACAAATCAAAGGCGAGTATCAAGCTAATCACCCAAGGATGAGGCAATATAGGAATGAATCACTTGACATTTTGAGAATTTTTTCAGAACATACACTTAAAGTAGTGCTAAGGTTGGAAAATTTGATGGCTGATTCATTAGCTACTGCTACAAGTAATTTCAGATCTGCAATGTTCTAAAATAAAAAATTTGAAATTCATGTGAAGCACAGGCCTGCCATTCTTGATAACTTGAAATTTTTGCAAGTATTATGGGATTCCAATCAAGTGAATAATTTCCTTCAAAGTGAAGGTGAGTTTGAGAACTGTTCTATGGATGAAGTGTACGACTAGGATAACCAAGTCATTGAGGCAGATCAGATTGACATACTTCAGCTCAAGGACAATAATATTCCGAAAAGTCTCATACGTTTGGAAGAATTATTTGATCAAGATGACGTGGTAAGAAAACCTACTTTGGTTCCCACAGAAAAAGGCATACAAGATGTTAATATTGGAACAACAGACCAGCCAAAGTTCATCAAGCTTTTAAAGTCTTTGTCTCCCAAGGTAAAGACTAAATATTTTGATTTTTTTACTGATTTTTCTGACGTATTTTCTTGGAATTACTAAGATCTCAAGGTGTACGATAAAGATATCATTCAACAAACCATCCTGATAAAGGCAGATAAAAATCCTTTTAGGCAGAATCTCAGAGAATGAACCCAAAGTTGTTTTATTCCATTAAGAAGGAAGTAAAAAATCTCTCTAAGGCAGGTATTATTGTTCCAATTAGATTATTTGATTGGACATCCAATTTGGTTCCAGTATGAAATAAGACCAGAGAAATCCGACTATGTATAGATTTCAGAAATCTAAACAAAGTGTCACTGAAAGAAAATTACCCGTTGCCCAAAATGGACCACATACTTCAACAAGTTGTAGGAGCCACCAGGATGTCATTGTTGGATGGTTACACAGGGTACAATGAGACCTTTGTGCGTGAGGATGATCAGGATAAGAGAATGTTCACTACACCATGGGGTACGTTTAAATATGATAAGATGTCATTCGGTTTGAAGAATGTTGGGGATAATTTCTAGCATGCCATTGAAATAACATTCAGTAATGAGAAAAATGTCCTACTTGTAGTTTATTTAGATGATTTGAATGTTTATTCAAATTCAGATGATGAGCATTTACACCATTTGAGAGTTGTGTTCCAGGGATGTAGAAAATTTGGGATATCTCTTAACCCAAAGAAATGCCTATTTTATATGGAAAAAGGAAAGATTTTGGGTCACATCATCTCAAAAGATGGGATCCAGATAGATCCTTCTAGAGTTGAAGTGATACAAAAAATTGATTTTCCTCGTAACAAGAAGGAAGTCCAAGCATTCAACGGTAGGATGAATTTCCTACGTAGGTTCATTCCCAATTTAGCAGAGCATATTAGAGAGTTAAATAACATGCTGAAGAAGGAGAAATATTTAAAATGGTCTAAAAATGTTCATAATTAATTCAGCTCAATGAAATTTTCTTTGACCATTTCTCCATTTTTGACAAGTCCTGATTATTCACTAGGTTTAATATTTTTTATTTTTCTTCTGAGCATACTTTGGTAGTAGTACTAATGAAGAAAAAATATGGGAAAGAGCTGAAAATAGCATTCTTCAGTCACACAATAATGTATAGAGCCCTCCGATACAACATAATCGAGAAACAGGTTGTGGCTTTGGTTAATGCACTCAAGGACTTCCGTGTTTGTATTTTTCACTCACATATTTTGGCATATGTTCCAAACGTAACTGTTAAAGAAGTACTCATGCAAATAGATCCAGAAGGAAGGAGAGGTCAATGGATAGACTCTGTCTTAGAGTATGACCTTGAGATCAACCCGACCAAGATGATCAAAGGGAAAGGCTTAGCAAAGCTCATGGTTGAGTCAAATCTACATGCACTTCACATCAATTGTATATCAACACTGTCTGTTGAGGAAGAAGGTGTAAGTTTTATTAAGGTATCAGATCTATTTTCATCATCTCCAAGATATGCTGATATAATTTATGTTTTACAAAATTTGAAACCTACTCCTAGCATGTCAAAGAGTAAGAGCAGGTCCTTGAAACTTAAGGCTTCAAAATATTGCATACTAGACAATGCACTCTACTAGAAGGATCCTAGAAGTGTGTTGGTCAATTGCTTGCACTACAAGGAAAAGACCCTCTAGCGGATGTTTTTGAGGAGCCCCTTTTAAAAATACCCTAGACATCCATTTCTAGTGGAGGTTACTAGAGGGGGTTGGTGGGTGGAGGTTTTTTCGGATGTTTTTCATCCGGTGTGCTTATCATTGTAAACAACACCGATGCATTCAACAAGAGAAAGCATCGGTGCACACAAAACATTGGCACACTGGACACCGTGTGCTCTGTACAAACCTACCCAGTGTGTCGTATTATTGTAGCACATCATTTCTTTGTAACTCTTCTACACTAGTGCATCATAAAAAAGTGGGCCAAAACAGAAACCGTTTGGTGCGGTATTAAGCAACCACACCGGTGTGCCAATAAAAACCCTGCACACCGGAACAAGGTTAAATAAAAAAAAATTACGGCCAAAAAACCACATTTTTCATTTTTCTTGAGTGCTCTAGAGCTCTCAAGCATTGGTGCAATTTATCCTTGTCTGAGCCGCCCTAACATCAGTGTTTCCATTGCACCCATTACACGCACTGCTGCTGTGCATTGCCACCAATCTCCAGCTTGAATTTTGCAAAACGGTCAGCAAATTTTATTTTGCAAATTATATAGCCAATATGACTCCTCGACAACCAAATGTACATGTATTTTTCTTGTTTTTCCATAATTAAGCCTTTTAGCGGATCAGAATTTCAAATAACCTTAAAATTAACCATTTCAAAGAAAAAAATTGTCACACGGTGTGCTCGAGCCATTCGGCTCGCACCAGCTTGCGGTGCTGCTCGTAAATTTACAGGTCGCACCAAAACTGGTGCTAACAGTATCTGCACCAATACAAATAGGTGCACCATGTTATTTAATTTTTTTTTTAAAAGTGTGATGTGGTCATTTACCTGGCTGCACCATTGACAATGTGGAATAATGGCAACATGGTGCGTTGACTGAAATATACGACCCGTGACGGGTACTGTTGTTAGCGCACCGCATTATGAATTTCGACAGGGTCAACGATGCGGCCTCATAAAATGGTGCTAATGGTATATGCACCAGTTCCAGGGCGATACCAAAGGTGCACCGTGTTATTTTAAATTTTTGTAAAAAGTGCGGTGTGGTCTGTTACCCGGCCACACTGTTGACCTAGTGGAATAGTGGCAACGTGGTGCGTTGAATAAAATATTCACCCCAGGATGGGTATTTTTTTCAGTGCACCTCTTTCTGTATTTCAACATGGTCAACGGTGTGACCTGGTAAAAGACCGCACTATTGACTATGTACTGATGGTAGGAGGTCGGTCTGCTGACTTAGATTTACACCTCGGGGCGTAGATTTTAGTCAGACCACTGCACTCCTGACGCCGTACATAGTCAATAGTGTGCTAAGAATATTCTGGAGCACCGTCGTCGGTGCGTTGCATATTATCTGATGCACCATCTCCGATGCGCTCCATAAAAGGACGCACCGAGACTGGTGCATGTCTCTTTTTTTTGGCACACCGATTGTTTTTTTTTTCCAAAAAAAATTATATATCTATATTTCTAAACAGATTTATGATTTAATAAAAAAAATTTATTTACTATGTCAATCATTCAAAGACGTGAAAGGAGAGAAGAGGGGGAATAAAAACAACAACAGGCAGAGCAGTATAACATCGTTTTCCTATGGGAGGCACAAGAGAGGGAGAGAGATGCGTAGCCTCACCCTGTTACAGAGGCTACCTAGAGGCTCCTAAGGTAGGTAGGCCTCCTCAAGTTCTATGAGGAGGCTACTTCCCTAAAGGGCCATGGTTTGTTTTTTAGACATCTTATCCGTGCTAGAATGCTCACCAACAAGATTTCCAGGTTGGTCGTAACCAGTGGTACACGCCCACTGAGGAGGATATATATTTCATTACAGTGCTATCGAGGAGAGGGGTGGATTTTCCCTCATTCCCAGAAGTTCCAACTGGCTATGTAGCAGGGAGTCAGTTAGTGTACTCCTAGAGATACATTGGAGCATCAATATTGTCTCCTTCATATTTTCAGGTCACTGGAGGTTAGTTATGTAGTGCATTTGGTAATGAGGAGGTGCAGTGCCTCTCACTTCTCATTTAGACCATTTCACACAACACCAGTGATGGGTAACGCATTATTTTCTCGCTTCTATATTATGCTGATTCTTTAGTACAAGAGCCATCACTTGTGAGGTGGTCTGCCATTTTTTTGCAATAGTTATGTACAACCTTAGATAGATGTCATGCTCATGCACAAGGGAGGGTCAAATTCCATTTTTATTCAGAGCTTTTTTGTTTAATTTTTGAGAGGTTTCTAGAGACGAGGCCTACTTTTGTTTGACAACCCTTATAGGTCGATGTTCGAGGCACGGATGCACATGTCGGGGTAGATGATGCCCAAGAGGGGTGAGACTGTGTTTCCAGCGATGATATTGAATGATGCACTAGAGTTTCTAGCTAGTATTGACGATCATACCTTCATTATGGTCCCCTGTCCTTATGCGGGTTTGGATTGGCGTGGGTGTGCCAACATCCTCTTCACAACTGATGAGTCGTCAGATGATAGAGGTAATATTACTGTTTTATTTAAATTTATTCTAACATGTTCATTAACTTGTTTTTATTAAATTGTGTAATTAAATTGTCTAATTATTATTTTGTACTTGTATATATTTTTCAGACATTGGGTCTTTTTGTAATATCCCTTTTTCAAGAATTTCTGCAATATGGTCCAAAGGGACGCTGTATAAGGAAGATAATGAAAAATTAAGATGGAAGGGGACTTGGATCCCTTCATTAACACATCATACATTACACTTCCAGAGTTTTAACTCAAATAAATCCCTCAAGGTGGGTTAAACAGATCTCCCACACCTTGGTATCTCAGAAAAATGCTCAAAGGGAGAGCTACAACAATATATGAACATAATCATTAAACTCTACAAATATGAACATGTAAAATAAAGGAATATAATTCAGCCATCATGTTCATTAATATATCAAGAAAAATATACAAAAATATCTTGGGGGACAAGCCACTCGAGCAATGGGAATCAATCTCTAATGATTAAAACAACATATACATGAGATACTGCAACAATGTAAAATGATGGAGAGTAGTGAATGCGCAATATATGTTAGAGTAGCTACTTTTTTAGATGAATATACATGAAATATGGCTGATATATACAAATAAATTCCCAATAATAGAGGAATGGGCTCCAATACAAGATTTCTAGCCAATCTAGGAGAGATTTCTAGAAATGCCGGAGAATGTACAATGTGATAATTAACTTGTCACTGCAACTGAATCAAAATATGAAATGAGGCTGTGGAAGATATGTAATAATCATGCCCTCCTTTGTTAGTGTCCCTAATAAAAAGGCTGATCCCTTTACTCAAAAACACCCCTCCTAATGAGCTCAAATGACCCTCTCAGCAACTGCCTGCAAAAATAATGTAGATCTAGCTGGAGACTGCACTGTGAGGGAAGATGGATGGTTGGCCTGATGCCAATGATATGAAAATAAGCCTGGGAGTCCTTCTCACTAATCCTCCAATAGATAGACAAGCCATTCTCTGAAAAATAAGCCAAGGAATGACTCAAGAGATCCTCTGTTGCTGCACCCTGCAGCACAAAGTTATCCTGCTTTAGGAATAACACTGTGACTAAAGGAGGTAGTTTTGCAAAATGCTGGAATGAGGAAATGTAGCTCTATAACCTCTCCTTCCTTGAGGATGAGGTAGGGATTCCCGACCAGGAACACCCTTGTGCTATGCAGTACTTCACCCTTGCTAAACAACAAGAGGAGCGTAGTCTCAATAGACCCAAGAAAATAACAATCAAGCATGCCTCATGTTAGCCACCAATAAAATTTGTCATATCAAATGGTGGCTAAAACATTTTTGGAGCCTTCAAGGAATAATTTTTATTGCAAAAAAATGTTATCTCTTGAAGACTCATGGAGAAATCATGCCTTTGGTTCAATCTTCACTGCTGTTTCCATTTTAAACTCTGAAATTTTGCTGATTCCATAGAGGAAAGACTGCTAAAAAAGTCATTTTCCCCTTCCCTCCACCTCAAAACTAACCTTCATTCTGCCTCCTCTTTTCCTCATAGACTTCCTTTATTTTCCCTTTTTTTCCATTTCCCCCTTCATAAAATCCACCTTACAGAGTTTGAAATTCCTTTTTAAACTCTGTCAAAACCCCCAAAACCATCAAAAAACTCTGAAAATTTAATAAAAAATAATTTTTTTCACTAAGGGTTTAAGCCCCTTTGGGCCAGGTCCTAACCCCTTCCCCACATGTGCCCGTGCACTAGAACCAGGCGCTAAGCCCTTTCGGTGCTTATCGCATCAGAAAAATCAGAGCGCACAAGTCTTTTTGTTAAGTCGAGACCTCCGATGTGATTAAGCCCTTTATCTCATAACCCTCGATCTTATTACCACTTCATATAACCCTTGTGCCCGCAATCGAGCGCTAAAACATTGTATAACTCATCTCCGATGCATTATTTCCCTTTGTAAATTCAATAAACCCACTTTTTATTAAGTTTGGTCTAAACGTGCCCATGCAATGTTTTTTAATATAAATGGGTAGATTGAAAAGCCCCGCACCAAACTTCCAATGCAATTGAGCCCTATTTGCATAAACTCCACCCTTCGCTTTACTACATATAACTTGCGCCCAGGACCAAGAGTTAAAAGTCTCGAAGCGCCAATCACATCAAAAAATTCTAAATGGGTAGATTGAAATACCAAGCCTGACCTTCCGATGCGATTAGCCCTTATATATAAGCCCTGGGCCTATCGCACTCCATATAAACCAATGGCCCTGCAGTCGGGTGCCATACCATTTCATATATATATATCCCGCCCCGATACGTAAAACCTTTGTTTTTTTTTATTAAACTTTGGGTTTTTATATATTATAAATGGGTTTCCGTCGGCACATGTCTCAAATCATATTCACCATTGATCTTAAGCCGATCCAAGGGCCCACACATTAGCGCATCACAAATTTTATCGGGCGCATTCTATTCCTCTCCCCAGTTGGCGATCTCCCGATCAATCGTGAGCCGTTGATCTCCTCCCCGCCTTCCCAGATCTAACAGCCCACATTTGCTCTGATTATTAACCTTTCCCCTCCCTTTGAACCCCTCCAATTTATTTCCTATCGTCGATCTGATCTTTAGATCGACGGTTAGTGCTCAATCGCATCGGTGCCATACAAATTTCTTCCCCCCGCCGATCGCGTGCCTCCGATTGCATCTGGACCATCCACGTGTCTAGATCGGACGGTCCAGAATGCATCTCTCACCTTTGGTTAAAAACATACACCCCGCTTCAAAATGTTTTTTGGCCAATCACAGTTGTTGATCTCTGTAGATCAATGACCCTCATCAACCCTTCCTCTGCCATTGTATTATTTCATTCGATCCTCAGATGCAATCTCCGTCGTTGATCTTTTCTATCCAACGGCTCATATTAACCCCACCGGGCCCGACCCTTGTGGGTCTTGCCTCCTCTCAGATTTGATCTCTGTCATTGATCTTTTGATCAGACGGTTCATAATAAAACATCCCTTCCCACTTCTGCCCACGCATCTTTCCAAATTCGCGCTCTTTCTCCACCGTTAGATCTGAGGCCCCAGATCTAACGGTCCATGTTCCATATCGCGTAACTTTCAATGCGAAGGACAATTTCCTAAGAGCCGCGCGATATAGGTGGTTTTGAAAAGCCACGTGTCAGGCGGGAACACATATCACGTTAAAAAAGGCAAAACTGCCTCCCCACCTTTTTCTCACGCGAAAACAGTGGTTTCACCCCCTGAAACCACCTTTCCCCATTTTTATTGTGTTTTATCGTGCGCGCATTCCACCGTTGATCTATACAGATCAACGGCTCAGATATAGTCTGGCCATACACTATTGCCCTCAACCTTTTCCAAAGGGTTTTTAACGCAGATCTCCACCGTCCATCTCATGGACCGATCTCATCCAACGGCCCATGATCCTCCCGAAACCCAAACTCCATTTCCTTTTCAATTTCCTCCGCCAAAGGGAATTTTTCCTATTTCCTTTGTTTTTCTTCTGAATTTTCATAATGTGATCCCTTCGCATTATTGTTTCACTTCTAATCCCAATCGTTGATCTTCATGGTCCATTATAGATCAACGACCCTAACTTAATTCTTCCACCATTTATTCCCATTGCTCCCTTTTAACCATTGCGCGCAGATCTCCACCATTGGATGCTTCCATCCAACGGCCACGCTCTTCCCTAGAACCTATGAAGCAGTTTTTGCCTAATAACGCAAGATTTTATAATATTTTGCAGGATTTTGCAGGATTTAATGGTTTTTTCCATTATATTGAAGAAAAGCCAAAGACCAGGGATGATGATTCCCATGCCTTTGATCCACCAAAGGATCATTCCACAGGGTTCGAATCCACGTTTCGTTGATGCTTCATGGGCATTGATGCCATATGGACCCTGTGAAAACTTGCACATCAACAAGACACAGACAATTAAATGAAACAAAAGAGTATCAGTATTGAAGATCCAAACACATCAGAACAGAGGATTGAAGATGAATTCCATATTTTAATGGATTATGGCTAAGATCGATTATCAAAATCCTAATCCATTAAATTAAACACAATTAAATGGAAATTAAAAGATCATCAGATAGAAAGGCCTCCATCGCCACAACAGAGGCCAATTGATTCCTCTCAACTACCACAAAGCCACCTGTTGCCTCAAGCATTCAACAAAGGCCGAATTATGATCAGAAAATTAGATATTTGCCTCAGCACAGCCAAATAGTTAATTCTGCCAAAGGAACTTAATGAAAAATATCAGTAGAGTTATTACAGAGATTAAAACAATCCTTAATAGTCAACAAAAGCTCCCACCATGCTTATTTCTTAAATGTAAATCAATTAATACAATGAAAATATATGTACTCTTGTCCATTGAGCCCCTCAAAGGCCGAGAAGTCTTAAATATGTATTAATTGACTCAAGAGATCTTTTATCAGATCCCACCCCCTCATTTATTATATAAATACTTCTATAGAAGATGAGAAAATTTTGGTTGCAGAACTTTGAAATATGCTTGTGCTCGAAACTTCCACTTGTAAATAGTGTTCAAAGGCTCTTGAAGCTCTGCTTGTGATAGAATATTTAGGTTGAGAAGTGAAGATGATTGCTAACCTGAAACACTATATTTAAAGCTGTAACTGGTTTGAAGCATCAATACAAGCTGATTTATGGGATCTTGGTCTATGTCGATGGTGATGTTTTTCTTATCGTAAATCATTATTTTATTTCTGTTTTCACTTTGTCCATCTTCTCTTATAAAGAAAAAAAATCATAGAGTTAGGATTTACTGTATATCAGTACCTTTCTCTGACTGATAATCTTTATCTATATTTTTTCTTCCAAATTGTGTTATTTAGGAATGATTTAATTCAGTTTGAGCAGTTAGGAATGTTGGCATTCCCTCATCCTACTGTCTAGGCTAATTTTTATTCTTGAAAGTTATTTTTAGTTTATGTTAAGTAGAGATGAACTAAGGAAGTTATGGTGATCGCTATCCTAGTTTTATCCCAAAAAACTATCTAAAAGTTTCCCTAAGAGTGTGTTGAAAGATGGCTAGTTTCGAAGTACTTACCAAATCTTAGACCATTTTTTTTATCATTTGTCTTTCCCTTGTGTTCAAATGTTTTCTATTGAAAGTGTATCAAAGGTTGGCTAGTTTCGAAGTACTTACCAGACCCTAGGTTACTTTTATGTTTTTCTTAAGTGTATGTCAAAATTTGGCTAGTTTAAAAGTACTTACCAGATCTTGGGCTGCTCTTTGTTCTTCATTTGTTTAAATCCCCTTCTTTTTGTATCATTTCATTCCATAAATAAACTTTAAAGAGATCCTTAGACAAATATTACTTGCCCCATGGACCACTCTTGCCCCTTGTTGTTTCAATTAAACCCTATTATGACTCCATAGCCCAATGGACTAAAACCAGCATTGCATCCATCTTTTTAGCCAAAGCTTGTTCTATTTGCTTGCAACTTCACACCTTTGAAACTATTTCCATTTAGAACTTTCCACTCAAATAATAATCATGCTCAACCATCCAAAACAAAAAAAACCCTCGGACTTCATAACTAGCCTAATATCATTACCCAAAACCTTAAAGATAAATCCATCTTTGCACTTATTGGAGAGATCCCTCTCTAGATTCAGGAAGGCTAGATCCTAGAATCCCAAAGTGGTAGAAACAGTGTTCTCCCTATGGTCAGACTTTTTCCAATCTTGTTGATTACAAGGAGCTAACATTTCTGGCGACTCCACTGGGGAAATTTTTGAGTTCATAGTTGCTTGGCCAACTTTTATAGACTCTTTAGTTTTCCATACAACCACAGAAACTCAGAAAAAACACAAAAATATTTCAGATTGGTATTCAATAGACATGGTGGTGGACCATTAAGCCTTTTACCTCCTTAGGAGATAAATATTCCACTTGGCGACTCCACACTCTGAAACTCCCAAAATACCAAATGACTCCAATGGTAGAAGACCTTGAACTGAGTGAGTAGACACAATGACCTCTTTTTTTGATTTACAAACATGGATTTAGATATAGACCCAGATGACAAACATATGATCATGATGGAAAAGTTGATGTACATTCTTGGAAGAAGGGTGGATAGGTTTATGGATAATTTAAACGTTGGTGATCTAGAAAATCATATGCCTTTCCCTGAGAAAATGCAAACTCTACCACTACAAGACATGTATGATGAACATGATTACAGAGAAAATAATCAAGGAACATTTCTAATCATGATGGAAAAGATGATGCATATGCTTGGGAAAAGAATGGATAGGTTGATGGCTAATATGAAAATGGATGATCTAGAGTGAGCTATGCTTTCCCTTGATCAAACACAAGCCAAATCACCTCAAGATCAGATAGTGACCAAGCTATGAATTATGATCAACACCTTATTAAAAATGATGAGAAAAATTATAAATAAAGCAATAAAGAAGGTTGTCAAGAAATTTTTGATTGCCTTCCTATATATTGTACTATGCCGATAGGAGATATTCAAAATAAAATTTGAATACTAATAGTGAGTAGTGCTTTGAGGAAACGACAGAAAATCCTCAAAGTTTTCCTACAAGCACAAGTCAAGATCCCCTAGAAGAGGCTCAAGAGAACATCCAACCTAAAAATCAGCCTTTACAAGAGATAGAGAATCATTGTACTTCTGTTCAAAGGGACATAGAAATATTTTCCTCATTGACAGAAGAAGAGATAGATCAGACCATTAATAAACAGTCAGTCTCTGAAACTTATTGCAAAACAAATACTCTAGCTCATTCAAGAAGAGAACTTTGTTGTAAGGATGCAGAGAGTTCTTTTGTTGGTCATAAAATACAGGGTATCTCTTCTTCTATTTATACTCAAAGAAAAATATATCCTTTGACAGAAGAATGAATTGATCAAATACTAAGAAAACAGCTACCCTCCAAACCATCATCTAAACCATAAATTCATGAACATGGTGCCTATTCCATAGAAAAATCCAATGGCACTCGAGACAAAGAGGATAGTAAATAAATCAATGATAATAATGAAACTAGTCCTCTTCGGAATATGAATTTTGATGGGTTCTGTACTAAAACTAATGCAAGTGCAGGAATATGGCTTTACAATACAGGAAACAATTATTCTAAAGCCTATTCATACAAACTAAATTTTCATTTCACAACTTACATAGTAGAGTATGAGGCACTTCTCTTAGGGCTACACTTATTGAAAAAATAGGAGCCCAGAAGATAACAGTTCACGGAAATGCAGAATTGGTAATTAGGCAAGTGAAAGAAGAATGCATGGTTGAACATCCCAGACTTAAAGCCTACAAGGATGATACCATAGATTTATTAAAATCTTTTAAAGATTTCCAACTTATCCTTGTTCCTAAAGACCAAAACAATTTTTCTAATGGATTAGACCTTGTGGCTAGTACATGTCTAAGACCTTTGGAGAGAAAACAATATATAATTCAAGAAAAATTCAGACCAGCTGTCCCAAACAATAAAAGATACTGGAAAAAATTTGAAGGAGAAAAACAAATAGCATACCATCCTACTGAGGATATACTTTCTTTTCAAGAAGAGACTTCTCCATTCAATAATGTTAATCTGTTGTTCGAAGAACCAGAATTTATATCAGAAGTAAGCATAGATTTAAAGAAAGAAGATATTTCACTGTTTACTATTTTACAGGTTAAGGATGATGATACTTCCAAGCCACATAATAACAATGCAGTCCTCAAAGCTGAAGTCTTGGAAAGACACAATCTACCAGACATGGAGATCCAAAAAGAAGAGAACCTTCATCTTTTCTTTGTTGATCCTTTGGAAAAGTATGTGGAAGTCCCAATTGGCTCAAATTATCAAGCATGGATCCTTTGTAAGAGCCAGAGACATGAAAAGTTGTCACCTCCTATGATAATCTTGATTTTGAAGATTAATCTTCAAAATGTATTATGGATACCTCTAACAAGCAGCCATAATTTCTTCTTCTTTATGACATTACTCAACTGGCTACATTGGCACTTTTGTATCATATGAAGATGTAAATACTCCATGTTAGAATAGGTTAGATAGGAATGTCAATATAGCTCAGTTTTAAGCATTTAGATAGTTGTTGATTTTTTGTCTCCGAAGAAAAATAAAAAATACAAAAATACAATAACAACAAAAAGAGAAAAGAGGGCAGATTGCAAAATTAAGAAAGGTATAGCCCCATACCAAAAAGAGAAACAAATCTGAAAGTATGCAGGCTTAAATGCCACTCCTGAAAATCACACTCCTAATTATTCATACAACCTAATCTTGGCTAATTAGTTTTAAATTTACTGCTAATAGGATAGTGAATTAGATTTTCCAAACTGTTTAATCTTGGCTTATCAGTAGATAGATTAGGCTAGAAATTAAAGGTTCAAACATGCTCAAAATCTGAACCTAAGTGTCCAAAGAGAGATGACTCAAATATTTTTATTTTCTAAGTCAAGAACAAAGGAAGAGCTGGTTCTAATTATCTCAAAATCTGAACCAGTCAACAAAGGAAAAACAGCTCAAACAATAGTCAAAACAAAGCTGAAAAAGATGAAGGAAGTGCTGGAAATTTCAGATCTTAAGCCTTCCCTTTTGTTTTAATTTTTTGCAAAATAATATCTATGTGTAGCTTGTTTTTCATGCCATAGATCAGCATCAAGTTAGACTGTTCAATCTTGACTTGAATGCTTTTCAATTTCTATTTTAGAAATTAGAGAATAAAATTTGTTAGACTGTTTAATCCTAACAGATTGGTAGATTAGGTAGAGAAGCATATGGACTCAACTATTTAATCTGAGTTCATGGAGAAATAAGGAGCAGAATTAGGTTAGATTTTTGCTTTCAAAAGAATAAAATGTTGTGAAAAGAGTTTTCCAATCCAAGTGCACTCTGAAGAAGAAAAAATGTTAGATCAGTAGGATTGGGTAGGTAGAAAGCTTGTATTGATGAAGTTCCATTGTTTTCCATGGCTGCTAACATTTTCTAGAGAAAAAGAAGAACATCCAAGCAAATAAAGGCAACCCAATGGATGAGGCACTGATCAGCCTCCTAGAGAATTCAAGTTTGAAGTTCTTGATGCCTTCAAGAAGGCACCATCCCCAAGTGGAGGCATTGTTAGCCACCAATAAAATTTGTCATATCAAATGGTGGCTAAAATTTTTTTGGAGCCTTCAAGGAACAAGTTTTATTGCAAAAAAGTGTTATCTCTTGTGTAAGGTCGTACCTTACACACCATCAATAAGATAGAGAAGTAGATGTCACATAATTACTAATACTCATTTTACACAAAATCCTAAAGAATTAGTCACTGTAAAATTGTTTCCAACAACAAGCCCCTTTTTTATGAAAGCTTTAGATAATATAAGAAACAACTGTCTTATTCACACTTCAGCAAATTATTAAATTCATTTTCCCATTCATACCAAAAACTTGCAGACATAGGAAGCTACACCCATTAAATAGTTTATTTATAATTTATAGCAACATAAGAACAACAATAACTAACAATTTTACACTAACAATTTATATGCACAAAAGCTATAGCCATTCAAGATTTTTGACAAACACTTTGCAGACATGCACTCTATATCTCATTGAGCACTTATGACAAACACTTTGCATGCATGCAATTAAAAGTCATTGAGCCATTTTTTCAAACACTTAGCAACAATGAATTTAAGATTATTCTTCAACATATTTATCTAATAAAATTTAGAATTGAAACTTTAAATGTTTCCATCTTAAAACAGGGAGTAAATAATCTTAGTCTTTCATCAAAGACTCAACAACAGGCGCACATAACTCACAGCAGCAATCTGCCAAACCGCCAGATTTCCGATCTCATTTCTGAAAAGTATTTTTTTGGAATGAAATTAGGGGTTACATGTCCTTTAGGCACGGATACCCCCTGATGTTGGGCTGCATCGAATTAAAAACGCCCAGGAAAGCGATTCTTGAAAACAACAAAAAATTATAGCCTACATGTTTCATTTATGACTTTTGTCAAACATATGGAATGAAAACTTACAACTACACCTCTACATGAGGAAAAACAACCCAGATTTATGATACTAAGATATGCTCATTGAAATCACACAATTTTAAATCCACCATATGAGTTCTTGAAACATTTTACCACCCACAAGCTAATTCATTTGACATGATTGACAAGCTTTTTGCACCAATTGCTACAATTTAACAAACATATGGTAGCCCTGAATGCTACAACCATTAAGGCTTTCTGTCAAAATTACGATAGTACTATTACAACAACTTGAATAACAAAACATTGAATTATTGATAAGAATATGAAACATAAGCCATAACTGAAATTTATCTCCAACTTACCTCAAGTATTTGATCTTCCAAACCATATTTTAGTTGCCATTATTTTTATATTTTCTTTTAAGGGTTGATTCTGTCCATTTCCTTACTTCTGATGTAAGCTGCAAGTTAGCACTTATTCATGCATAAATAAATTGATAACATTACTCATTCACTGATTTTTTCAAACACTTTTCAAGCTATCCTAAAAACATTTCTAAAACATGCATCTAATTACTTGAAACAAACCATAAATCATGAAATACTTACCCAAGTCCTTTGGAATTTATTTATTGCAATTACCTTCAACAATATTTGGCTTTCCTTTCTCAAATTATACAATACCAAGATTAGTACCATAAAATACACCAATAATAACTCTAATATTGAGATCTAAACATGCATACATATAGATTAATCTAGTCTTCATTTTTAACTAATCAATAATGTTCTAGATAACATAAGCCTAAACCAAAATTGGATGCTTACAACAATTTAAATGTCTACATTTTATTTTATGCTAAAGCTATACTATAATTTTAGGACAATGGAAATTATACCTGAAGATATATTCAGCTCCAATCATTGAGAATATGATCTGCCTTCGATCCCTTAACCAACTCATTTGAACCATCCGGTTTTCCACCCAACCATATCCAGGGAGAACTCCTCCCCCTAAAACCCTCGAGCTGTAAAAGCTCACAAACAGTACCAAAATACAACAGTAGAGAGAAATATGCAAGGAAAACTAAGGAAGATAGTTTTCACTTCCTCTAAATACCACTCATGTTCAACCTCAATAGATACTTAGTAGATTAGTAAGAAATTCATATGTGTTTTGGAAGTAATTCGATACTCTCCATATCTCTCCCTCTCACAATATTCCTCAAGTCTCTTCACTCTTGGCATTGCCCCTCCCTCTTCCAATGAGAATACATGAGACTCATATATAGGAGGAGCAACAAATTCTTTTCATAAAGGAGGATTAATATGCATGCATTGTATTCCATTTAGAGGAGTGTAACTTATGCCATTAAGGAGAGGTATGCATGCCATATTTATGGAGAGTGTAACATATGCATTAAAGTGAGTGTAAGAGGAATATTTTATGACATATATTTAATGAGTGTAAGAGGAATATTCCATTCCTTGATGAGTGCATAAAAGAGAGTGTAATGTAATATTTAAAATAGAGAGAGTTACATAGAGCCATGAGAGTCATGAAGGAGAGAGGTGTGAAGTGAATGAGGAGATATAATTCCCTTTTAATAATACTTTCATAGTCTCATAAAAGATAATAATAATGTTAATAATATTAGTAATATTGAGGATTAAGTCGAGATTGAACTATTACAATTGATTAATCATAAGTTAAGTGATTTTCCTTCAAGTATACTTGTTTACCCATTGATTGGAGGTGATTTACTATTTTTGGAAAGTCATACTTGAAATAGTAGACATGACTTTCTATTTTTAGAAATTCACTCTGAAATTGTTAGGGATGATATCTTATTAAGGAAATTCATATGTGAGTTTTCCACGACTGGTATTTTGGATAATAGGGATTCCGCACCCCTATTGTATGCATCTTCGTGCCTTAGTAGATTGAGGACTCCGCGCCCTGATCTACTCTAAAGATCCAAGATTCCACACCTTGATCTTTTTAAATATTCAAGACTTCGCACCCCAAACATTTCATTATAGATTAAGGACTCCACGTCTTTATATTTCATGGATTTAGGACTCCGCATCCTAATTCTTTTATCATATATCCAAGACTCCACGTCTTTATATTTCATGGATTTAGGACCCGCGCCCTAATTTCCATGGCTTCTCATCTATTCTGCTTTGAAACTCCACGTTTCACCTTAAGGTACTGATTGTGAGCTCATACCCATCTGATGGTTTGTTTGTAAGGTCTTCTTCCAAGGCCTGCACACATCACAATCTCATTGATCAAATCAATCAAATTAATTTCATAATTAACTTATTCAAATTTTACCAAATATTGTGCATGACTTCCACAGTGATTTTGGTTTTGGAGAAATGACTTCCACAGTCATTTATAACTTGAACATACCTGTTGGAAATGACAAAGTCCCCTGCCACATCATGCTTAGTACAATATTACACACATATAATCATAAAATCATGTATCATCCATAAATCATAATTAACCATATGTTCCACCTAACCATGATCATCCATGGATCTGTGTCTCAATTTTGAATCACCATTCATGTCATACACCTATGTCCAAAATAGGATACCAAAAGAGAAAACATCGCTAATATGCTCTTAACCAAAATAAATTCTTGTGTACACAACCATAGATATTATCATAAGCACACAACAACCAAGTGACCTAAACCAGGTCATAGCATATAAGCATGTACATAAGTATTTCATACATAATATTATATCATTATATCAAAATCACCATCTCTAAGTGTCATCAAAGCTATCTCACTAAGAAGGGACACTACATCTTGAAGACTCATGGAGACATCATGCCTTTGGTTCAATCTTCACTACTGTTTCCATTTTAAACTCTGAAATTCTGCTAATTCCATAGAGGAAAGACTGCTGCAAAAGCCATTTTTCCCTTCCCTCCACCTCAAAACTAACCTTCCTTCTACCTCCTCTTTTCCTCATAAACCTCCTCTATTTTCCCTTTTTTTCCATTTCCCCCTTCATAAAATCCACCTTACAGAGTTTGAAACTCCTTTTTAAACTCTATTGAAACCCCCAAATCCATCAGAAAACTATGAAAATTTCATAAAAAATAAGTTTTTTCACTAAGGGTTTAAGCCCCTTTGGGCCAGGTCCTAAACCCTTCCCCACATGTGCCCGTGCACTAGAACTAGGCGCTAAGCCCTTTCAGTGCTTATCGCATCGGAAAAATCAGAGTGCACAAGTATTTTTGTTAATTCGAGACCTCCGATGTGATTAAGCCCTTTATCTCATAACCCCCGATCTAAGCCTTGTGCCTACAATCGAGCGCTAAAACATTGTATAACTCATCTCCGATGCATTATTTCCCTTTGTAAATTCAATAAACCCACTTTTTCCTAATTTTGGTATAAATGCGACCATGCAATGTTTTTTAATATAAATGGGTAGATTGAAAAGCCCCGAACCAAACTTCTGATGCGATTGAGCCCTATTTGCATAAACTCCGCCCTCCGCTTTACTCCATATAACTTGCACATGGGACCAAGAGTTAAAAGTCCCAAAGAACTAATTGCATCGAAAAATTATAAATGGGTAGATTGAAAGACCAAGCCCGACCTTCCGATGCGCTTGGCCCTTATATATAAGCCCCGGGACTATCGCACTCCATATAAACGAATGGCCCCGCAGTGGGGCACCAGACCATTTCATATATATATATCCCACCCCGATACGTAAACCCTTTGTTTTTTTCATTAAACTTTGGGTTTTTATATATTATAAAGGGGTTTCTTCCGGCACATGTCTCAAATCATATCTGTCGTTGATCTTAAGCCGGTCCAACGGCCCGCGCATTATCGCATCGCAAATTTTATCGGGTGCATTCTATTCCTCTCCCTGATTGGCGATCTCCCGATCAATCGTGAGCTGTTGATCTCCTCCCCGCCTTCCCAGATCTAACGGCCCACATTTTCTCTGATTATTAACCTTTCCCCCACCTTTGAACCCCTCCTATTTATTTCCCACCGTCGATCTGATCTGCAGATCGACGGTCAGCGCTCAATCGCATCAGTGCCATAAAAAGTTCTTCCCCTCGCCGATCGCATGCCTCCAATTGCATCTGGACTCTCCACGTGTCCAGATCAGATGGTCCAGAATGCTTCTCCCACCTTTGGTTAAAAACATACACCCCACTTCAAAATGTTTTTCGGCCAATCACAGCCATTGATCTCTGCAGATCAACGACCCTCATCAACCCTTCCTCTGCCATTGTATTATTTCATTTGATCCTCAGATGCAATATACGCCGTTTATATTTTCTATCCAACGGCTCATATTAGCCCCGCCAAGCCAGACCCTTGTGGGTCCTGCCTCCTCTCAGATTTGATCTCCGTCGTTGATCTTTTGATCGGACGGTTCATAAAAAAACCGCCCTTCCCACTTCTTCCCGCGCATCTTTCCAAATTCTCGCTCTTTCTCCACCATTAGATCTAAGGCCCCAGATCTAAAGGTCCATGTTCCATATCACGTAACTTTTAGAGTGAAGGATAATTTCTTGAGAGCCACATGATATAGGTGGTTTTGAAAAGCGACGTGTCAGGAGAGAACACATATCGCGTTAAAAGAGGCAAAACCACCTCCCTGCCTTTTTCTCACGTGAAAACAGTGGTTTCACCCCCCGAAACCACCTTTCCCCATTTTTATTGTGTTTTATCACACGCGCCCTCCACCGTTGATCTCTGCAGATCAGCGGCCCAGATCTAGTCTAGCCATACACTATCACCCTCCACCTCTTCCAAAGGGTTTTTAACGCAGATCTCCACCATCCATCTCATGGGCCGATCTCATCTGATGGCCCACGATCATCGTGAAGCCCAAACTCCATTTCCTTTGCAATTTCCTCCGCCAAAGGGAATTTCTCCTATTTCCTTTGTTTTTCTTCTGAATTTTCATAATGTGACCCCTTCACATTATTTTTTCACTTCTAATCCCGACTGTTGATCTTCATGGTCGATTATAGATAAAAGGCCCTAACTTAATTCTTCCACCATTTACTCCCACTCCTCCCTTTTAACCATTGCGCGCAGATCTCCACCATTGGATGTTGCCATCCAACGGCCACGCTCTTCCCTAGAACCTCTAAAGCAGTTTTTTCCCAATAATGCAGAACTTTAGAATATTTTTTGTATTTTTCAGGATTTAATGGTTTTTTCCATTATATTGAAGAAAAGCCAAAGACCAGGGATGACGATTCCCGTGCCTTTGATCCATGAAAAGATCATTCCACAGGGTTCAAATCCACATTTAATCGATGCTTCATGGGAATTGATGCCATATGGGCCCTGTGAAAACCTGCACATAAACAAGACACAGACAATTAAATGAAACAAAGGAGTATCAGTGTTGAAGATCCAAACACAGCAGAACAGAAGATTGAAGATGAATTCCATAGTTTAATGGATTACTGTAGAAATTTGAATAAGTGTTAAATTATTCACCGATATTATCCTGATCACACACTATTTGAGCTTCATGCATAATACATAACCTCTTCTACTATTGATCATTAATTGCGGAAATATAAAAAATCGCATGCGCACATTAAAACCATAAACAATCACACATATAAACACAATATTTATGGGAAAGCTTAAAGCTGAAAAACCCCAGCTATCTGTATATTATAATGATAGAGATCATGTAACAATAATTTTACAAACTCCTCACAAGCTCTCAGTACAATCTCCAATTGTTACACACTACACAAGCTCAGATCTAGCAAAACACATGCTCCAATCTGCTCCACCTGTTAGCCTGCCTCTACTGTGCAATCCAAGATGAATAATGGTCCAATCTGAGTTCGAATCCCTATGGTATGCACTATGCAATCCTCATTGGCATCTCCATCAATGTGTGGTGCAAACTCATGCACCAGTATGGTCATAACTGATAGTCAAACTTTCTCTTTCACTTACCTCTTCACTGGTCTCCACTGAAACTATCCATGCACTAAAGTTAACTGATGTATTCTTTAGTTTATTTATGAGTTAATAATTAGTGAATTAATTAATAATTAATTCATACCACTCTCACTAGTGTATCAATCAGTTAGACTAGATACAACTACCTCAACTATGTTTAACTGAGTTAATCTGAACACAACTCCATTAACTCCTCAATCAAATCCACCAAACTCTGTCACCTGAGTTCTAACTGAAGTCTCCATGAAATAGCTCCACTAAACCCTCAGGAATAGCGTAATTCCTTATTTTAGCTGCATGTGCCACATCTGTGCACTTAACTGAAGTGCTCCAAGAGGATAAGATAATGTTTAGAGTCCAAATATTATTAAGAGCTAATAATATTCGACATATCTATTTTTAGACTGGCCACAGATCTCTACTTCCTACTGTACCAAGAAACTGCTATCGACCTGATACTGAAAATCCCTCCAGATGTGCTCTTTCTGTCCGTTGGGCTCCCTGCCTAATCTGCATCCATGAAGCCACATAGCCTCACCTCATCCGACTGTCTGTACCATAATCCATATCCCGATGTGCCTCTGAGATATCTCAATACATGCTTCCCCGCCTTCCAAAAGAGCTTGGTAGGTTTAACCATAGCTTGTGAAAGTTGGTTAATAGCGTAGCATATGTCAGGTCATGTATTGACCAAATACATAAGTGACCCCACCAAATGTCGATAAACAGTGGCATCCACTACCTCCGCCGAAGTAGCATCCTCCTTCCTCCAACCACCAGGAAGAGGAGTATCAACAGGCTTGCAGCCATGCATGTTGAACTTCTCCAGTATCTCCCGGGCATACTTACCCTGAGAAACAAATAGTCCATCACTGCGCTGCCAAATTTACAATCCCAGGAAATAATGAAGGAGGCTCAAGTCCTTCATCTCAAACTCCTTTGCAAGATCAGCCTTGCATGAGTGTATCAACATCTCATCACCTATCAAAATCAAATCATCTACATAAAGTACAATCATCAGCAACTTACCCTCCACCACAATCTAGTATAGGTTAGGATCCGCCTCACTCTTGGAGAATACAAGTCCGGTGAAATAACTATATATCCATGTGTACCAAGCACGAGGTGCTTGTTTCAACCCATACAACGCTCTCTTGAGCCTACACACATGCGACTCACTGCTGAAGATCTCAAAACCTTCGGGCTGCTCTATGTACACCTCCTCCTCAATGACTCCGTTGAGGAACATAGTATTCACATCCATATGATGAATGTGCCACCCCATCTGCGCTGAGAGAGCAAGAATCGTCCGTATGGAAGAATACCTTGCGACAGGTGCAAAGGTCTCCTCATAATCGATCCCCTCAATCTGTGAAAAGCCTTGGGCAATAAATCTTGCCTTGTACTTATCCACACTCCCGTCAGCTTCCTGCTTCACTTTTGTAGATCCATCTCGAACCCACCACTCATTTCCCCTCCAGCGTTGGGACAATCTCCCATGCACTGTTTCTGACAATCGAATCATACTCTTCCACCATGGCATCTACCCATGCGGGATCCTCCACATCTTCCTTGAAAGAGGATGGCTCTGTCACGATACACTTTCTCACAAGAGCCATGTATCTAGTGTACCAATCAGGTGACTATCTCTGTCTGCGCTGTGTTGTAGGTGCTCCTACAACCTTCTCTGCATCTTGAGCCAGTCGCTCAGCTTCTGTAGTGCGCTTCCGCCCTCTGATGGTTGGCGCTGCATGAGTGGTCTCTTCTACTCCATGAACCTCCTCTTGTGGTTGATCCACATCCCGAGGCTCATCCTTAGGAACTAATAGCTCCTCATCTGCATGCAAGTTTGGCTCCCTCTCAAGCGAACACTTCATGGCTTTCTCCTCCTAAAATTTGATATCCTATCGCAAAACAGTCTTGCGACTGTCTATAAAATACACACGATAGTTGTGGGGCATATCAGTGTACCCCACAAATATCCCAACCTCTGTGGTCGGCTCCAGCTTCTTCCTGGCATCCTTCATCACATGAATGTAAACATGTGAACCAAAAATCCTCAAATGGGAAATATCAGGCTTCTTACCAGAAAACACCTCCTCGGGTGTACTCATGCCAAGTATCTTGTGAGGATAACAGTTCTGCACATATAGTGTAGTATTGCATGCCTCCACCCACAAGTGAATGGGTATGCCCGGATCATGCAACATCGCCCGTGCAGCACCCACGATCGTTCTTTTCTTTCGCTCCACAACTCCATTCTGCTGTGGGTTATGAGGTGCTATGAGATCTCTTCGAATTCCTTTTGCGTTGCAAAAGTCCTTGAATTCGCCAAAGATGAATTCACCACCATTGTCACTCCTAAGAGCCTTCACCCGATTCCCCGATTCTTTCTCAACCAGTGCCTTGAACTCACAAAAATTTGAGTATGTCTTGCTCTTCTTCTGCATGAAGAAGATCTAGCACTTACAAGAAAAATCATCAACAAATATCACATAGTACCTATTCTTTGCTGTCGAAGCTACTGAGAAAGGTCCACACATGTCTGTGTGAATTCTCTCAAGGATTGTCATGGCGCAACTATCCTTATCATGAAAGGTGGCTTTCACAAATTTTCCCAAAGTACATCCCTTGCAGTTTTGATCATTTTGCACGAAGTTTCCTTAGGAAGCCCAGTCGTCTGCTGCGGTATCTTCAAGGGCTCCACACATGGTGAAGGTGGCTGATCTCCGGTGCCACAACTCGCCATCATCCCGGCTCACCACTCCTTCTGCTTTGCCTCCCATTTGTGCGGCCATCTACTGTGATTGATAGAGTTCTTAACTCAAGCCCCTATCCTTCGGATCTCACCGGTTGCCCCTTCTTGCCCCAGGAAATCCTTTCCCCTCACTGTCATTTCATCATAATCTATGTCTTCTAACATCGCCACGAGAGATAAGATTCTTCTTCAATCCTGGAACATGCATCACTTCCTTCAATATGAAGGGTTTACCAGACTCCCTCTCAAAGGAAATGGTACCGATACCGGTCGCACTGTATCTACCATCATCGCCCATCTAGATGTGCACTCCAAGATCTTTCTCATCCAGATCAGAAAACAAATCTCGATCTCTTGTCATGTGAAAAGACGCACCACTGTCCAAGAAACAAACTGAACCCATCACACTTGATACCAAGCATGCGATCAGCGAAAAATCCAGCTCGAACTGCGAGGCTAAGGCCTTTCCCGCTGTAGATCCAGCAGCCTGCTTATTTTTCTTCTTCTACGGACAATTTGTGGCATAATGTCCGTGCTGGTGACAGTAAAAGCACTTCACCTTGGACATGTCCTGCTTCTTGCCTTTCGCACCGGATTGAGAAGATTTCTTGCTCTTCCCCTTCTTTGCTTTGGCAGCGAAAGCGCAATTCTCTTTATCAGATGCCTTTGATGAAGATCCGTCCCTAGTACTCCGCCTTATCTCCTCTTGCACAAGATTTGACCAAAGTCGCTCCCATCCACCGACGTTCTTGGGCCATTGACGGTCTGATCGAATGCCAACTCTTCGGAAGCCCGAGAGGCCAGCTCACCAAGTCCTCATCATCTACGGTCACCCCCCTTCCCGACTCATCCCTTCATTGGGTGAACTTCGTGAGGTACTTGGGCATCTTGTCGCCTTTCTCCATCTTTATGTTTACGGGTTTATATGGCGTAACTTCCTCTGGTCGCTCTTGCTTTGGAATAAATCTGTCAAAGCTTTCCACATCAAGAATGGAGAAGCCTTACCATGAAGGCTGGACACTATGTGATCCTTCACACCTTCCAACAGAATCCTTCGACACTTTTATGTCTTCTTTTTCCATGCGTCAAGTACGGCAGCATCACTAGAAGTAGGCTTCGGAACTTCTGCATCTATGAACTCCTTCAACCCATTGTCATCCAGCACCGCCTCCATCCTATCCTTCCATGAAATATAATTCGAGCTTCCCTCGAGGGCATACTCCAATCGTAATCCGTTGAAAGACATCTCAACTTCGACACCAAGAAAACACTACTGCAAATTCGAATTCCACCAACACAAAACTCAACCGCTTCAATGTTTTGCAATTGCTCCAATGATCAATATTGCTCCGATACCATGTATAAATTTGAATAACTGATATATTATTCACTAAGATTCTCCTGATCACACACTATTTTAGCTTCATGCATAATACAGAATCTCTTCTACCATTGATCATTACATGCGGAAATAAAATCAATTGCATGCATACATTAAAACCACAAACAATCACACATATAAACACGGTATTTAATGGGAAAGCTTAAAGCTGAAAACCCCAACTATCTGTATATTATATGTCATGGAGATCATGTAACAATCATAGTACAAAAGCTCCTCACAAGCTCTCATGCACACCCTCAATTGCTACACACTATCAAGCTAGGTCTAGCAAAACACATGCTCCAATCTTGCTCCACTGATGGCCAACTTCCTCTCTTGCGCAATCCAAGATTATGAATAATGACGAAGTATGAGTGCAAATCCCTACACGGTATGCCTTTGCGCAATCCTCATTGGCATCTCCATCAATGTGTGGTGCAAACTCATGCACCAGTATGGTCACAACTGATAGTCACACTTGCTCTTTCACCTACCTCTTCACTGGTCTCCACTGAAACTGTCCATGCACTGAAGTTAACTGATGTATTCTTTAATTGATTTATGAGTTAATAATTAGTGAATTAAATAATAATTAATTCACACCACTCTCACTAGTGTATCAATCAGTTAGACTAGATACAACTAGCTCAACTATGTTTAACTGAGTTAAACAGAACACAACTCCATTAACTCCTCAATCAACTCCACCAAACTCTGTCACCTGAGTTCTAACTGAAGTCTCCATGAAATAGCTCCACTAAACCCTCAGGAATAGCGTAATTCCTTCTGTGAGCTGCATGTGCCACATCTGTGCACTTAATTGAAGTGCTCCAAGAGGATAAGATAATTTTTAGAGTCCAAATATTATTAAGAGCTAATAATATTCGACATATCTATTTTTAGACATACTGGGCGGAATCTATTTTTAGATTGCCAGTCTATCAGTCTAGCAAGTGTGACTATCAGTTGTGACCATACTGGTGCATGAGTTTGCACCACACATTGATGGAGATTCCAATGAGGATTTCTCAGTTCATACCTGAGGGATTCGAACTCAGATTGGGCCATTATTCATTTTGGATTGTGCAGTAGAGGCAGGCTAACAGGTGGAGCAGATTGGAGCATGTGTTTTGCTAGATCTGAGCTTCTGTAGTGTGTAACAATTGGAGATTGTACTGAGAGATTGTGAGGATTTTGTACAATTATTGTTACATGATCTCTATCATTATAATATACAGATATTTGGGGGTTTTCAGATTTAATCTTTCCCATAAATACTGTGTTTATATGTGTGATTGTTTATGGTTTTAATGTGCGCATGCAATTGTTTATATTTCCGAAATTATTGGAAAGCTTCCCATAATTAAATTGGCTTCCCATAATGTGTGATTTAATGTGCGCAATTATTAACTCATAAATCAACTAAAGAATACATCAGTTAACTTCAGTGCATGGACAGTTTCAGTGGAGACCAGTGAAGAGGTAGGTGAAAGAGCAAGTGTGACTATCAGTTGTGACCATACTGGTGCATGAGTTTGCACCACACATTGATGGAGATGCCAATGAGGATTTCACAGTGCATACCAGAGGGATTTGAACTTATATTGGGCCATTATTCATCTTGGATTGTGCAGTAGAGGCAGGCTAACAGGTGGAGCAGATTGGAGCATGTGTTTTGCTAGATCTGAGCTTGTGTAGTGTGTAAAAATTGGAGATTGTACTGAGAGCTTGTGAGGAGTTTGTACAATGATTGTTACATGATCTCTATCATTATAATATATAGATAGTTGGGGGTTTTCAGCTTTAATCTTTCCCATAAATGTCAATTGATTCCAATCGATGCTTCATGGGAATTGATGCCATATGGGCCCTGCGAAAACCTGCACATAAACAAGACACGGACAATTAAATGAAGCAAAGGAGTCAGTGTTGAAGATCCAAACACAGTAGAATAGAATATTGAAGATGAATTCCATATTTTAATGGATTACGGGTAAGATCGATTATCAAAAGCCTAATCCATTAAATTAAACACAATTAAAGGGAAATTACAATATCATCATATATAAAGGCCTCCACCGCCACAACAGAGGCCAATTGATTCCTCTCAGCTACCACAAATCCAACTGTTGCCTCCAGCATTCAGCAGAGGTCGAATTATGATCAGAAAATCATATATTTGCCTCAACGCAGCCAAATAGTTAATTCTGCCAAAGGAACTTAATGCAAAATATCAGCAGAGTTATTACAGAGATAAAACAGAGCCTTAATAGTCAACAAAAGCTCCCACCAAGCTTATTTCTTAAATGTAAATCAATTAATACAGTGAAAATATCTGTACTCTTCTCCATTTAGCCCCTAAAAGGCTGAGAAGTCTTAAATATGTATTAATTGACTCAGGAGATCTTTTATCAGATCCCACCCCCTCATTTCTTCTATAAATACTTCTGTAGAAGATGATAAAATGTTGGTTGCAGAACTTTGAAATATACTTGTGCTCGAAACTTCTACTTGTAAATAGTGTTCAAAGGATCTTGAAGCTCTACTTGTGATAGAATAATTAAGCTGAGAAGTCAAGATGATTGCTAACTTGAAACACTAGATTTAAAGCTGTAACTAGTTTGAAGCTTCAATACAAGTTGATTTATAGGATCCTAGTCTATGTCGACGGTGATGTTTTTATTATTGTAAATCGTTATTTTATTTCTGTTTTCACTTTGTCCATATTCTCTTATAAAGAACATCAAGCATAGAGTTAGGATTTACTGTATATCAGTACCCTTCTCTGACTGATAATCTTTATCTATATGTTTTCTTCCAAATTGTGTTATTTAGGAATGATTTAATTCAGTTTGAGCAGTTAGGAATGTTGGCGTTCCCTCGTCCTACTGTCTAGGCTAATTGTTATTCTTGAAAGTTATTTTTAGTTTATGTTAAGTAGAGATGAACTAAGGAAGTTATGGTGAGCCCTGCCCTAGTTTTATCCCAAAAAACTATCTGAAAGTTTCCCTAAGAGTGTGTTGAAAGTTGGCTAGTTTCGAAGTACTTACCAGATCTTAAACCATTTTTTGTTATCATTTGTGTTTCCCTTGTGTTTAAATGTTTTCTATTGAAATTGTATCAAAGGCTGGCTTGTTTCGAAGTAATGACCAGATCCTAGGTTACTTTTATGTTTTTCTTAAGTGTATGTCAAAAGCTGGCTAGTTTCAAAGTACTTACCAGATCTTGGGCTGCTCTTTGTTCTTCATTTGTTCAAATCCTCTTCTTGTTGTATCAAATCATTCCATAAATCAACTTTAAAGAGATCCTTAGAAATAGATAACTTGCCCCATGGACCACTCTAGCCCCTTGTTGTTTCAATTAAACCCTATTATGACTCCATAGCCCAATGGACTAAAACCAGCATTGCATCTATCTTTTTAGCCAAATTTTGTTCTATTTTCTTGCAACTTCACACCTTTGAAACTCTTTCCATTTAGAACTTTCCACTCAAATAATAATCATGCTCAACCATCCAAAACAAACAAAAACCTTTGGAATTCATAACTAGCCTAATATCATTACCCAAAACCTTAAAGATAAATCCATCTTTGCACTTATTGGAGAGATCCCTCTCTGGATTCAGGAGGGCTAGATCCTAGAATCCCAAAGTGGTAGAAACGGTGTTCTCCATGAGGTGAGAATTTTTCTAATCTTGTTGATTACAGGGAGCTAACATTCACAATGATTCTCCTCATCTTCATATATAGCAAGTGCTCCTCTCCACCATGGGTCCCATCCACATGTGCCTCCCAAATCATGCAAGTGATCCTTATCTAAAACTACGCAGTCCATCAAGGAGATACATTGTATCTAGATAGTGCATGTGGACATGGTCAAAATGACTAGATCAAACATGATCCAATCCTGTTCACACCATGTGGTGCTCAAATCATCTTCTTTATTCTTCCTCCTTTCACATGAGGAGTTTTATTCTTCCTTCTTACCCCTTTATTTACCTATCTAGGATAAAATCAACTATAATATTCAATTTAGATAAAAATCTAAATTTTGTGAATATTACAGTCCCCCCCCTTCAAAATGTTGCTTGTCCTCAAGCAACTAAAAGGTAGAGAAAAATTATCCCCCCTTTCTTCTTATGGCCTCCTCATCAATAGACTCTACCATGGTTCATCATAAAATTCAATAAATCTGTCCCCCATGAATCCCTCCAAGTTTATCCAACAGAAGTGTGCATCATGAGGCAAAGTAGGAATATTATTTTTGTTCAATGGTCTTCTCAAGGTAGGAGTGATGAGAAACATGGGAAGTCTTAGTCCCAATGAGTGACTCCTTCACCCATGTAATCAGCCAAATGAAATAAGCCATCCTAGGTAGCTCATCCAAGAAATCCTCAACCCCAGTTCTATGCAATGTGTTGGGGCTGAATGGAGGGTTTAGTTTTTTCCATCCAAGTGGTTTCTCCCTCCATTTATGATAAGTGTGAGGGGGTTGCTGATATTGGGCTGAAATGCTATGGCATCAAAAATTGGCCCAAGCCTCCCCATAGAATGAATCAACCATGAAGTGCCTCCTCCAACAACGCGTCTTCTCCCAATGGCTCCTCCTACATGAAGGGAAAAGGAGTGATGTGGCAATCATGGTGTGCCCATTGTTTCTCCTGAAACATACAACATGTGAAAAGGGGAGAATCATACCCCCAATGGGCATCCTCAACTCCAATCCCACTCTCCAAGAAAATATTCCCGTGAGCATAAACATATCAACAATATATGGAAGCAAAAGAGAATGAAAATAAGCTGCCAAATGACAACCGGAGAGTGAATCATAGTTCCACAAATGGAACCAGTGCAGTGCACTCCTTGCCTGCATCAAAACAAGTAATAACAAGTGCTTTAACAGCCACTTTTTTGCTGCCACAGTCATCCCATAAGATGTGAACATGAATGTACAATGTGGTGTCAATGGTGCACACCAAGAGTCATGTGGCTTCCCCCAGAAACCACCATTAAGGTAGCCAAAATCAATGCTAAAAGTAGCTACAAGTACTTAATACAATATGCAATAAGGTATGTTCCTCCTTGGTACAATATGCTGCTCATATAAAGTAAATAAGTACAAATCACAATGTGAAATTATACCTTCTCTACTATGTACTTGAGGCCTTGAGCTGAAATGGCTCAACTAAAAAATCTCCCTCACTCCCAATGAGTAGGAAGGTGGTTGTGCTATCCTCCCAATCACCATCTGGGCTACACATCTCTCCAAATGCTGATATATGTCCTGTTAGATTCCCTCGTAAGTGAACTCCTCCATCAACTGGAAATATGCATCAAAGTGCATAGAAGAGAAGTCCTCATGTGCTGCATGTAGCAGCTTCTCCTTAAGACTAGAAGATCAAGAAGACCTTGCCATAGGAATAGATGACCACATCATCCACCATATATCTTTCATCTCCATCTGGGTCATCAAGAATCATGCATGCACCAAGATCCTTGGATTACTCTACCAAGAGCTAAGATCTCTAATACGGATCAATCCTCCTCAGAGACAACGCTGGTTATCTAGCATGTGAAGCTCCCCTCACGTTGCTGCCTGCTACTTTGACATCACCCATGCCAAATTTATCCTCCAAAATTTTTCCATGCCCATCATGCAGCTGCTCATGATCCAATAGTAATGGTGACCTCTGGAAGTTGGCCTCCCATGAGAAGCTGTCATCCAAAAGGAATCTCCCAAGCTGGGCCAAAGTAGGCATGAGTGGCCTCCATCCACTCCCATGTGTGAAAGAGTCCTTCCTCAAAGGAAGTATCCTCTATCTCTCCAAATCTGTGGAGCAGTCATCCTGCACCATGAAAATGCTATCCTTCATCCCTATAGCAATCTCTGTCAGCTCAGTATGAGTAATGAGAGTGGATGATGCTGAAAATGAGAGAGTGTCTCCCTCCTCCTCTAGTCTATCCCAAAATCTCTACGCTGTGCTGGAATCCTCTAAAGTTTTCACCTCTCTGGAATCCAAGAGTGGTGAAATACATGACAAGATGTCCCTCATCAACTCTAGATCAGGGGGCCTCCCAGGTGGAATTCCTCCATATAGTGAGACATCTAGTTCAGAAGTGGATTGTATATATGAGTGGAGTGGTTTGTCCCTCTCTTCACTGCATAGTACAGTCTCCTTCTCTTGTGCAAAAACTTTCCAGAATATGTAAGTGTGTATCATCCCTTGATGCTGATACTTCTCTTCCTCCTCCATCTCACAATCCCCAAAAACTGTTGCATATGGCTCCGAAATTGTGCCTTGGTTCCCACATGTTGAATCATTTGGAACTCCTTGTAAAGATACAAGGGCTCCTCTAATGGAAGAAATGGTTCCCTTTTCACCTCCATGTGGTGATAGATCTCCTTCCAATGGGACAATGCTGTTAGATCTCTTATGCTCATCCTCCCCATCAATAATTGAGAATACCTCATCATCAAGGAGAGACCCTAGATCTTGGTCATCTCTTGAAGGAAGTACCTCCATGTCTTCAAAATGGAAGAGGGACCTTTACACAATGGGGATATTTCCCTTAGGAATCCAGCATACATGTTTTCATCCCCTTCAGAAATATGGAATGGAGTTTATTTCATGTTTCCCTCCAATGCATGCGAAGTGTTTGAAGTTTTGATACATGATGTTTCACAGTGATTTTTATCAAATTTCCTCACCAATCCCTTAGTGAATTCATCATATTTGTTTGCATTTACATGATAATATGAAACATAATTTTCGAACCACCTACCATGAGCCGTACCTTTGAGTTGCAGCGTTGCTCCTCCAATGGCCTCATCTTCTTCCTCCATTCTCCTGGTACTGCAAGTGGGAAATGAACTACGATGTGGATCTGCATGTGTGGCTGAATTCCCGTACCCATCATGATAAAATCTAGGGCTTTCTTCATCTTCAAACCCTCTCAGAAACTTTCTGCAATTCTCCCTTTCTATCTCCTTGAGATCTTCTATGATAACTTCCATAGTTTGGAAAAGAAGCAGGGAGATGTCCTCTTCCATCATTCCTCTTTTATTTTTCCCTTTGTAAAACTCCTCTTCTATGTGAGGAGCTTCTCCTTATAATGGCATATTATCTTGGATGCACAGGCTGAGCCAAGATTGATGCTCTGATACCACTGTAATATCCCTTTTTCAGGAATTTCTACAATATGGTCCAAAGGGACGCTGTATAAGGAAGATAATGAAAAAATAAGATGGAAGGGGAATTTGATTCAATTGTTAACACATCATACATTACACTTCCAGAGTTTGAGCTCAAATAAATCCCTCAAGGTGGGTTAAACATTTCTCCCACACCTTGGTATCTCAGAAAAGTGCTCAAAGGGAGAGCTACAACAATATATGAACATAATCATTAAAATCTGCAAATATGAACATGTAAAATAATGAATATAATGCAGCCATAATGTTCATTAATATATCAGCAAAAATATACAGAAATATCTTGAGGGACAAGCCACTCAAGCAATGGGAATAAATCTCCAATGATTAAAACAGTAGATACATGAGATACCGCAACATTGTAAAATGTCGGAGAGTAGCGAATGCACAGTATATGTTAGATTAGCTACTGATGTAGATGTATACACATGAAATATGGCTGATATATACAAATAAATTCCCAATAATAGAGGAATGGGCTCCAATACAAGATTTCTAGCCAATCTAGGAGAGATTGCTATAAATATCGGAGAATGTACAATGTGACAATTAACTTGTCACTGCAACTGAATCAAAATATGAAATGAGGCTGTAGCAGATATGTAATAATTATTCCCTCCTTTGTTAGTGTCTCTAAGCAAAAGGTTGGTCCCTTTACTCAAAAACACCCCTCCTCCTGAGCTCAAATGACCCTCCCAGCAACTGCCTGCAAAAATAACGCAGATCTAGCTGGAGACTTCACTGTGAGGGAAGATGGATTGTTGGCCTGATGCTAATGATATTAAAATAAGCCCGAGATTCCTCCTCACTAATCCTCCAATAGATAGACAAGCCCTCCTCTAAAAAATAGGCCAAGGAATGACTCAAGAGATCCTTTGTTGCTGCACCCTGCAGTAAAAAGTTATTTTTCTTTGGGAATAACACTATGACTGAAGGAGGTAGCTTTGGAAAAATTCCAGAATCAGGAAATGTAGCTTTAGAATGTCTCCTTCCCTAAGGATGAGGTGGGGATTCCTAACCAGGAACACACTTGTGCTATGCAGCACTGCACCCTTGCTAAACAACAAGAGGAATGTCGTCTCAACAGACACAAGAAAATAATAATCAAGCATGCCTCACAATGGTTCTCCTCCTCTTCATATAAATCAAGTGCTCCTCTCCACCATGGGTCCCATCCACATGTGCCTCCAAACTTAGGAAAGTGATCCTTATCTAAAACTGCGCATTCCATCAAGGAGGTACATTGTATCTAGACAATGCATGTGGACTTGGTCAAAATGACTAGATCAAACATGATCCAATCTTGTTCACACCATGTGGTGCTCAAATCAGGTACTTTATTCTTCCTCCTTTTACATGAGGAGTTTTATTCTTCCTTATTACCCTTTTATTTACCTATCTAGGATAAAATCAACTATAATATTCAATTAAGATAAAATCTAAATTTTGGGAATATTACACTTTTGATGGCAAGGACATGCCGTCACCACCACATGATCTAGGTGTGGACCCTGATGACGATCAAGGCCAGCTTGATAGCAAATACAAGATGGAGTTGGGCAACCAACTCACTGCATTGATTGTCGAGGCGGGCATCAAGCCCGCTCATATGAGAGACATACAGGTCGATGTTAAGTTGTTACAGATGTGGAGAGGCATGTCGCATGACATGTACAGACTGATGCAGTATTTCGTAGGATCTATGACCTTAGTTACACGACTGAGGAGGACCATTGCACGTTATAGGGATGGTCGAGATGCAACATGTGATCGAGACTCCGTGAGCAGCGACTCATCATCTCATGATCGTTCACCTCGTGCCATGCTAGATGAGTGACCTCCACTAGCATCTAGCAGCAGTCATCATGGATATCAAACTGGACCATCGGCCATGTCCAGTCAGAAGCCTACAACATCTAGCATTACTCATGATCATGAGTAGGCTGGACCATCAATCGTCGAAGCTGCACCATTGAATTAGCAGGCCTTGACTAGTACTTCTATATTTGATGTTGTACCACCAGTTGATCCACGAAATTTATATTATAGTTGTATATTTTTGACATTATTCAGTTATATATATATATATATATGGTCCATGTATTTTATGTTCATGTTGCAGTTGTACTTAATTTACATGTTGGTGATCATCATGATGTGTATATTGTTAGGTCATGTTAGATATGTTCATTTAATTTGTAGCTTATAGATAGATGTGTATGTGATAGCATGAGTTATTTGACATGATATGTATATTGGATTTTTGTGTTGTGATGATGTTTTTTTTTTTTTTTTTATGAATAAGGCTAATTCTATTAAAGTGAGAAACATTGTACAAACGGGGCTTGCATGCAAGAGATGCTGAGAAGCAGGGGAGCCATAGGTGGAAGGCTAACAACCCAGCTTCTGAATAACTACCATGGAATGAACAAGAGATAACAAGGAGAGTAGAAAAATGAGAGCTAGACAAAAGTGACTACCCAGAGTGGGAGGAATCTTCTAGACGGAATTTTTTCCCTTTTTTCTTGCTTACTTTGACCCAACCATTAGAATTTGGCTGGACCGTGACCATTTGTAAACTATTCTGTGTTGAGGGTGGAATATCTTTATCAGAATCGAAGGAAGAAGATTCATGTGAGCGTTTCTAAGAGATCAGAGGGACTGAGGGATCTGCTGGAGTGACTACGGGAGCATCCATCGGAGTCGCAACATTCTCCCCATTTACTTCGATTTCTTCTTCATCTGAGCTAGAAGAGTCTATGTCATCCATGGGGGGGAGGGAAGAACACAGGTATTCCAGCTCTTGGACTTGGGTTTTCGATTGAGATTCTTCTTTTTGTCTTGAATTTGGGAGCAAGTATTTTGGAGATGTCCCGTTTGATGACAATGGCGACATCTGAAGGCTGTATTTTCATAATCCAAAGTCTGTGTCCAATGGAAGTCCCCAAACATGAGGTTGATCTGATCTGGAAATCCTTTGCTGATGTCTATTTCCGCGCATAGCCTGCCGTAGGTGTAGATTCCATTGTCCCTTCTTGTGGTGTATGTGGTGAGATAGCGGCCTAGGGAATCTCCTATGGCTAAGAATACAAAGAAGTGCCATAGATGCGCCTGAAGGTTCGGAAGCCTAACCAAAATGGGGATTTTGGTGATGAAAGTAGTAGAAGGGTCGAAATCTGGAAACCATGGGGTGATAAAAAGCCCAGCCGTGCCCTAGAACCAAGGACCTCCTGTTATGGATTTCTGATAATCTTCATTTGAATCGAAAGCCACAAAGAAGAAGCCTTTTGAGCATAGGTAGATCTTGCTTTTGTTAGTCCAGTTGGAGTGGATCCATTGATATAAATCCGCTGTACAAGGCCATAGGCCATTGAATCTGCATATGATTGCAGATTCAGCAAATGTCTGATAATGTTTGGCAAGCGCAAGATGAGAGAGTTCTATAGAGGGAATTTCCTCCAATTTATCCACTAGAAATGGCTTGGGCGCCATGGCTGGTTGAGCAGCTTTCGAAGGGGTCTGAGGATGGACTGTAGCTTTGTGGACAACATCTTTGTAAGAGAATGAGGGTGAAGAGGAAGTCTTCCCAAAAGACCCTCCTCTTAGCCTCAAGGTTAAAATAATGGAAGCATCTCTTTGAATATAGTACAAAGAGAGGGGAGAGAGGTCCTCTAACTGTTTAAATTTATACAATAATCTCTAATATTGGGAGGGAATTCCCAACCGAAGTTCGAGCTTGTTTGAAACTCTTGTATAAGATCTATTGCACGCACCCATTGCAACATTGTTTTGCTGGAGAGGAGAGTGATTTGGATCTGAAATGCAAGGTCTCCTGTTGGCAGTTTTGGCTAGTCCAAGGAGCGAGCCTGCTTTTTGCATGAGGAAGAAATGGAATCTAAGGGCATCCTTGCTTGGATCTCATAACCCTTGTGAACAAAGTTTTCTACATCGTACTCTGTCCAGCTACCTATTGCCCCACTAATATGTAGAGAATTTTTTTCTTGGGAAAACCCTGATGCAGCCAAGACTCTACAGAAAGCCCTCAATCCCTTACCCTCAGCTGTGATGACGGCTGCCCATAAAGGTGGAGGGTAATCCCAGATCTGATCCTCAGTTGAAACCCTGATGAAGATGGCTGTAGTGGTGGTGGTGTAGCCGCCATAAACCTTCTTAAAAAATGCATCAGAACCGTCAGCTTCCTCATCTGCGCAGGCGGGATTAAACCTAGTTGCTGCGACCAGAGCAGAGAATGTTTCTGAGTGGGTGAGACGGTGCTGCGAGCTATTCATTTTCCGAGCATAGAGACCCTAGGGGTTCGCAGCATGGAGACTCGCAGAGCCTGTGCTCTCTGCCTTGGTATCGGCGGCTATAGATCCTACCAGGGCCGAGGATCCAAAGGTGATGGAACACATAGTGATTAGGTTTTTGCAAAGCCTATCGATCGTAAAACCACCGAAGATTTTTTCCGTGTTGTGATGATGTTAATATATAATGTTAATTGTGTTTTGTTAGATGATCATGATCACGATGTAGAAATTATATAACTTATGTGTTATATGTCCAATATTATCCTAATATCACACTATTTTAACTTCATGCAAAATACAAAATCTATTCCACCATTGATCATTTTCGGAAATTAAATCAAGATTGCAATGCACACATGAAACCATAAAAATTCACACACATTAACACAGTTGTTTAATGGGAAAGCCTGAAGCTAAAAATCCCAACTATATATATATATATAATATATGTCATAGATATCATGTAAAAATCCTCATACAAAGCTGATCATATCAAGCTCTCAGTACAATACAATCGCTACACACTAATCAGGCCTAATCTTGCAAATCCATGCACCGATCTTTGACACCTACTAGCCTGCCTCTACTGCACAATCCCTGCTGAAGAATGGCTTTGAATGAGTTTTAATTTCTCTAGCCTTGCTCACACAATCCTAATTGGCATCTCCACTGAGTGTTGGATGCAATCAATGCATCCTTATAGTCACAATTGATAGTCTATCTTTCCTTTTCACCTATTTCTCCACTGGTCTCCACTGAAACTGCCATGCACTGTAGTTAACTGATGTATTGTTCAGTTGATTAATGAGTTATTATTTTTGAATTAATTAACTAATTAACTCACTCCACTCTCACTAGTGTATCAATCAGTTAGACTAGATACAACTAGCTCAACTGAGTCTAACTGAGTTAAACTAAATACAACTTCATAACTACTTCTTCCAACTATGTCATAACTCTGCCACTTGAGTTCTAACTGAGTCCTCCATGCAATAGCTCCAGTAAACCCTCAGGAATAGCGTAATTCCTTCTGTTAGTTTTTGTGCCACATCTATGCACTGAACTAAAGTGCTCCAAGAGAATAAGTTGTTGTTTAGAGTCCAAATATTATTAAGAGCTAATAATATTCGACATATCTATTTTTAGACTGGCAGTCTAAAAATAGAAGTCCATATATTTTTCCAAGTTGACCAAACATCCACAAATAGCATCTTGCAACTCATAGAATATGATCGACATGTCTAAAAATAGACATAGTCTAAAAATAGACTTTGTGCCAAAAATAGCCCGCGGGCCCACTTAGTGAAGGTGACTCTTTTCACTAGGCTTATCATCTTGTTGAATCTCAACACTCCCTCTCAAAAAGATAGGGATTATCTGCCACCCCGATCTTGTCTCTATGGTATTCGAATTTTCTCTTGGTGAGCGCCTTCGTCAGAATATCTGCATCCTGATCCTCCGTAGGAATGTAAGAAAGCAACATGATATTCTGCTGCAAAAAATCTCTGATATGATGGTACCGGATGTCAATATGTTTAGATATATCATGAAATACTAGATTAACCGAGAGTTTAATGCAACTCTAAGTATCACAATATATCAAAATAGGATCTAAATGAGAACCGAACAAACCAACCAGGATCTTCCTCATCCATATAGCCTTGCATGCATTGTGTTAATGTTAAAATCAATATTTCACTTGATAATTTGCAATTATGTGGATCTCAAGTAATTGTTGTAGATCTGATACTAAAAACCCCTCCAAATGTTCTCTTTCTCTTCCGTTGGGCTTCCTGCCCAATCTGCATCCATGAAGCCATGCAGCTTCACCTCATCCAACTGTCTGTACCATAATCCATACCCAGATGTGCCCCTGAGATACCTCAGGACATGCTTGCCTGCCTTCCAAAAGAGCTTGGTAGGCTTCACCATCACTTGTGAAAGCTGGTTCACAGCATAGCATATGTCTGGTCATGTATTGACTAAATACATGAGCGAACCAACCAACTGTCGATAAACAGTGGCATCCACTACCTCTGCTGATGTAGCATCCTCCTTCCTCCAACCACCAGGAAGAGGAGTGTCGTTAGGCTTGCAACCTTGCATGTGAAACTTCTCCAGTGTCTCCCGGGCATACTTGCCTTGAGACATAAATAGTTCACCTTTATGCTTCCAAATTTCCAATCCCAGGAAATAATGAAGGAGGCCCAAGACCTTCATCTCGAACTCCTTTGCAAGATTTTCCTTGCATGAGTGTATCAACAGTTCATCACCCGTTAGTATTAAATCATATACATAAAGCACAATGATCAAAATCTTACCCTCCACCATAATCTAGTATAGGTTTGGATCCGCCTCACTCTTGGCGAAACCAAGTCCGGTGAAATAACTATCTATTCATGTGTACCAAGCACAAGGTGCTTGTTTCAGCCCATACAACGCTCTTTTGAGCCTGCACACATGCGAATCACTACTAAATATTTAGAATCCTTAAGGCTGCTCAACGTACGCCTCCTCCTCAATTATTACGTTGAGGAACGCAGTCTTCACATCCATCTGATGAATCTGCCAACCCATCTGCGTTGAGAGAGCAAGGATGGTCCATATGGAAGAATACCTTGCGACAGGTGCAAAGGTTTCTTCATAGTTGATCCCCTCAATCTGTGAGAAGCCCTGGGCAACAGATCTTGCCTTATACTTCTCGATGCTCCCATCAGCAGCTTGCTTCAGTTTGTATATCCATCTCAAACCTACCACTTTTTTCCCTTTCGGCCTTGGGACAATCTCCCATGCACTATTTATGACAATCGAATCATACTCTTCCACCATGGCATCTACCCATGCAGGATCCTCTACAGCTTCCTTGAAAGAGGATGGCTCTGTCACGATACACTTTCTCATCAGAGCTATGTATCCAATAAATCGGTTAGGTGACTGTCACTGTCTGCGTTGTGATGTAGGAACTCCTACATTCTGCACTGCATCAAGGTTCAGTCGCTCAGCTTCTGTAGTGCGCTTCCGCCCTATGATGTTTGGCACTGCATGAGTGGTTTATTCCACTCCATGAACCTCCTCTTATGGCTGATCCACATCTTGAGGCTCATCTTTAGGAACAAGTAGCTCCTCCTCTGCATGCAAGTGTAGCTCCCTCTCAAGCGAAAACTTCATGGCTTTCTCCTCATGAAATTTGATATCCCGTCGCACGACAGTCATCCGACTGTCTGGAAAATACACACGATAATTGTGGGGTGTTTATGTGTACCCCACAAATATCCCAACCTCTGCGGTTGACTCTAGCTTCTTCCTAGCATCCTTTGTCACATGAATGTAAACAGGTGAGCCAAAAATCTTAAAATGAGAAATATCAGGCTTCTTACCAGAAAACGCCTCTTCGGGTGTACTCATGCCAAGTACTCTATGAGGAAAACGATTTTGCACATAAACCACAGTGTTGCATGCCTCAGCCCACAAGTGTATGGAAGGCCCTGATCATGCAACATCGCCCGTGCAACACCCATGATCGTTCTGTTCTTTCTCTCCATGACCCCATTTTTCTGTGGGTTATGAGGCGCTACGAGTTCTCTTCGAACTCCTTCTTTTCTACAAAAGTATTTGAATTCGCCAGAGATGTATTCACCACCATTATCACTCTGGAGATATTTCACTTGCTTCCCTGACTCTTTCTCAACCAGCGCCTTGAACTCACAGAACTTTGAGTATGTCTCGCTCTTCTTCTGCATGAAGAAGATCCAACACTTATGAGAAAAGTCATCAAAAAATATCACATAATACATGTGCTTTGTTGTTGAGGCAACCGAGAAAGGTCCACACACGTCTGTGTGAATTCTCTCAAGGATCATCAAAGCATGACTATCCTTCTCATGAAAAGTGGTCTTCACAAATTTTCCCGAAGTACATCCCTTGCACTGATCTGACTGCACAAGTGTACCTTTGGGAAGCCCGGTAGAAATCTGTTGCAAAATTTTCCAAGCGCCATGGTGAAGAAGGTCCAATCTCCTATGCCACAATTCACCCTCATCTCAGCTCACCACTCCTTCTGCTTTTCCTTCCATTGCAACGCAGCCATATACCTGCAATTGATAAATATTGTTAACTCGAATCCCTATCCTCCTGGTTTGACTAGTTGTTTTATGTCGAAGGAAGGCTTTTCCCTTACTGAAAACAAAATCTTAACCCTTGTCTTCCAACATCGCCACGAAGATCAGATTCTTCTTCACTCCTGGAACATGCATGAAATCCTTCAATATGAAAGGTTTACTGAACTCCCTCTCAAAGGAAATGGTCCCGATACCAATCGCACTGTATCTACTGTCATTGCCCATCTCAATGTGCACTCCAAGATCCTTTTCCTCCAGATCACTAAACAAATATTTGTCTCCGGTCATATGGAAAGACGCACCACTGTCAAGAAACCACACCGATCCCATCACACTTGAAACCAAGCATGCGATCAAAGAAAAATCTAGCTCAAAATGCGAGGCTAAGGCCTCTCCTGCTGCAAAACCAGCAGCGCTCTTATTCTTCTTCTTCTATGGGCAATTAGTGGCAACATGACCATGATGGTGACAGTGAAAACACTTCACCTTGGACAAATCCTGTGTCTTGCCTTTAGCTTCAGATTTGAAAGATTTCTTCCCTTTTCCTTTCTGAGATTTGGCAGCCTAAGCGAAATTTTCTTCATCTTCATTCTTCGACGAAGATCCATCCCTGGTACCCTGCCTTATCTCCTCCTGCACAAGATCCAACCAAAGTCGCTCCCATGTTGGTAGTTTCTCCCGTCCATTGACAGAGTCTTCGTAGCTATGCCAACTATTCGAAAGCCCAAGGAGAGCCAAGCTCACCAAGTATTCTTCATCAATAGCAACCCCCACACTTCCCAGCTCATTCTTGCAGTGGAAAAACTTTGTGAGGTATTTTGGAATACTATCGCCTTTCTCCATTTTTATTTTTCTGAGTTTGTCTTTAAGCGCTAACATCCTCTGGTCAATTCTGCTTTGGAACAAGTCTGTCAAATCCTTCCACATTAAGAATGGAGTGGATTTCCCTTGAAGGTTGGACACAATGTGGTCCTTCACACCTTCCAATAGAATCCTTCAACACTTTGCTATCTTCTTTTGTCATGCGTCAAGTGCGGCTGCATCGCTAGAAGCAGGCTTCAGAATATCAACATCTATGAACTCCTTTAAACCATTATCATCCAACACCACCTCCATCCTGTCCTTCCATGCTATGTAATTCGAGCTCCCATCAAGGGCATACTCCAATCGCAATCCGTTGAAATACATTTCAATGAATGCCCAACTTCGACACCAAGAAAAACACTGCAGCAAATTCGAATTCCACTAGCACAAAACTCAACCACTTCAATAATTGCAATCCCCTCCAATGATCAATACTGCTCTGATACCATGTAGAAATTATATAACTTATGTGTTATATTTCCAAGATTCTCCTGATATCACACTATTTTAACTTCATGCAAAATAAAAAATCTATTCCACCATTGATCATTTGCGGAAATTAAATCAAGATTGCAATGCACACATGAAACCATAAAAATTCACACACATTAACACAATTGTTTAACGGGAAATCCTGAAGCTGAAAACCCCAACTATCTGTATATAATATATTTCATAGAGATAATGTAACAATCCTCATACAAATATTATCATATCAAGCTCTCAGTACAATACATTCGCTACACACTAATTAGGCCTAATCTTGCAAATCCATGCACCGATCTTTGCCACCTGCTAGCCTTCCTCTACTGTGAAATCTCTACTAAATAATGGCTCTGAATGGGTTTTAATTGCTCCATATTTTCTCACGCAATCCTCATTGGAATCTCCATTGAGTGTTGGATGCAATCAATGCATCACTATAGTCACAACTGATAGTCTATCTTGCCCTTTCACCTATCTCTCCACTGGTCTCCACTGAAACTACCATGCACTATAGTTAACTGATGTATTGTTCAGTTGATTAATGAGTTATTATTTTTGACTTAATTAACTAATTAATTCACTCATAGTGTATCAATCAATTAGACTAGATACAAATAGCTCAATTGACTCTAACTGAGTTAAACTAAATACAACTCCATAACTACTTCTTCCAACTGTGTCATAACTCTGCCACTTGAGTTCTAAATGAGTCCTCCATGCAATAGCTCTAGTAAAACCTCAAGAATAGCATAATTCCTTCTGTCAGCTGCTGTGCCACGTCTGTGCACTGAACTGAAGTGCTCCAAGAGAATACGTTGTTGTTTAGAGTCCAAATATTATTAAGAGCTAATAATATTTGACATATCTATTTTTAGACTTGCAGTCTAAAAATAGACTCCGCCCAAAATGTCTAAAAATAGAGGTCCATCTATTTTTCCAACTTGACCAACCATCCACAAATAGCATCCTGCAACTCATAGAATATGATCGACATGTCTAAAAATAGACATAGTCTAAAAATAGACTTTGCGCCAAAAATAGCCTACGGGCCCACTTAGTAAAGGCAGCTCGTTTCTCTAAGCTCATCATCTTTTTGAATCTCAACACACGATGATAGCGATTTTGAATGTGGTTTTTAGTCAAATATGATGTTTTTATGATTGTTATCATGAACGTGATGTTTATTAATAAATTTAATATTAAATGATCATGATATTGTAAATTTGTAATATTTGTAATTCTAATTGTATTTAAAATTGTAATTGTAATTGTAATTGTATGTCAAATTCTAAAATTGTAATTGTATGTGAAATTCTAAAATTCTAATTCTAATTCTAATTTTAATTGTAATTGTATGTAAAATATTTGTAAAATTTTAATTGTATTAATGTGAAATGATTTTATTAAAAATTTTAAATTTGTAAAATTTTAAATAATTGTCAAATAATAAATCTAGAATAATATGAATTATTGTAACATAACAAAGTTTAAAAAATAATGAAAATAAATTCATGTACTTTAGAATTATAATTATTTTATTATGATCTTAGATACAAAAAAAGGGACTAATTTATACAGTACGCCATTGTTTTTGAGATCCACATAATTGCAAATTATCAAGTGAAATATTGATTTTAACATTAACACAATGCAAATTACCAATTAATTCAAAATACATATTATAATGTTTCAAAAAACCCATCTTAAAAAGTACAAATATTGACGAAATAACACATGTACCATATCACTCTCGGTTCTCATGATCAACCTCATTATCTTCTAGCTCGCATGGCATGATAACACTATTGTTCTCAAAAATATGTTTTGATATAGGGTCATGTGTCAATACGAACCACCAATCTGTATCTAGCACACCTGAGTAAAAAATCACTTGGTTGCAGTGTTTGGGGAAAACATAGGGCTAATTAGCTTCATCCCACATCTTTCTAGAGTTGATACATATTAGCCTACTATTACAATCTTCCTTTACATTATTCTGATCAAAGGTGTCCCACCACTTGCACCTAAAAATAACACATTGGAAAGAGGAGAAATCCACTTCAATGATCTCTTGTATATTTCTGACGTAACCTAACGTCCCTCGTACAAGGTTTTGATCAAAGTGGCTAGACTGACTAGATTGATCGAACTCCACTTCGACTCCATAGTCTTGTGTGATGTTTCCAGCATCGGCATTTTCTGTGCGAAAATGGTGTCCATATGCCCTCATAGATGGGAACAAATGCACCTATTATAAAAAAGTTAAAAAATCATAGTGTCATGTGTCTTATAATAACCCAACAGTTAAAATATGAAATATATATGTCTTATAAGTTCCAAATTTACATATAAATTAAAAATATTATTACCAATTTGTTGCACCCAATCCCTACGTTTAGCACATCCTCTTCAGCACGCTGCTAACGACCGGTTGCATCGTATTTATCTCTGACTTGGTCAACAACCAAACTATTGGGGCATATTTTTGGCATATTTTATTTTAAATGATCGGGATAAGGCACACTTCTACCATTCAACCGTCTAAATTCTTTCCTGTCACTATCCCATTTCATCCTCTTTTGTTCGTACAATGTGACCCACTTTTGTGTTGGTTCAGAATTGTAAAGAACAAATTTATTGATTTCTTCAATTTCTGCATTCAATGATGAAATCAAACTGAAATTATATAGTACTTAGAGATCAAAATATACATTATATCGAAGTTCAACATGAATATTAACTTTGTTTAAATTTGAAAAATTATAAGTCACTTACTCTTTATCAAGCGTTTTTTTCCACTCATTTGGAGCAGCTCCCCTTCTCTTTTGTCTTCATCCATTTCATCATCCCAAATCACCACACCTGGTCTATTGTTGATTTTATTGATGTACTCACTGGCATAATATAAAGACTCATACGATATGTACCCCTTTTCCATAGACCCCTCAGGTTTTTCCCTTTGTCGAACAAAACCTTTCAATTTCTTCATGTACCTCTCTAAGAAGAACATCTAATGACAAGAAACCACCCCAAATAATTCAATCTCATCTACTAGGTGGATTAGAATATGAATCTGTAAGTATTCTAAACTCGTGAGAAGTTCCTTCTCAAACATACAAACAATCTCAACTATCTCTTGACGCCACCGTGGAATGCTAGCCACATGAATCTCCATTGATGTGATCCAAAGTACAAATGCAGATAATTTAGATATGGCATGTCCTAGGTCTCTAGGGAATTCATGTTTCACACACCCATGCATGAACAAAGGATAATGACACTGCAAAGTTATAAACACATGCAGTAATATAGAAAATTAGTTATGTTCTATGATCCCTGCATGGGATAAAATTTATTAATAAAACGAATAATAAAATCATTCTTTTGACATTATACGTATTCTTAGAAGTTTCAAATGGTCATGCAATTTCAACCCCTACAAATGGTCATCCACGGTGAAGCAGTGTCGTAGTAAAGACCTGTATGAAGTTGGCACCCTCACACCGATTATAACTTATTTTGCCAAAGAAATATCATCTTTTTTAAAAATCCATGGGACATCACCTTCTTTGAAAAACCTTGAATTAGAGGGACCAACACCTTCCTCTGATCCCGTACTTTATAATCGTCTTGGCTAATTTTTATTTTTATTTTTTGAAGTAATAAGATATTTCCTAACAACCAATGTGTCACTTTGTTTCGATGATATGTGCCTCAATAAATAATATGAAACATTTTTAAAGATATGAATGGGATATAATAAGTGGGTAATCTTAATATTCTCCCAATATGGGAGGTTATAAAATATAGATTTCCTTTTCATACCAATGGGAAATTTCTCAACATAGGTGTCGAAGAATTCTGGATCATCGAACATAGGCTCCCCATTTGAATTGAACATTTCTATGAACTCATTCTCCTTCTCTCTCTCATATGCTCTAAGCCATTCAGCTGGTGTCGTTATTGGAGGCCTTTGGGTTCTCTCTCATTTACCATCGAAAGCAGATGCTACTCTCCTATAAGGGTGTTCTTCTTGGAGGAATACCTTGGAACAATCATACACTGGCTTTCGTAGGTCCTTGGACCATCTATATTTCAAAGAAGGTCCACAACATTTACATCCAAAATACCCTTTTGTTAAAAGACCTACGAGATTATTGTATACAATTAATATGCACGGTGCATTAAAGAATATCATGAAGATCAGAACAACTATTACAACGAATTAAATAACTAATATGTGAAATAATATTGCTACGTATATAAACAAATCAATAAATTAAACATGTAATTTACCAGAGAAAAATCCTAAGCCTGGATAATCATGTGTCATGTAAGCAAATATGACATATAATGTAAAAATCCTCTCTGCTGCGATGGGTCTTGATACATCGTATACATTTATCCCATCCCATAATTCCTTCAATTCATCTACCAGTGGTTGTAAGTAGACATCCATATTCTTCACTTATCTTCTACCAGGGACTATGAGAGCCAACATGAGATGTTCATTCTTCACAGAAAACCATGGGGGGATATTGTTATTTATCACTACTACAGGCCAAAAAGAATAGTTGGTTTTCTGGAGGGAATATGGGTTGACGCCATCCATCGCTATGTTAAGTTGTAGACTTCGTACTTCATCCTTGAATTTTTCAGGCCATGTATCCTCTATATGCTTCATGGCTATTGAATCAGTTGGGGTTCACATAACTCCCAACTCACTTCTGTGTGAGGCATGCCATCCCTGCAACATGGCTAATTATTTGCAATGAAAGAGCCTTTGAATCCTTGGGATTATACACATGTGCCTCAATATCTTAAAAGGAGGACCAGTACGTGATTTACCCTTCTTTTTTTATTTACCATACCTGTCGTGCCCACATTTCAGACACATCTCTTTGTCTGCATATTATCCTCTATATAGAATACAATCATTTGGACATGCATGATATGATATGTACTCAACACCCAACATTTTCAACAATTTCTTTGCCTCTTCGCAGCTACCGAGCAAGACATTATCACTCAGAAGCACCTTATCTTTGAATAACCTATAGTTGGTGATCATGTAAAAATATATTAATAAATGTACATTAATTTCGATATAATTATTAACATTCATAAAATTTACCATTTGTAATGTTCATTGCAGTGTACTGATTATATTTCAAATTTATATAAAGGATTACTTTATGGTAACTTACCTCAAAAATTCTGAGAAACATGCATAAAAAAAACCAAAATTTGCTTTCAAGTTGAATAATAAAATCCTTGTCCCCAACTGGGTTGACATTGACTAACCACCAGGTCCAAAGAGAGGGGTTGTGGAAGCAAATTTAAGGCTTTCGAAAAAGGTGTCAGTGATATGAGCATCATCCCCTAGCTAATCATTGTTTTGGAATGCATCTAACAACATTGTCTACATGGCGGTCATATCCCTAAGTAATCATCCATACCAACCTCTATTTGATTGCCTCCATTGCCAGCTTCTGAAGAACTACTATTGCTGTAGTCATTCCTAATTGGTTAATCTGGACGTAGCGGGCATTGAGTCAGTGGTTGATTCAACCATTCTTGGTATCTTTCCTCTCCGATTTTTTCTCTTAATTCATTCTTCTATTGATTTGACATTGTCGTGGGGTGCAATGGAAGATGGTAGGTAGGTCGCTCATCATCACTAGAATCCTAATAATTTAAAAAAAGTATTTGAATGTGATTAGTAAAAAATATATGATATCAATTAGTAACCACATTGACAATATTGCATGATTATAACTTTGTTTTACATTGAAATAATTACATTAATTAATATACCAAACAATTATAATTATTACCATAATTGTCCCGGTATTGTGGCTAGAAGATGCAATATTTTTACAACTGGCAGGGTGAAGCGGCTCTCCGTTTTCATCTACCAAATGCGCCTTCAGGTATGCAGCTCCTGATAAGAGCTTCCGATGTTTTGGATTTGTTTGAATATTTTGTGTTTATGAACTCGATGATGGATTTGGATGAACCTGCAAATTTGTATACATTATAAATTTAATTAATCTGTGCATTATTGACATGGATAAAAAACCTAAATTCTATTAGATAATGAAAATATAAATAAAATCTGAAGTAAATATTACGTCTCGAGATGGATAGGGAGAACTCCACGATGAACTTTGAGAAATATTATGGAATGAGTTGGATTTTGAAGAATTGTTCATTCGATATAATTATGATATTTTCTCCCTGAATTTGAGTAAAATCAACAACAAATGTTGATGCACATACCTTAAATTAATTCCAGTGCCTTAAAAATGGACTTCCTGTTATCGGTGCTAATGTATAGAGCACCGCACCGATGCGTTTTTAGTACTACGCACCGGTATCATTTTATTAACAGATGCACCGATGCAGTGGTATTATGTGATGCACCGATGATGAATAACCGTGAATAAAAAAAGTGAAACTCTATTTTCTTTCAGTGAAAAAAGCATTAAATTGAAAATGGGTGGCAAAATATTTTCAAAAATATAATTTCATAAAACATTTCTTCAAATACTAAACACTTTTCATTATTTCACTATTTTTTGCAAAACAATTCAGCGAGAGATTTGCAGGAGACATACCTGGAGCAAATAGAGCACGAGAGCACTATGGAGCAGGGAAATATATTCAAACAGAAGTATTCATAAAATCATAATTCCAAACCTCTCGTGATTCAAACCCTATAGCATAGAATTTCAAATGAAAAGTTTATTGTTTTTTTTTCTACTTTTTCTGCAAGTTTGTTTACGCAGTAAGGAAAAAAAAAAAATTTTTATTGTTTTTATTACTTTTTATGCAATTTTTTTTACTTTATCTGTAGTTTTCAAAAAAAAAAAAAAAACCAATTTTAGGAACAAACCCTAGATTCTTTTTGTTTCTACCCTTTCTTCTCCTTCTTTCTGTGATTTCAGAATTAGGGCTTTTCAATTTAGATTTATAGGGTTTGTATTTCTAAATATAGTCATAAGACATCCAACCCACCGGACGAATTGCATAGTTGGATCCCAATCCATGTCGCCCCTTCGGTGAAATAAAAAAAAAACATTTTTTTTTCATCGGTGCGCTCGATGTAACCTAGTGCACCAGTGCGCTAGATTATCCCAGCGCATTGTGAAAGTTCTGTGATAAAAAATAAAAATATATATATATATATTTTTTATGAGTGTGCCATATGTAAAATATAGCACCGGTGCACTATTTCATTCTGGCGCACTGCAAACGTTATGTTTTGCACAAAAAAAAAAGTCCAATTTAGAAACAAACCGTACATTCTTTTTATTTCTGCCCTTTCTTCTCCCTCTCTCTGTGATTTCAAAATTGGGGCTTTTCAATTTATATTTATAGGGTTTGTATTGCTAAATATAGGCCTAAGACATCCAACCCATGGGACGACTTGCATAGTTGGATCCCAATCCATGTCGGTCGTTGCATGAATTAAAAAAAAAAATTTTTTTTTTTCATTGGTGCGCTCGGTGTAACCTAGCGTACTAGTGCACTGTATTATCCTAGTGCACCGCGAAAGTATTGTGATAAAAAATAAAAATAAAAAACATTTTTTTTCTGAGTGCGTCATATGTAAAATATGCCGCCGGTGCACTATTTCATTATGGTGCATCGTGAACGTGCTGTTTCGCACAAAAAAAAAAATCCATTTTAGAAACAAACCCTACATTCTTTTTGTTTCTGCCCTTTCTTCTCTCTCTTTCCGTGATTTCAGAATTAGGGCTTTTCAATTTATATTTATAGGGTTTGTATTGCGAAATATAGGCCTAAGACATCGAACCCACGGGACGACTTGCATAGTCAGATCCTAATCCATGTCAGCTGTTCCAGGAATTAAAAAAAAAACAGATTTTTTTTCATCGGTGCACCCAACATAACCTAGCGCACTGGGGCGCTATATTATCCCAGCGCACCGTGAAAGTACTGTGATAAAAAATTAAAAAACAAAATATTTTTTCTCATTGCGCCATATGTAAAATATGCCGCTGGTGCGCTATTTCATTATGGTACACCATGAACGTGCTGTTTCACACAAAAAAATAATCATTTTAGAAACAAACCCTACATTCTTTTTTGTTTTCCCCCCTCTTCTCCCTCTTTCTGTGATTTCAGAATTAGGGCTTTTCATTTTAGATTTATGGGGTTTGTATTGCTAAATATAGGCCTAAGACATCCGACACATGGGACGACTTGCATAGTCGGATCGCAATCCATGTCGGCCCTTGCGTGAATTAAAAAAAAAAATAGTTTTTTTGTTTCATCAGTGCGCCTGATGTAACCTAGCGCACTGGTGCACTATATTTTACAAGCACACCGTGAAAGTATTATGATAAAAAATTAAAAAACAAATTATTTTTTTATCTGTGTGCCATATGTAAAATATGGCACCGGTTTATGCTACAAAAAATAACACTCGACAATTTTTAGTATTTTCTATGTGTTAATCTGTGCAATGGTTAACATTTAATGCACTGTTGCTCCTGGTTGACATTGAGCACCGTACAATCTATTATACAGTTTGTGTGCTGCGTTTATAATACCTCCACGCACCAACGTCGGTGCATACAGAATAAATGGCGCACCGGTTTCTTGAGATTTTTTTTTTACCTGAAAAGTTGACAATTTATTTATAAATATATTAATGAATGATATGGTATAGGTTTATTGATAAATAAATGTCTGACAAGAGAACAAGTAACAAATATATTGATAACACATCAAGAAAAGAAAAAAATGCAAGTTCTTTGTAAATTCTTTACAAAAAATATTATTTTTGAAATATATGTAAGTTTAACTAATATGCATTGTTTATTGTATATCATGCAGAGCCAAAAAATGACGAAGCTCGATGAGGTTATTTCTGATCTAGGACGAGAAGAGTGTAAAAGCTTGATGGAAAAATTGCAAAAGGATGAATCAGGTGAATGAAAAAATACTATCGATCCAATATGAGTTTTTTTTTTTAATTTTCATTAATAATATGCTTAAAATTATTAGTTAACATGTGTCAAATAATTTATTAATTCAAATTTGTTTAATGTTCTACAAGGACCAACAACTCAGAAAATGAATGTTGTTCTAAGAAAAGAAAAAAAATAGAACATGCAAATAAAAATGAATTTCTTCTTAGCTCATCTGGAGTGGTGCTGGATGTTAACGAAAAGGGGAAAAAATTTTACAAAAGTTTGAGGGATCTAATGGAACGAATGTATAGACGTTCTTTTCACTTACAATACAAAAACCAATCCAGTGATTCCAAGAACCAAATTTTATCTAAACTACAGGCAAAGTTTCCAGAGAATTGGTCAATGAGACATGTCAGAATTTTAATAGAAAAAACATACAAAAAAAAAGGAATGAAAATGTAATATTCCTTTAAATGTTTGTTTGGAATTATTTATAAATATCACTTTATTATATTTACTTTTCATATATTAATATAAAAATTAAATAGTTTATTGTCATGTTACATTTTCAGGAAGAATATGAAAATCTCAAAATATGAACAAGCTGATATCATAAATATGCCAGTAGGAATGTCCCAAAATGTGTACAAGGAGATGGTCAAAGAAATGGACAAAATTGCATTGCAGGAGGAGCGATCTCAACGACAACGTGCTTAAAATGTAATATGTAATCATTAAATTTTTTGATCATTAGGTACAATAAATAAACAATTTAGCATTAAATATTAATTTTCAAGTATTTTCTTACAGAAAAGAAAAGAAAATGGAACCCATTCAGCACATAAAACAGGACGACAAGGAAGAAAAGGGTTGATATCTAAGTTTGTGAGTAATTGTTACTTCCTTATAACAACTTAAATGGATTTCATTTTTGTATTTTTTTAAGTTGTTTTACAAAAATCATCATTGAATGTCTTCAAACATGTGCTAACATACAAAGAAGAACCATAAGAGGAATTGATTGAAATTGGGTTAAATATGGGTTGTGAGTATATGTTGATATATCATAAATTAATTGTAGAATTTGTAAGCATCTATCGATCTTGTTTTACTTAGCTCCATCTATAATTAATAAAAAAAAAACTTTTATATTAAATACATGATTTGTTATGGGGTATAAAACTTGCAGGAAACAAAGTATGAAACTGCGTCAACAGATGAAATCTTGAAAGTTGGCATGTTACATGGTTTTGAAAGAATGTGTATAGTTTATGAGTCAATTGTTGCAACATGGTACATCATTTCTTTTCGATTTACATTGATGTATATTATTTAATATTGCAATTTTCATTATTCTAACAAATGTATATACACTCATTACAATTTATTTTTATGTTTGTAGATGGAAGGTGAAGAAGAAGAAAACAATCAACATAGTGAACAAAACATTCCTGAAAATAACCCAAGTCATGGAAGTAGCTCTAACAGTGGCAACAGTTCAAGCTAAGAATGATGATCACAATGTTTGGATATCAAAGCAAGACGTATTTTTTGAAATATTATCCTGTGAAATCAAACATTTTGTTTAATGTAATGGAGATAGTGTCCCAATTGAAAGACACGGGGATACCAATAATTGTCCCATTTTTTATGATAAATATTTTCTTATTCATATATATATATATATTAATTTATTCTATTAAGTTCTCCATTGTCGCTATGAAATTCAACACCACTGATTAAATTTATGGATGATTAAATATTATAATGAAGAGATGTGAAATTTGATGATATGATGTAACAAATTAATCCAAACATCACATTCAAATGCACTATTAAAAATTTAATTCATATGAAAGTTGTTATAATATATATATGTGTCGACTTTTGATGAAAAATGAATTTTAAAAAATCACAATAATTATGATATGATATAAGAAATTAATCCAAAAATCACATTCAAATGCATTAATAAAAATTTAATTAGTATGAATATTGTTATAAGATGTGTCGAATTTTGATGAATAATGAATTTAAAACAATCACAATAATTGCATTGTCACAGGTCGATGTTTCTAAAAAATACAAAATGAAAACCAGTGCGTGTCAGTTACTGTACACCAGTGCGTTTGTATTCTGAAGCGCATCGTTGCATTTCTACGACCTCTCGGCACTGCAAAAATACCAAAACCAATCAAAAATATCGGTGCATTTGTGCGGTATTGTGCACCGGTGTGTTTTTGTGGAATTACGTACTAGTTCATTTGGACGACCTCTCGAGACCACACAAATACTGATACCAATTATAAATCTTGGTGCATATGTGTGATACTATGCACTGGTGAGTTCATGTGTGTCTATGCACCGGTGCATTTGTACGAGCTATGGGCACTGCACAAATACCAATACAAGTTATAAATCTCAGTGCATTTGTGTGATACTACGCACCAATGCGTTTCTATAGGTATACGCACCGGTGCGTTGAGACGATCTATGGGCACCACATAAATCCAAATACCAATTAGAACGGCCCCATGCGTTGTATCACCAACACTGCGCTTGGTGTGGTTTTATACCTTGACGACCTGGTGCGTTCTCCTTCGACCAACATGGGCCACCTTCTAGATGTACGCACCAGTTTGTTTTGTTAGCCATCAGTATTTTTTTACATGTTAGTGATGACTATATCTACAGCTGAGTTTTCTAGAAACTGATTTCCTTATGTCAATATGTCATCCAGAAAACCCTCCCAAAACTTTTTTCGCCTTTCTACCTATTTAGTCCACCCCTGGCGAAATCAGAACCTCATGGTCACAATCCTATCTAGCTTCAGCCTTATTGGTCTTCCCATCAGCTTTAAAAGGAAAATCCACATCTGTTTCAAGAGTAACCCCTATGTTAGGAAGTGGCGCTTTAAGACATTTCACCCTTGGCAATCATCAAAAAGCCAAAAAGCCTCCATCTGCAACAGACCTACCATGACTGACCTCTTACTTTGCAAATGAAATTGACAAACAGCCTTAAGTCGCGCCACTCACACCCCCTAGATCTCAGCACTGCATAAAACCCAATCTCAAGCTGACTATTAGGTTTTTCACAGTGTTCTATGGTTTCTACAAAGGCAGGAAATATATTTCATCTCATGGAGTAAATATTTCAGTTTACAGTTGGAGGAACAACTGCTTCTAAATGTAACTTGAGCCTGAGATATGTCTGCAAAATAGAAAGCTACCCATCTGGACTTTATCGCTCTTTCCACATCAAAATCACAGAAAGAAAGAGACACCACTGTCTCAGCAAACTGGTAAATTGTCAAGGCCCAGAACCTCCTTCATTTACAAGCAGAGGGTTAGAGCGCCTCCTTCATCCACAAGCAGAGGGCGCTGGCCAATATTGACTTGGAAGATTGCAAAGGTCCAGGTTTGCTTTGTATTGAACAGTGAAACAGTATCTCCAGGTTTTATGAATTTGAGTGATGGTCATAACAGGAAGAGAGTTTGGAATATGCTAGGAAAGAGAGTCTGGTCTGATAAAGGAGTTCATATGAAACTTTCAAGTCATGTGAATTATTGAACTTTAGAAAGGACTTCCATCAGTAAAACATTCCAATCATAAGAAGCCTATTTATCCACAAGATTAAATAGAGTAAATGCTGACAAAATGCCCTTACACAGGCAGGAGGAAAGTTCTTGGTTTTTCAAAAAAGCACTGACCTTCATAGTCACAAAGGTTATTTGTCAAGTAATCTATCATGGGATGAACAAGCCAGATGATAAATATCTCGCCACCCTTAGAACAAGCAGGGAGACAAAGGTTACTTTGGCTAGGGCTTTTGCCGAAGCACAGTTGATGCTTGCAAGTAAAGATGCCAAGATTGATGTTTTTTTTAAGTGGTTTACTTACCATCACATCCCGAGAAAAGCTGTGTCAAACAAGAGTTGTCAAAACACCTTCGGATACTTTACCCGATGAAGAGCCTCCTCCATATATGAGCAGATGGCCAAAGCTATCACAGGAAGTTGCAGAAACCGATTGGTCTAAAAAGTGCAGAGAAAGGACACAAAGAAATTAAATGGTGGCCACGTACGGTAAATGATAGTGTTTATGATGCAAAGGTATTGGTGCTCCTATTCAACAGAGCTGTCTGTCAGACTGTACCTGAAGTGGAAGGGATACAATATTGAACATATGCATGCATTGATACCACAGTAACCAGCTTTAAAAGGCAACGGTATTTGAAAAGCATCTAATTATCCCTGCTCCGTTGAAGAGCTCTTTAGGTAAAACAAAGAAAAGTATAGTGAAAGCATGAAATCTAAAGAAAGGCACTTACAAATGCAGAAAGAAGTTGTGAATCACCTGAAGCAACAAAATTACCAAACCCATTGGAAGAAACAAAGCCATCCCATGTTGAATAACACAACAATCGCCAAGGTTAATAAAGTGTTTCTGACATATCTTCCGATTAATTTTCTTCAGATTATCAATGTAGAAGGTAAAATGAAGGCTAAAGCTGAAAGCTATAGAATAATATGAATGGGTATGTTAATCGTATAGGCAGTAAGAAGTTCGTTTTGATGAATTGTCACTGTTTAGATGTCTTAAAACAAACACAGTTGTCATCATTCCACAGGGCAGATGTAGCACAGAGATACAGTATTAAATAAACAGAGATGTGGCATAATGAGTTGTCAAGCAGAGGATTGTAGTAAAAAGGTCTTCTAAAGAACACTCAGGGTTGCACCAAGATGCTAACTTGTACTCAATTGGTTTAAATATAGTGTGTAAATAGCATCAAGATTATGGAGACGTTTTTTAGAGTCTAAAGGTTGGTGATGAAATGTCCCCCAAAGGACAAAGCTGGAGGTCCTCCTTCTAACACCTGTGCTAAAGTCCGTGATATACACGTGTTCAAAGGTATGGCAGCTCTCCAAAGTAAATTTTGAACATACCGAAGTTAAGAGAATCAAAAGTTTTTCAAAACAAAAACTCTGCAAAATACCAAACCAAAGTTCCGTTTTACCTTTTAAAATGAATAATCGTTTGGGTGTTTTTTGAAATGATATAAGTTTAGCAATATACAAGAACTATTTAAAAGTTGAAATAGAGCCCCATGGGCTTCAATATAATCAAACAAGAGAAAGATCCGGGGCCGAAAATCTCGTGTTTGGCACCATTTGAAGAAAGATTTACTGTGGCATAGTACGCGACGGCCCTGAGCATTTTACACGGCCACCTTGTCATATGCTCAGACAAGTACACTGAACTGTGCACACGGCCGCCCCGACCTCACCTGGGCTGCGCTCACCGATGCGATTGTCTGCAAGAGCGTCGGTTTCAAAAGAGTGCCGCGCAGCTTTTGAAGACCCCTGGTGCTACTCCGGCCCTGCACAAGGGTTTTTCATCAATCTTAGAGGTATTTCTCATAAATTTTGCCGTGTTATTCAAAGCCACCTCGAGGCTACAGGGGAAAACTGTTGATTGACTGTTTTATGTTGTTCAAAACCTATTTGGCAAGTGTTATTCATCCTAGCAGAGGTTTTCACAATATCACCAGAGGGCTGCACTTATAAGGCACCATTTATTGTTTTAAAAAGAGCAGTAACTCTTAACTTCGTCTCCAAAAGCTCTGCTGGGCTCTTCAAAAACTCATGCTTTACTCAATAATTTCCAGTTGAGATAGCCTTAAGGATATGCAGCTTGCTTGAGATGCAAACGGTGGAAAGTGGGCACACCTGTACAGGACAGAATTGTTAAATGATTATAAGCCTCCTAGGAGCTAGGTGTGTGGGTTGACATCAAAGATTTCAAGAAAAGAGTGATTATTGGCATTTTCTCACAAGCACACTTGTTAGCAGACTGTCCCTCTTTCACTGTATTTTTTCACTACTATAAATTTGTTGAACAGAGATTTTCCAAAGGTGCAGGGCCACTTTCTAAAGGGCAGAGTTGTTGGTGATTGAATTTAACATTGAGACAGAGGTACAGGTGTAGTGGTTGACCTTTGAAATTCACAAGTAAAGAGGTGGTTTTCCTAAAGCACTGTGCATTGATTTTACACCTAACCTAGGTCTGCCTTTTCTTTTCATCATATTGTATCATTTTGAAGAGTTGTTGACAGAGATATTCTGAAGGTGAATAGGGCCACTTCTAAAGGACAGGTGGTTGATGATTTCAGTTTTACATTGAAGACAGAGATGTAGCTATGATTGCTTAACACTATATACAGGAAATTGACACAGGAGTTTGTCTCATCTTTACTGATGATGTTCTATTGAGAATTTTACCTGGCTGAGGTATCTCCAAAGGTGAAGGGCTGATTAAAAGAAGAGAAAAGTTTGTTTATTCAAAGAAACACTTGTTGCAAACCCTCCACCTCACATTTTTCTCTGTCCAAACAGTCTAGTGACTAGTTTCAATCAAGCAGAACATTTTTCATACATGGAAGGCAGTTTGCCTCTTTCAAAGCTTGTTCAAGTCAGAATGCCTCCGAAGCAAGATCACAGGAGCGGTCCACATAAGAGATATGAGCCTATCTCCATAGAAGAAATCAATGCTCACCCATCTGTGCTTTTTAATTTCCATGAAGTAGGTTGTCTTGATTTCTGCCAGAGGATAGAAGAAGTCAAGAGTTTTTCGCCACTTACACATTTGTGCGCTTTGAGATTCAAGGACAAACACTTCCAATTGGCGGGTCTTGATTTCAAAATCTCCCCAAGGTATGTATCCAAGGCTACCAAGATCTCGTATCATGGTGAAAAGTGGTTTAAACAAGCTCATCTTGATCTAGAGGATTATAAACCTTTCATCAAGCCTGAACATAGGGAAACTATCACTGCTATTTTCCCTTTTTCCTATCTTCTTGACAGTTATGCTCCACTGATGAAAGCCATAATGAGATATTTCACTTGTGAAGGGAGGTTTAACCAAATTTATGCCTATCATGTCCGCTTGTTGATGCATTTTACCAGAAGCAGGCAATTAAACCTTCCATACTTTTTGTCCAAAAGCATAGAGAAAATGGCAGCTACTATCCAAAAGAAGGCTCCACCTCAGCAAATCCCTTCTCTCTTTCATCATTCCTTGATCAAGATTATCTTCTTACACCAGCTGGAGAAAAAAGGGGTTTCATGGGATTCATTCATTAGCCATTCAGATTTTGCCACTGTCCCTCCTGTTCATGTGTCTCCTACTCAGCCTGTCCATCGCCCAGTGCCTCTGTCTAGTAGGCCTACACCTAAAAAACTCAAAATGACTATTGGGCAGCCAAGTCAACAGGGAGAAGGAGAGGGCAGTGAACCACAGGGAGAAGGAGAAGGCAGTGAACAACAGCAGCTAGAGGTTGATGAACAACAGCTGTTGGATGTTGAGAGACAGCCAAGTCAACAAGAAGAGATAGAGGGCAGTGAACACCAGCAGCAGATAGGTGATGAAGGGCAGCAGGCCCAAGATGAACAACCACAGATACACATTGATGAGCAGCATTTGGATGTTGAGGGGCAGCAACGGATAGCTGATGAAGAACAGCAAGTTGGGCAAGAAATTGAAGCACCTCTTGAAACACAAATTGGACAAAACATTGATGAGGGAAAGCAAGCTAAGGCTGCCATACAAACAGTGACAAAAGTCACTCCTAGCAAGAGGAAATTGCCCAAAAGGACATCTTCTATCATGCCAAGGAGGAAAAGCGCCAGATTGGCTTTCAAAGGCAAAAGTAAAATTGAAGAAAGTGCCAAGCATGGAGGTGAATTAGCTGTCATCCCTATCCCAAGCGATGACAGTGACAATGAGGCCCGCCTCCTTGAAAACCTCCTCATTCACAAAGAGGGGCAAATTGAGGTGTTACAAGAAGACCTTCAAAGGGCGAGAAATTTCAACCACTTCTTGGAGGTTGAAAACAAACAAATGAAGTTTCATGCAGCTATTCATGAGGCAAGGGCAATCAAGTATAAGAAAGAGGCAGAAAGGGCGCAAGCAAGAATTGAAGAGCTCATTGGTGAGTTTGATGATGAAGAGGAGGAAGACCAACCTAGGCGGAAGAGGCCTAGGACCATCGGGCTTAGAAGAGCCTTGGAGAAACAGAGAGCAGAAGAACAAGCTCATTTCGAAGCCTTTCCTCTCACTGCCCTCCTTGAGCAGGAAATTGAGGAAAACAAAGAAGCATGGCTTGAGAGAGCTAACCAGCATTTGAAAACAAAGCTTGAGAGGGCGAACAGGGATCTTGAGCTACAAAGAAAGAGGACTCTTCACTTTCAGAAGCTAAATCAGTTTGCCAGGCGAAAATTAAAGGTAGCACAAGAGAAATTGAAGAAATTGAAGGGGAGGCGCCTAGCACGGAAGGAAGGGAAAATCATATCAGCCCTTGATATTTTGGCCTCATCTTCGGAGCATGTTTCTATGGACCCTTGAGGGTCATGCATGCCAATTTTGGGCCTGTTTCGGCAACTTTTCGTTTTTTGGCATTTTTTGGGTTTTTGGCCAAAAACTCATAAATTCGCCATTTCAGTTTGATGAGTCGTCAAGGGAAGAGAATGACACCGATGGGTACCATAATTCCATGAGCAGGTCTCCATCAATTTTCAGGGCATTTGAAGATCATTCGCCCCCTCAAATTGGCGAAAAACACCCTCATTTTGCACATTCTGCCCGCCATATCAGCAGTCTGCTATTTTCTGGGTTTTTTCACACAGTGCGCTTTATCCTACTTCCTGAATTCTGATTGAGTTGGTTCCATGAAAATTTAAAAATAGACATAGAAAGATTAAATAAGCCCTCAAGGAGCCCCATTTTGAGACTGAAAGGGTCAGCTTATCCGCATCCAGCGCAAGTCGAGACCTTTTTCGGGTATACATAAGTATTTTGTAATTTTTGAACTCCAAAAATCTCGCTTTCCCACAAAAGGCTATTTTTATCATTGGGAACATGCAAAGTCAATATAATTTCCATTTTTAGCAGCTTTTTAGATATTTTATGGGATATTTTGTGCCTTGGGCTTTGCAAAGCCTCAAGGACAAGTTTAGATATTTTGACTTGGCCAATGGGATAGCTAGTTGCTCCATGAGGTTTTCCTTCCTCAAGCCTATTTATTCCATGGTTCTCATTGTAAATCATAGGCTGAACTTGAGAGAAGAATTAATACATTGGTCATATGAGCTTTGAAGAATACACTTGAGTTATGATTTTTGGACTGCCTCTTGGATGCTTTTGAGGGATGATGAAGGATTGTTGATGGATTCCTTGACATGGTAGAATGGTATAGTGTCTCTTTATATGTTTTGTCTTCTAGTTCTCATTCATATTACATATTTCTTGCTGTTATAGATCAGTAGAGATTGATTTTGAGATATGCCCATGGAGGCACCTCAAAATCCCTGAATCTTCATAGCTTGATGTTTTCTTCTCCCTTAGTTATGCTAAATAATTCTTAGCTGCTCTTTAGTAACCTAAGGTATTGTTGCTAAGTTTTATTCATAAGTTCTATGTATGTTGAGTAGGATGTATGGTTTGCCCTACCTAACTATTAGCTGCCCATAGTTCTGTCCATAAAACTTTCTCTTTGACTGATTTGTTGATCATCTTGTTGAACCAAGGAGGCCTAGTCCCGATCTAGCCCTTTGCCTAAAACTATGAAAGCTTGTTTTTCAAAGTGCCCAATGACTTAGAGACTATGTTTAGGCATTCCGGCGTAGTTTATGAGTTGTTAGTTTGTCTTATATGTTTTCCCCAAAGTCTGATAGTCATTTCCCGAAGTTAGAGGGCCTTATACCTCTATGTATGGCTGGAATGTTTGATTTCTGTGTATTAATTAGCTCATAGTTACACTTAGCATGATTAATGGCTTGCTATTACATGTTTATGTCTGCTATTAACCAGTTACACTTGAAATCCCTTGTCTTTCACCAACTTGTTGTCCATTCAATCCATTTTGCCCAAAGATCCCTTCTGCCATGAATCAAATCGGCCCTACAGCAGCCTCACATCATCACCTCATAGCTTCCTTGACCTGTTTGACCCCATAGCCCAATTTATCTACATATTGTTATCCATTTTATGTATTTGATCAGTTTCATCCCTCACAAACTTAAGAACTAAAAAAAACCAAAAACACACTTCATAACTAGCCTAATATCAGAACACCGTAAGTAAACACACCGACATCTTTTACACTTATAGAGAGAGCCCTCTCTGAGTCCAGGAAGGCTAGGTCCTTGGGCTCCAAAGCTTGGTTTGATGTTACATCGTCATTTGGCTAGCCAATCGGCCAAATCACGGGACCCTAACATAATGGCGATCACGGTGGGACTTACTGAGTACATGACAGTCTAGCGAACTCTTATAGACTCTTTAGTCCTTCAATCCTAAACTCAGACCATCAGCCTTTAGAATCATTTAGTGTAAATTGTCTGTTTCACCATCTTAGCAAAGTGATGAATCAGGTTTATAACACTCTTACATCCTAGGCTGCACATAAAACTCAGAAAAAACCACAAAAACTCCCTTAGATTGGTTTTTGATAGTATTGGTGGTGGACCATACAAATATACCTCAAAACAACTAAAAATCCACCTGGCGACTCCACTAGCCTCCAGTAGGCCTTACTACCTTGCCAAATTTTAGAATTCCATCCAATTTAGCCACCTCATCGCCACCCTAACATAATGGCGATCACGGTGGGACTCTGAGTGATTAAAAAGCTTAGTTTCCCTCATCTTTAGAAGCCTTTAAGAATACTATCTGATTGACTTATCCCGCTGCTCACTAACATAGTGACACTCACAGTAGGACCTTCCGAGTTAGTGACAATCTAAGTACAACTTAGTAACTCCCGAAGTCTCAATCAAGCTTAGTAAACTTAGAGATTGTTTGAAGAGTAGAAAATAGCTCTTTCACCATCTTAGCAAAATGATGAGTCAGTTATAGAAAACTCTTCCAAACCTTGTAGGCACATAAAACTCAAAAAACCCCAAAACACTCCCTTAGATTGGTTTTTGTCAATATTGGTGGTGGACCATACAAGTATATCTCAAACAAATGACAATCCACCTGGCGACTCCACTAAACTTCTAGTAAGCCTTACTACTTTTCAAAACTCTAGGCTACTATTCGATAAACCTATCTCATCGCTCACTAACAGAGCAGGAGATGGTGGGACACTGATTACATAATAGTCCAGCAAACTCTTATAGACTCTTTGGTCCTTTAGGTACCATAAACAAGCAAGCAGTCCCTAGACCCATTTTTTAGAGTAAACTCTTTTTTGTTCTCATCACCCTAGCAAAGTGTTGAAACAAGTCTAGGATACATTAACAAACCATAGGCTGCACATAAAACTCAGAAAATCCAAAAAACATTCCCAGATTAGTTACTGGTGGTGGACCATAGCTATCTTCACAACAACAACCCAGTTCCACCTGGCGACTCCACTAATCCATCCCTTTTATTTTGACCATCCTTCGCCTTAGTAGAACCTTAGAAAGATCACCCATCCAGAACATTCCCCAATACCATTCTCTTTAAACTCTGGATCTAAAATCTGGCTTCACGAAGAATCAATACCAGAGCTCATCCAGATCCAAATCCCCCTATCATATTAGATGACCCAGAGAAGATTCTGTGGCAATCTTCTGAAACTGACCATCTAGCTACTGGTAGATCCATCCGTAGAGCAAGATCTGCACCTAAACATCGCACTATCCTACTAGATTCACCTTTTGAATTAGAGTCATCACAAACTCTTCCCAGAAGTAAATCATATAGTAAGATAAACTTTGACGATCTTGAGCCCCTAAACCCACCACAGGGTCCTAGTAGAGAAGCTTCACCCACCACTCCTCCTGATTTCCAGCTTCTCTATCAGTTTGGCTCCTATCATCCTAGATCTGCTCAAAACCAGATCACTAGTCCAAGTTCATCCGCTACACTTGGTCAAACCACCACTGTTCAAACCACTTCATTTCAGCCCACTAATCCTCATCTTGCAACATCATCCACTAGCTCCAGTCATGGCAGCCTGGTATGCACCTTTGGTGTTGCCACCACCCTTGGCTCCTCTCCCAAACAAATATCAAGACAAAATCCCACACTTTACTAGAGAAGACACCACCACACCTCAACAGCATATAAGTAGGATGACTGATGCTTATGAATACCTAGAGGTACAAGATGAGACTGTCAGAATGAGAATATTCGCCCAAAGTCTTGGTGGTGAACCCAAAGCATGGTTCAAAAGCTTAGCTCCAAACAGTATCCATGATATCCCAGAACTACATCAAGTTTTCAGAAATAGGTGGGAAATCCGAAGAAACCCCATTCAAATCTTGTCAGAATATAACAGCCTAAAACGGGAAAATGGGGAAAGTGTCCAAGCTTACTGCACTAGATTCAGCAGTGTATATAACTCCCTACCACCTCATTTCAAACCCCCACTTGGTTTAGCCTTGGCGAAATTCCCCGAGGGGTTTGATCCTGACATGACATATCATCTAAGAGACAAGGATCCCCCTACCTTCGAGGAAATGCAACAAATAGCCATAAAAGCATATGCTAACTTAGCTGAAAAAAGAGCTAGAACTAGATCAGAAAGAAAAGTCACATATAGAGATGAGGTTTCCACTTCATCACCTTCCCTAGATCCCAGAATAGATGACTTAGTCAAATCCATGGCTAAAATGTGGGAAAAGATCAATGAAAAAGCTCCTGTTAGGGACAACCAGCCAAACCCTCCAATCAAAAACCGAAACCAAAACTTTAGGAGGGAGCAGCCCCAAAACAGACCAAGGGATAATGACCAACATATCAGGCCACCATTCAATGAAAACTATGTGGAAGAAGATGATAGGGACTCAGAACCTCTTGATGAACATCATTTAAACCTCATAGGGTCTGACAATGAGAGTGAGGTGTACCTCACCAAAGAAGAACAAGCATTCTTTTCTCCTGATCAAGATGAGACCAATTATGAAGATCCCGATGACCCTGCCATAGAGTTTCAAAATGCTATTGTAGAAGCCCACAGGCAATATGACCTTAGAAGCAAAAGAAACCAAGATAATGTCAAGAAAGGTAACTCTGATACTGCTAAAGCTCCAGATACCATCCTCAAAAAAGCATCAAGAAGTGACAAAATCAAGGTTGAAAAGACTGACCAAAGCCAAGCTAAAGTTACCCAAACTAGTCCTCTCTCAGATACTCCTGATACTTCTACAAAGGTCACCAAAACAACTATGGCAAACAAAACCCCTAAACAAGGTCAACAAACTCAGAACATAGACAAGGTCTTAGCTGAAAAAGCTGAAACAAACATATCTAAACTCCAAGTGCCTTTTAGCTTTGAAGGCGAAATCACTAAGATCAAAATCACCATGCCTCTTACTGAACTCATTGCCCAAAACTCTTATAAATCCCAAGTACTAAAAGTCTTAAATCTAGGAAATGATGCGAACACTGTTAATCTCACTGATGACATTCCTGAAGTATTGTTTGGTCCAAAGGTAGAAGGAAAATTCTAAGAGGGAGTTACTCTTCCATTTTACATTAGCCTAAACATCCACGACCAAATCCTCCATAATGCCATGCTAGACTCCGGCGCCTCGCATAATCTTATGCCAAAGGTAGTAATGGAAAGATTAGGCTTGGAAATCACAAGACCATACAAAGACGTGTATTCATTTGATTCAAGCAGAGTCCAATGCCTGGGTTTGATCAAAGACCTTTGTTTTAGTCTGGCCCAAATACCCGCTAAACATCTAATCATGGATATAGTAGTGGCGGACATTCCTCCCAAGTACGGAATGCTTCTATCCAGATCTTGGGGAGCCAAACTCCAAGGGAATATCCAACTGGACATGTCATATGCCACCATTCCTGTGTTTGGTCAGACCAGAATACTCTATCGTGAATCACACATGAAATACATGATTAGCAGTCAAGATAGGCCAGATAACATTCCAATGTGTTCTTTGCGTTCCGACTTAAACTCTTTCATTATGCATATGGATGTAAACATGGAGGAAGAGTCAGAAGAAACCAATATAGACTTAGATCCACCACATCAGTTGTCCCTGGTGCCTTATGATGAACTGGACACTCAAAACTACCATGATCATGAACAACTGTGTCTTGAGGAAAGTAAGTTTCCCCTCTCCAAAGTAGGATTAGAGCAAGAAGCACAAACCCTCATGTACTATCAAGAAAATTGCTCTAGCTTTAGTCAAACACCAGCAGTAACTTGTGGAAATTTTTTCCGGGTAAAAGCTTTAGAAGACCTACACATCATAAACCTATTTGGAACCCGGGAGAAAGGGAGTTTAATGTTTCTACCATACCTCAAAGATTTACCATCATGTGACCCTCCCACTGCAAATAAAACTTTGACCATAACCTCAGTAGCTCAACATCTTGAGAAAATGCCAGATGAACTTCTTATGAGCAAGGATGACAGTTATAATCCCAGCATACCTGAACTACTGAAATTGGCTCATATTTTGTCTTTTCATGAAGAACTTAGAAATGCTAAGATCAGGAATCTCATGCAAAATACTAATTTCTACAGAAAAAACAAGGGAAAACATTGTATCACTACCTTTTCCTCAAAGAACAACTTTAACAAAAGCAAACTGAAACAAACTGAAATGATCAAGGAGAAAACTAGTGGCCATAGAATCTGCTTTGATTTTAGAAATAATAATGCATCTCCATAAAACAAAAATCATGTTTGTTCTACCCAAGATCATGATTCACCAATTAAAGGTGCTGTTAATCATCTGTTCTTGCAAGATCATGTTTCAGGTCATAATCATAAGATTCCTTTGCAAAGTAAACAACTTAAAGATTTTTTCCATTTTGTGGGAGGTAGATCTGATTTCAAGTTCAAAATTGCAAAAACACCCAATATCAAAAATATGTTCATGAAGGCCATGTTCCCAGTTTTAAATTTCTGTGTTTTTGCATACCTTGATGATGTCACTATCTATTTCAAGAATTACCAAGAGTACATACATTACCTGAAGAAAGCATACAGTAAGGAAAGGAGTGGAAATCAGATATTCAGAGAGGTACAAAGGGAGGACACTGGGCTATTTAGAGATTCTTGCATGAATCCCTATGTTATGTTAGAGAGAGAAAATTTCCCAAATTTTTCTTTTCAAGAGTTAAGTGGGCCAAGGGTGAGAGGAGATCCTTACGAGGATAAGATGCTGAAATTCCGTCATTTCCAAGATTTTTGAGGTTGAGACACTTTCAGTCATTGTACATACCATTGTTTAAAATATTGAAAAAATAGAAAAGTCAAAAACAGTAAAAGATAGGAAAGTCAAAAACAGTAAAAAGCAGAAAAGAGGGCAAGTGAAGATAGAACAAAGGCCCCATGTTCTAAAAAATAGTCTTTCAGAAAGCGAGCAAGTCTAAATGCCGCTACTAGTGCTCCAATGTCTGTTTAGCTATCTAGCCTAATCATAGCTGAGCATGTTTAAATTTATTTGCTGATAAGTTAGTGAGTGCCAAGATAGTCAACATTGTGTAAGATTGACTTATCACAGAGCTTAGATTCGGGAGAGATTCTGGTTCCACATGCCTAAAACAGAACCAAAGAGAGAAGTGAGGGATGAAAAACACATTGTACATCTTAGCCACGCTTGTCTAGTTTCCTTTTATTGCAGAATAACATTTGTGTGCAGCTTGTCTTTTATGCCGCAAATGCATGACAAATCAGACTGCCTAATCCTGATTTGATCATTTTTGAAATTCATGTTGTAGATTAGAGAGTGAAATCCTGTCAAACTGCTTAATCTTGACAGTCGATCTAGTTTTTAGGTAGATAAATTAAGGAGTTCATCAGCTTAATCTGAACTCCCGGCAGATATAAGAGTAGAAATAGATAGGTTCATTTTGCAAAAAGAAAAAATATGCATTGTCAAAAGGCTGCTAGTTCAAATGCGCCAAAGAGAAGAAAAATGTTAGGAAAGATAGTGGGGTAGGTAGAAGTATCATTGATGTTAACCATGCTGTCACTTTTCAGAAATAACATCAAGAGAAGGGTAAATTTTGCGCCAATGGATAAGGCACTGGTCTTCTGAAGCTGTAACTGAATTTCCGGACACACCTCGACGAGGAGCCGCTCTCTTTCCAAATGGAGCCACCGTTAGCCATCGCATTTTTTACATGTTAGTGATGACTACATTCACAAATTTTCGAGTTTTCAGAAACTCCATTTCCCCCATGTCAATATGTCATCCGTAAAACCCTTCCAAAACTTTTTTCGCCTTTTCTACCTATTCAGTCCACTCCTCGCTAACCTCCGTAACCTCATGGTCACAATCCTATATACTCTCTTGCACTTACTGTCCGCTCTATCACTTTTAAAAGGCAAATCCACATCTGTTTCAAGAGTCTCCCTTATGTTAGGAAGTGGCGCTTTAAGACATTTCACCCTTGGAAATCATCAAAAAGCCAAAAAGCCTCCATCTACAACAGACCTACCATGACCGACCTCTTACTTTGCAAAATAATTCGACAAGCAGCCCTAAGTCGCGCCACTCATATCCCCTAGATCTCAGCACTGCATAAACCCCAATCTCAAGCTGACTATTAGGTTTTTCACAGTGTTCTATGGTTTCTACAAAGGAAGGAAATATAACTTCATCTCAGGATTAAATGCTTGATCTACAGTTAAAGGAACAACTGCTTCTAAATGTATTATGAGCCTGAGATGAAGCTGCAAAACAAAAGTCACTCATCAGGACCTTACAGCTCTTTCCAGCATGAAAATCACAGTAAGAAAGGGTCACCACTGTCTCAGAAAACTGGCAAATGGTCATGGCCCAGAACCTCCTTCATTTACAAGCAGAGGGTTAGGGCGCCTCCTTCATCCACAAGCAGAGGGCGCTGGCCAGTATTGACTTTGAAGATTTGCAAAAGTCCAGGTTTTCCTTGAACTGAAACAAATGAAACAGGGACTCCAGGTTTTATGAATATGACTGATGATCATAACAGGAATATAGTTGAAACATGCTAGCTCAAAGGAAAGGAGTCTGGTCTGTTAAAGGAGGTCATATGAAACTTTCAAGTCATGTGAATTATTGAACTTTAGAAAGGCCTGTCATCAGTAAAACATTCCAATCATAAGAAGCCTGTTTGTCCACAAGATTAAATAGAGTAGATGCTGACAAAATGCCATTACACAGGCAGGAGGAAAGTTCTTGGTTTTTCAAAAAAGCACTGACCTTCATAGTCACAAAGGTTATTTGTCAAGTAATCTATCATGAGATGAACAAGCCAAATGATAAATATCTCAGTCACCCTTAGAACAGTGCAGGGAGACAGTGTTACTTTGGCTAGGGCTTTTGCTGAAGCACAGTGATGCTTGTAAGTAAAGATGCTAAGATTGATGTTTTTTAAGTGGTTTACTTACCATCACATCCTGAGAAAAGCTGTGTCAAATTAGAGTTGTCAAAACACCTTCAGATACCTTACCTGATGAAGAGCCTCCTCCATTTATATATGCATATTAAAGCCATTGCAAGTTGTTGAGAAACTGATTAATCTAAAAGTGCAGTGTAAGGATACAAAGAAATTGAATAGAAGTCATTGCACAGGTAAATGATAGTGCTTATGATACAAAAGTATTGGTTTTCCTATTCAAAATGAGAATGTCTGTCAAACTGTACCTATAGTAGAAAGGAGACAATATTGAATATATGCATGCATTGATACCACAAAGAGCAGTTTCTTTAAAGGCAATGGTTAAACAGTACTCTACTATCCCTTGCCCAGAAGTCTAAAGGAGCTCCTTTTGAGTAACAAGAAAGCAGAGTGTTAGCAACTAAAAAGTACAAATAACATAAATTCCAGAGAAGCTTGTGAATCACCTAGAAGCAGCAATTATCAAACACATTGGAAGAACACAGGCCATCTCATGTTGAATAACACAATAATCGCCAAGGTTGGTCAAAGTGCTCTTTGACACATTCTGATTAATTTTCTTCATATTATCACTAAGAAGGTAAAACAGTGGCCAAAGTTGAGCTATAGAATGCATGATGAATAGGTATACAATTCATACAGTAAGAAGTTTGTTTGATGAAAGAACATCACAGATGCCTTAAAATTAATAAGAACATGCTTGTCATCCTAAATAAGGGACAAAGAGATACAAAGATAATAAACAGATGTGGTAGAATATTGTCAAGCAAGAGACAAAGAAAATTCTCTGAAGAATGTTTGTGTCATAAAAGATGCAACAACTTGTACCCAGATATTAAACATAGTGGCAGTAATAAGATCAAGATTATGGAGACATTTTGCAGAGTCTAAAGGTTGGTGATGAAATGTCCCCCAAAGGACAAAGCTGGAGGTCCTCCTTCTAACACCTGTGCTAAAGTCCATGATATACACGTGTTGAAAGGTATGGCAGCTCTCCAAAGCAAATTTTGAACATACCGAAGTTAATAGAATCAAAGGTTTTTCAAAACAAAAACTCTGCAAAATACCAAACCAAAGTTCCGTTTTACCTTTTAAAATGGAATGACCGTTGGGGTGTTTTTTGAAAATGATATAAGTTTGAAGCATGAAAGTAAGAACGTCATTTTCAAAAGTTGAAATAGAGCCCGCGCCTCCATAGCATCAAACAAGAAAGATCTGGCCGAAAATTCAGAAGTTTGGCACCATTTGAAGCCGAGCGACGCGCCTGTGTTAGCACGCGACGTGCCTGGAGTGAGTTTTACACGGGCCACCTTTGTCAGCGCGATGTGCCTGTACGTTGGCGCGACGCACCTGTACAAGGCCGCCCGACCACCCGACAGGCCGACCCGACAAGTATTGTCTGCGCGACGTGCTGGTTTCAAAAGAGTGCCGCGCAGCTTTTGAAGACCCCTGGTGCTACTCCGGCCCTGCACAAGGGTTTTTCATCAATCTTAGAGGTATTTCTCATACATTTTGCCGTGTTATTCAAAGCCACCTCGAGGCTACAGGGGAAAACTGTTGATTGACTATTTTATGTTGTTCAAAACCTATTTGGAAAGTGTTATTCATCCTAGCAGAGGTTTTCACAATATCACCAGAGGGCTGCACTTATAAGGGAGCATTTATTGTTTTAAAAAGAGAAAAATCATATAACCCCTGTCTAAAAGCTCTACAGTCTTCTAAAAACTCTGTCAGTTTTTGCTCCAATACTGTGTAGTTGACAGTCTAAGCATATGTGGGGTAGTTTGCTTGAGATGCAAACGGTGGAAAGTGGGCACACCTGTACAGGATAGAATTGTTAAATGATTATAAGCCTCCTAGGAGCTAGGTGTGTGGGTTGACATCAAAGATTTCAAGAAAAGAGTGATTATTGGCATTTTCTCACAAGCACACTTGTTAGCAGACTGTCCCTCTTTCACTGTATTTTTTCACTACTGTAAATTTGTTGAACAGAGATTTTCCAAAGTTGTAGGGCCACTTTCTAAAGGGCAGAGTTGTTGGTGATTGAATTTAACATCGAGACAGAGGTACAGGTGTAGTGGTTGACCTTTGAAATTCACAAGTAAAGAGGTGGTTTTCCTAAAGCACTGTGCATTGATTTTACACCTAACCTAGGTCTGCCTTTTCTTTTCATCATATTGTATCATTTTGAAGAGTTGTTGATAGAGATATTCTGAAGGTGAATAGGGCCACTTCTAAAGGACAGGTGGTTGATGATTGCAGTTTTACATTGAAGACAGAGATGTAGCTATGATTGCTTAACACTATATACAGGAAATTGACATAGGAGTTTGTCTCATCTTTACTGATGATGTTCTATTGATAATTTTACCTGGCTGAGGTATCTCCAAAGGTGAAGGGCTGATTAAAAGAAGAGCAAAGTTTGTTTATTCAAAGAAACACTTGTTGCAAACCCTCCACCTCACATTTTTCTCTGTCCAAACAGTCTAGTGACTAGTTTCAATCAAGCAGAACATTTTTCATACAGGGAAGGTAGTTTGCCTCTTTCAAAGCTTGTTCAAGTCAGAATGCCTCCGAAGCAAGATCACAGGAGCGGTCCACATAAGAGATATGAGCCTATCTCCATAGAAGAAATCAATGCTCACCCATCTGTGCTTTTTAATTTCCATGAAGTAGGCTGTCTTGATTTCTGCCAGAGGATAGAAGAAGTCAAGATTTTTTCACCACTTACACATTTGTGTGCTTTGAGATTCAAGGACAAACACTTCCAATTGGCGGGTCTTGATTTCAAAATCTCCCCAAGGTATGTATCCAAGGCTACCAAGATCCCGTATCATGGTGAAAAGTGGTTTAAACAAGCTCATCTTGATCTAGAGTATTATAAACCTTTCATCAAACCTGAACATAGGGAAACCATCACTGCTATTTTCCCTTTTTCCTATCTTCTTGACAGTTATGCTCCACTGATGAAAGCCATAATGAGATATTTCACTTGTGAAGGGAGGTTTAATCAAATTTATGCCTACCATGTCCGCTTGTTGATGCATTTTACCAGAAGCATGCAACTAAACCTTCCGTACTTTTTGTCCAAAAGCATAGAGAAAATGGCAGCTACTGTCCAAAAGAAGGCTCCACCTCAGCAAATCCCTTCTCTCTTTCATCATTCCTTGATCAAGATTATCTTCTTACACCAACTGGAGAAGAAAGGGGTTTCATGGGATTCATTCATTAGCCATGCAGATTTCGCCACTATCCCTCCTGTTCATGTGTCTCCTACTCAGCCTGTCCATCGCCCAGTGCCTTTGTCTAGTAGGCCTACACCTAAAAAACTCAAAATGACCACTGGGCAGCCAAGTCAACAGGGAGAAGGAGAGGGCAGTGAACCACAGGGAGGAGGAGAAGGCAGTGAACAGCAGCAGATACAAGATGAAGGCCAGCAGCAGGCAGATGATGGAGGACAGCAGATACAAAGTGAAGAACAGCCACAGGTACACATTGATGAGCAGCATTTGGATGTTGAGGGACAGCAGCGGATAGTTGATGAAGAACAGCAAGTTGGGCAAGAAATTGAAGCACCTCTTGAAACACAAATTGGACAAAACATTGATGAGGAACAACAAGCTAAGGCTGCCATCCAAACAGTGACAAAAGTCACTCCTAGCAAGAGGAAATTGCCCAAAAAGACACCTTCTAGCTTGCCAAGGAGGAAAAGCGCCAGATTGGCTTTCAAAGGCAAAAGCATAGTTGGAGAAAGTGCCAAGCATGGAGATGAATTAGCTGTCATCCCTATCCCAAGCGATGACAGTGAAAATGAGGCCCGCCTCCTTGAAAACCTCCTCATTCACAAAGAGGGGAAAATTGAGGTGTTACAAGAAGACCTTCAAAGGGCGAGAAATTTCAACCACTTCTTAGAGGTTGAAAACAAACAAATGAAGTTTCATGCAGCTATTCATGAGGCAAGGGCAATTAAGTATAAGAAAGAGGCAGAAAAGGCGCAAGTAAGAATTGAAGAGCTCATTGGCGAGTTTGATGATGAAGAGGAGGAAGACCAACCTAGGCGAAGAGGCCTAGGACCATCTGGCTAGCTAAGAGCCGGAGAAGAGAGCGTGTAAGAACAAGTCATTTTCGAAGCTTTTCCTTTCATCGCTCTCTTGAAAGCAGAAATTGAGGAAACAAAGAAGCATGGCTTGAGAGAGCTAACCGCATTTGGAAACAGCTTGAGAGGGAGAACAGATCTTGAGCTACAAGACTGGAGGACTCTTCACTTTCAGAAGCTAAATCAGTTTGCCAGGCGAAAATTAAAGGTAGCACAAGAGAAATTGAAGAAGTTGAAGGAGAAGCGCCTAGCACGGAAGGAAGGAAAAAGCATATCAGCCCTTGATATTTTGGCCTCAGCTTCGGAGCATGTTTCTATGGACCCTTGAGGGTCATGCATGCCAATTTTGGGCCTGTTTCGGCAACTTTTTGTTTTTTGGCATTTTTTGGGTTTTTGGCCAAAAACTCATAAATTCGCCATTTCAGTTTGATGAGTCGTCAAGGGAAGAGAATGACACCGATGGGTGCCATAATTCAATGAGCAGGTCTCCAGCGATTTTCAGGGCATTTGAAGATCATTCGCCCCCTCAAATTGGCGAAAAACACCCTCATTTTGCACATTCTGCCCGCCATATCAGCAGTCTGCTATTTTCTGGGTTTTTTCACACAGGTACAGTTTTGGATGACTTCCGGACCTCGGATTGAGTTGGTTCCAGTTGCGCCGGAAAATAGACATAGAAATATTTCCAGCAAGCCCTCATGAGCCCCATTTCGACATCGGGAAGGCTACCATCTGCATCCAGCAAGTCAGGGGACCTTTTTCAGGCATAAATATGAAGTATTTTTGTAATTTTTGAACTCCAAAAATCTTCTTTTCCCAAATGTGCGTTAAGCTATTTTTATCATTGGGAAATGATGTAAAGTCAATATAATTTCCGTTTTTAGCAGTTTTTTAGATATTTTATGGGATATTCTGTGCCTTGGGCTTTGCAAAGCCTCAAGGACAAGTTTAGATATTTTGACTTGGCCAATGGGATAGCTAGTTGCTCCATGAGGTTTTCCTCCCTCTAGCCTATTTATCCCATGGTTCTCATTGTAAATCGGAGGCTGAACTTGAGAGAAGAATTAATGCATTGGTCATATGAGCTTTGAAGAATACACTTGAGTTATGATTTTTGGACTGCCTCTTGGATGCTTTTGAGGAATGATGAAGGATTGTTGATGGATTCCTTGACATGGTAGAATGGTATAGTGTCTCTTTATATGTTTTATCTTCTAGTTCTCATTCATATTACATATTTCTTGCTGCTATAGATCAGTAGAGATTGATTTTGAGATATGCCCATGGAGGCACCTCAAAATCCCTGAATCTTCATAGCTTGATGTTTTCTTCTCCCTTAGTTATGCTAAAGAATTTTTAGCTGCTCTTTAGTAACCTAAGGTATTGTTGCTAAGTTTTAATCATAAGTTCTATGTATGTTGAATAGGATGTATGGTTTGCCCTACCTACCTATTAGCTGCCCATAGTTCTGTCCATAAAACTTTCTCTTTGACTGATTTGTTGATCATCTTGTTGAACCAAGGAGGCCTAGTCCCGATCTAGCCCTTTGCCTAAAACTATGAAAGCTTGTTTGAGAAAGTGCCCAATGACTTAGATACTATGTTTAGGCATTCCGGCGTAGTTTATGAGTTGTTAGTTTGTCTTATATTTTCTCCCCAAAGTCTGATAGTCATTTCCCGAAGTTAGAGGGTCTTATACCTCTATGTATGGCTGGAATGTTTGATTTCTATGTATTAATTAGCTTATAGTTATACTTAGCATGATTAATGGCTTGCTATTACATGTTTATTGTCTGCTATTAACTAATTACACTTGAAATCCCTTGTCTTTCACCAACTTGTTGTCCATTCAATCCATTTTGCCCAAAGATCCCTTCTATTGTGAATCAAATCGGCCCTACAACAGCCTCACATCATCACCTCATAGCTTCCTTGACCTGTTTGACCCCATAGCCCAATTTATCTACATCTTGTTATCCAGTTTATGTATTTGATCAGTTTCATCCCTCACAAACTTAAAAACCCAAAAAACCAAAAACATACTTCATAACTAGCCTAATATCAGAACATCGCAAGTAAACACACCGACATCTTTTACACTTATAGAGAGAGCCCTCTCCGAGTCCAGGAAGGCTAGGTCCTTGGGCTCCAAAGCTTGGTTTGATGTTACATCGTCATTTGGCTAGCCAATCGGCCAAATCACGGGACCCTAACATGTTCAATCCTGATTACCACACCGATGAAAAAAACATTCGTAATAACCTCTGACTGCCCATTTTTTTATTTGTGTTTAATTTTCATTAAAAGCTCTACCAAAACCTCCGTAACCATAAACAGATGTTGTAAAAAATGTTTTTTTGACAATTTTGGCCAATCTTATAACACTAAAAACCTCCTTTATAACCTCTACTAAAGGTTATTTTCCTTGTAGTGTTGGTTGAAGATGAGTCCAAAGAAGTGATGAAGGATTTCCACAAAGGAGATTATGGAGGTCACTTATAATGGAAGACCACGACCAACAAAGTACTAAGGGAGGGTTACTATTGGACGACATTGTTTGCAAATTTGTACAATATGGTCATGTGCTACCATGATTGCCAACTTTTCCAAGGTAAACATAAACTTATTCCTTTACCATTACAACCCATTTAAGTTTAAGATCCTTTCCAACAGCGGGGCTTAGATTTTATTGGTGAGATACATCCACCCTCATCCACTCAACACTAGGGAAAATTTTAAGGATAGAAAATTATCTTGAATTTTAAAACATTGGCGAATCTCACTAGTCCCTAATATGAAAACTATAAAATGTTTATTGATGTATTTTTAAAATAATTCAAATTTATAATGATTTTATATATAATCTCTATATAAGGTTGGCTATTTTTAGGGTAAAATAATTTTATATTTTAAAATTTGGGCGAATAATTTTTATAAAAAATGGAAATTGGCAAATCTTTTTTTTGGAAAAATCATCAAAAATTAGCCCAGTTGCGAATATTAGCCCCTAAAATTTTCCATGCTCAATACAGATGGATACTTACTACCAGAGATTACTTCAAAAAGTGGATCTAAGCTATCCAAACTAGGCAAGCTACAAACTCAATTATAATTTAGTTTTTAGAAGCTAACATCTTGTCCTGGTTTCATTTTCCTAGAAATATCATCACGTATAATGTCGCAACCTTCAAATCGAAGAAAATGAAAAAATTTTGTGATGGGTATACCATTAAGTTGGGTCATTCTACAAAATATTATCCACAAGGCAATGGATTGGCAGAGTCCTCCAATAAGTCTTTGATCAACATAATCAAAAATATGTTGGAGGCGAATAAGAAGAATTGGAACAAGAAGCTAATTAATGCACTGTGGGTAGATCGGGTAAGTAGCAAGAAATCCATTGGCATGTCTCCATTTCAGGTAGTTTACAGTGTGGACATGGTTTTCCCTTCTTCATTGGTTGTCCTAGTTATGAAGCTTTTACAAGAAGTGGGAAGTGAATAAAATTACATATAATGCAGAATAAACCAAATGATTCACCTAAATCAAACAAAAGAAGAAGTGTTTTAGGACACTTCCAAGCTCCATGATAAGATCAATCAAATTCATGACAGAAAAACCAAGCAATATGATTTCATGTAATAATCCAAAATTAACATGCAACTAATTGGAATATTATTTTTTTCTTTTTTCATTTAAATAGATGAATAAGGGGGTAGGGAGACCCATAAATCTCTTTAGTAGGAATAAAATCGCTCTTAATGTAAATAGGGATAATCTTAGTAGCTCGATAAAGCACCCTTATGTGTGAACATGGGCTAAATCATGTGGACAAGGTCAATGTTGACCAAATCAATAGTGCTAGTATGGAGAGAGTGGATCATCAATTAGAGACAACACAATGTTAATGGGAGGAAGTCTCCATGAGAGAAGTGGCTTTAATGAGTGGGACCCAAGGTGAGAAGGCTCACAATGCATATAAGGAAGGTGAAGGCAGCCATAGATTTCATTTTTTTTATTATTGATTTTGGGGTTTGTATGACTGTTTATACTCTTCAGCTGTTTAGTAGAGTTTTATGTGCTATTTAGCACAAGGGTGTTCCCGATCGAGAATCCCACACTCATCCTCGAGTGACTTTGAGTGCTTACTTAGGAGAGATTATTATGAGCTGCATGTCCACATTCTGGCATTAGGCCAAGCTTTAGTCTTTAGATACAACGCAATTTCTTCCAGAGTTGTGTTGTGTTGTAGGGTAGAAGTAGTGGAGGATTATTAGGGCCACTTTAAGTGTTTGTTTTTTAGTGGAGATGTAGCCTTTCCATTGGGAGGCCATCAAGCACGGTCATTGAGTTTTATTTCATATTTTGGCACCAGCCCAACCTATTATCATCTTATATAGTGCAGATTACCTCATAGACTGCATTATTCCAGTGAGAATTTGTAGTGGAGGATTCAATGCTTGATTTGGAGGGTGAGATATTCAAGGAAGGGATCAGCCTTTCACTTTGAGGATCTATTAGAGGAGATACATACATTTCTATATCAGTTTCAGCCACCTCGCTCTAGTTATTCAGTCACAGCTGCTATTCATCCTGAGGGCCGCATTCCATCATTTTTCATTTTTGTGTATTTCCGGAAACCCTTTTTGGGTTGTCTTGGAAATGTGCTTGGGAGCTTAGATATTTATTCCCAACACTATTTGAGCCATATATCAGGAGATCTACATGATTAGATTGTCCAGTAGAATTTACCCTCATTAAAACCACACTATATTGTTTCTCCTGCATTTGTATAACAACTTTTTTTCATGTTATGGCATATGTATTCATGGGAGGCTTGTTTTCCTTGATGATATGAGTTGTTCCTGTATTTATTGTACTTATTTGTTGCTCATATGATTAATAAAATGGCTCTATGTTGGAAACACATGTTGGTGTAATGTTATTCACTTCTATTTCCATTATTTTGTTCTATATTCATGTCTTTTCCATTTTTGAATATTACAATGGTATCAGAGCATAATCTTGGCTCAACCTGTGAGTTTCAGCCAATATGCTATCAGAAGAATAAGAAGAAGAAGAAGAAGAGAAGAAGAGATCTATAATAATGGAAGGAATGATTTTTGTCTTATCTCTTTTTAGATATATGAATAACCTCTCCAAGGAGGTCAAGAAAATGAGAATGGAGAGATTCAATGAGACCTCAAGAGGTTTTCAATAAGAGGAAGGTCCAAGCACTTCCTATCAACAACAGAGAAAACCGATATTTCATAGAGCTCCAAAGAGATCCACTATGTCCACTTTCTTTGAAGAGGAAGGTGAAATGCATGGAGATGGAGGAAACTTTGATCATGACATTTTAAGTGAGTATCTTGCAGAATATAATCTTAATAAAGGGCTTTCAAGGAGAATCTAACTCTCCAACAGTTTATCCATATCAAGGAAGAGAAGATACCTTCTAGTAATAGAAGGAGAAAACACAATAGTTTTCTATTGTCTACATTTGATGGGTCATCCATATGCATAGAAAGGGCTTGGAGAAGAAAGTTAGATGCATTATTCCTGCTAGATCCAGTTGCAAAGAGAGAAGCTATTGAGATTGCAGTGCTGCACCTTAAGGGTGAAGAAAATATTTGGTGGTTCATCCATTTGAGACATGCAAGAGTGACTGCTTATGCAAATTTTACTAAAATGTTGATCAAAAGGTTTGATAAGAAGAAAATGTAGGAGCCAGAGGAATATGTCAGTATTATCATTCTGGAGGAAGAAAAACTCCCACCACCACTTGCTACAGGAGTACTTGCATCAGTAGAAGGAACACTTGCACCTTTGCTAGATGGTCTTGATCTATTAACATTTAGAGTCCCATGCATTATTCATGAGATACATGAGGAGGAGGAGACTTATACCAGCACTGGTGTAGTAGTAGAGGAGCAGCCATCATCATCACCAGCAGTTGGAGGAGTCATCACACTAGTAGGAGGAACCCTTGTAGTAGTACAAGATGTTCCCAAGGATCAACTTAACAAGGTATGAAAAAAATTCCACTTCCTTTTATTTCGGGACATCATATGGAGAGTTGTGAGAACATGCCATCAGGGAAATTTCATGACCTAGGGTCAAAGCACACTGCTTATTCGGAGCAATAGACTATCACTGTGTAGAGGAACCTTGACTGGTTCAAGGAGGAGATATATATTCATCCTGGTTTTTCATTGTTGAGCTGCACACAACACTTTGGGTTGCAATGTAGAATTTTGGAGGATAGGATGAGTATAATCATAATCAATCCAATGCATAACTGTATGTTTAGCATTGTGCATGATCATGAGACAACAGATGCACCATCATGGAGATAAAAAGTGTTGTCATTGAGCAGCAATGATGAGTTGGGGGTCCAACTATTATTGGGACATTCTGATGACCATTACACTTGTGTAGCATTGGATAAGCCGATGGTTGATGGAATACTTATTATGATGAATGACATATTCCATTATTATGATCGATCCTTCTTGATGAGCACATCATAGCTCAAAGAGAAGCTTTTGCTTGCAACATGTTTGGAACCTTATGGGTTCAACTTGGTTGATGAGTGGTCTTCATGGCGAGATCTCCAAGAGGTTGTACTTCAACATCTCATGAAGTGCAAATATAGTGATAGGATTTTGGAGGATTGTATTCTCCGTGAGGTGGATACCAATTTGGAGCATGATAAGAGACAACCATGGTTGGATGGATGGGTGAGGATGATGAGCAAGGGGTTGGTGAGCCACTTGCAGAACTATGACACAGGGCATCATGAGGCATGGTTGCGCTGGCTACTCTTGAAAGAGTTTGGCCATCATGTGACATGTCCTATTTCAAAGGGTGTGTTATGGTTTGGGGCATTGCATGACACCCATATGATATGGAAGCAGAATATTTGGTTGTATGGGGAATTATACAAGTCAAATATTATGATGTTACTCCATGATTTTTATGATGATGAGATGAGGAGGCAACAAAGGTTATTGTTGCTTTGGTTACTCTTGGGAGAGTATGGGCTGATATTCTCCCATACCTTGCATGATATTTAGGAGTAGAGAATGACACAATCGTGGTGCAAAGGGGCTACCCTTTAGCTTTGGATGATTATGAGGTACTTCCACATAGGAAGGAGTTGCCCATATGTAGCAGCATTATGTTATGTGACTTTGGCATTGGGCATGTAAAAGAGAGGAGTTATGAGATGACATGGGCCTTATCATAAAGGCCAACAACACTGTCACTTAGGAGTTTGGATTTGCTGATGGAGTGTTCCCGGGATCACTTCACATATGATGCACTTGATGGGAAAGAAGGAGATGAGAGTTATGTAGTGGTGGATGGATACATATATTACTAGGATATGATCTTCTTGACTTGGATCTCCAAGCACAAGAAGAAGGCTTTACATGCAGCATGTGGTTCATTCCTTTCTATTCACCAAGGCCTCATGGAGACATATCAAACCACTATGGGGAGATCATCCATAGACATCATTATCACCTTACTCTCAGTACATGATAAGAGTTGTATTTTTGTACTTATTGATCATATAAAAAATTATTTGCATTCTCTTTCCATCTATATACAATGCATTGCTCCACAAGAGGGCAAGTTTATATTTGGGCTTCATGGTCTTTCTGAGACCAACATCAGTGATGGAGATATCCATTTTTTGTATGTATTTGGAAAAGTATGATGATATGCTTGGTGTTCTCAGTTGATACACAATGCCATTTACTACTTTCTAGTAGGCAATGAAACATGCACAACTAGAAAATGGTTGGGAGACAACTTGCCAGATGATGTTCTGAAACAACAAGTAGAAAAACTGCACTGTAACCACTTGGGAGACTATTGGTACCATCCAGCATTACACATAACCTTCATTATATTTCTCATTTGGATTTTATATTGTGAAAATGTTCTATTCACTCTATATGGGATGGGTTGGACAAGAAAGATTCATGAAACTATAGAGGGGGTCTTTGAAGATCCAATTACCTTTTTTACTATTGAAGGCAACATTATTGCAGCCCAAAATCAGCAACAGATCTAGACATATCATAAGTGGAGAGAGATGTTGAACCCTTAGTTAAACTGAGGGAGGGGGGGGGGGGGGTGAATCATTTTAATGCATTCAAGGTATTGTAAGTCTTTCTTCTACACTTATTTAAATCTTCATTTCATGATCAACTTAATGTACAAAAAATAAACAATATTAATAGTGAGTAGCAGGTATTAAGAAAATTAAATATAGAGTATCAACACATAATCATCATGCACATAGACACTAGATATAAGTAGAAACCCATAAGGGAGAAAACCAAATCTTATTATTGTTGTGATGCAAAGGCAAGCTCCAACTCCCTCTCACCACTGATTTTCTGTAGGCTCCAACCTACAGGAGGCTACTACCTCAATTTTGCAAGCAGAAACTTGAAGGGAAGCTCCAACTCCCATCTATTTTCTGCAGGCTACAACCTACAGGAGGCTCCTACCTCAGCCAACTACAACTGACATCTATCAAGCCACAACTTGATATGGAAGCACCAACTTCTGCACATAACAATTAAATCATATGTTGATTTACCTGGATATCAGCTCTGCTTTTCTCTTCCTTCACTGCTATCCTCCAGCCTTCATATCTGCCTTATATCATCTCTATATCTTCATGGCTTTTCAATCTGCTTCTTCTTTATCTTCCACTCCCAAAACCCCTTTTTTCCATTCTCTAACATTTTTCTGCATATGATGGTAACATCCTTTATAGTGCTCTCCTCACAACTGTTTGCATTTCACAGGGAATTCGAAATGAACAGACATGACTCTTTGCCTTCCACCTTCTCATTTCTTTGTCTAGCTCATTCAAAGGAATATAGCAGTATATACATATTTCAGTATTTCAGTGGAGTTTTTTTTGCCTTCAGAGACTTGCCATTGCATCACAATAAAATAAATAAAAATTTACATTTTCAGTTACAATAAGTATTCCAATTCAACCCATTCAGTTCTTGGCACGTTGTCTATTTGTCTTTTCCGTCACTGTCACTGTCTTTTCAGTTTCCACCGTTATAGTCTAGCTCTGCTGAGTAACTACTTTCCGGATTTTTAATTCTGCCCTCACTGATCCGCGGACTTTTAAAATCTACTCCATTATCTTTCGAAGAGTGTATCGCATTCGTTTTTCAATCTCATTTTTCCTTTCCAACGTTCTGCATTGTAATCCTCTTTTTGTCTCCGATTTAATTCTTTATGATTTTTCTTTGAGCTACATCGGGTCTGCTCTCTCCATCACACTTCGGTGTTTGGCGAGTCCAGTTATCCGACATGCCTTTGTCCATATGATCTCCGCTGATGAGATTGCGATTTAACGAAGGAAAACCTTATACTTTCAGATTTGAAATCCTGTAGACCTTTGCTTTGAATATGCATCACATCTAATCTCTTCATCGCACTTCGCACTTCGACGTTCCTAGTTGTGCATAGCTCTTCCAATATCCTGATGCGATATCCGAAGGGTCCCACCATTCTTGCCACGTGCACGGTGGATCACATTATCGCTATCGCAATACCCCAATAGTTTGTCTCTTCGCGTTTCTAAATCTCTGCCGATGCGATGGATCAATGTAGACCCCACTCCAACTTAACTTCACGATGCAATGGTTGCAATTGACTGTGATATAACGGTTGCAATTGGATCACACCATCGCAATTGGAACATTCAACGACTCTTTCCCTTACTCTTCTGCTGCGCCAATGTAACAAGAGATTTCCGATGTGATACACTTTTGGCGATGCGATGTAGTTCTACGAACCCGATGGATCATTGAACTCACTCTTATAATGTTTTGGATCTGGTCTTGTCACAACTCGCACATAAATTTCACCGATTACGATATGCGATCGCAACGCAATATCGGAAATCGCAACTTCGCATCACTTCTTCATTACTCTACCCGCCGATTGTGATGTGCGCTAGAATATTATGGTCGGATGCGATGAAATCGAGACCGTCCATTCTCCCATTTCATATTTGTGATAATATCTCCACCATCCGCTTGCCTTCAAGCGACTCTTCTTCTTCTCTTTTTCCTGCTTTAATCTCATCTATCCATCTCTTGCCTTTACTGTTGCGATCTAATCGTGACCGTTCATGCACCTCACTTGGATTTCTTCAAAGACTTCTCTGCCTTAGTCTATTTTCCGTTTGCTTACACTGTCCTGCTCTGTGACATCGGTTTCTCCATGCTGTTCCTCCTGAGCTTATTATGTATTCTAAGTGCACTGTTCTCCCCTCTGCTTACTCTCTGTTTCTTTGCTACCTCTGCTTCAATTTTCTGCCTTTGTTTGCTGCCCTCGCTGCCTCTGCTTCTTGTCTTCTCTGCTGCCTTTGTTGTTTCTTATTTTCTCTTTTGCCTTAGTGATAGTTCGGGTGCTACTCATGTCTTCTCCTTTTCCATCAATGACAATATTTCCAACAGTCTCCCCCTTTGGAATTAATGGCACCACTTCAATGCTTCCTCCAGAATTTACTTTTCCTTTGCTTACTTTTCCTCCCCCTTTGACATCAATGGCAAAGAGTTGCCCACTTCTTAGTGTGGTTTCTAAAAATTTTTCCATGCACTGCTCACTTGCTCTAGCTCTGTTGTGACAATATCTATTGACTATTCTCCCCCTGGAATGATGCTTTCTTTTCTGAAACCCTGCATCTCTAGTACTTGTCTTCTATTATTGTTATTATTATTATTATTATTGATCATGTTAGAGAGTAACAGCTACAGACACTACCCCTAGTTTGTCTCTTAGATATTCGAAAGGTTCTTTAGCAAGTGGTTTTGTGAATATGTCTATTGCTGGTTCCTTTGTTGGTACATATTCCAACTTCACTACTTTCTATGCTACTTGTTCTCTGAGGAAGTGGTACTTTATTGGGATGTGCTTTGTTTTTGAGTGAAATACAAGATTTTTTGATATACTTATAGCACTTGTATTGTCACATTTGATTGAAATGGGATCTTCAATTCTTACCTTCATGTCTTGGAGAGTTTTTTTCATCCATATTACTTGTGTGCAACATGTTGTTGCTGCTATGTATTCCGCTTCTATTGTAGATAGAGATATAGAAGTTTTCTTCTTGCTTAGCCATGCCACCAAAATTTTTCCCAAATAAAATGTACCTCCACTTGTGCTTTTCCGGTCATCTATGTAGTTGGCCCAATCTGAATTTGTTTATGCTATCAAAGTGAACCTTTTGCTTTTTGGATACCATAGCCCATAATGTGCAGTTCCTTGTAGATATCTGAATATTCTCTTGATTTCTAGTAAGTGATTTTGTTTTGGTGCTGCTTGATATCTTGCCACAAGTCCTACTGCCAACACAATGTCTGGTCTAGAGGTAGTTAGGTATAGCAGACTTCCTACCATGGATCTGTAAAGTCTTTGATCTATATCTGTAGATCCATCATTAGCACATAGCTTGCATCCAGTGATCATGGGAGTTGACACAGGTTTGCAGTCTTCCATTTGGAACCTTTTCAACATCTCTCTTAAGTATTTTTCTTGTGAGAGGAATGTTCTTGTGTCCTTTTGTTGGATTTGAAGTCCTAAATAGAAGGTGAGCTTTCCAATCATAGACATCTCAAATTATGATTTCATTTCTTCAGAAAATCCTTTTGTTAACTTATCTTTGTTGCTACAAAACATGATGTCATCTACATAGAATACTACAATTAGGAGATCATTTTCATTAGACTTTATGTATAAATTGTTGTCTACTCCTCCTTTCTTAAAACCTTGTTTTTGTAAGTATTTGTCCAACCTTGAATACCATGCATGAGGAGCTTGTTTCAGCCCATATAAGGCTTTCTTTAGTCTGCACACATAGTCATGTTTATCTGTTAAGGAGAATTCTTAGGGTTGTTCCATGTAGAATTATTCCTCTAAATCTCCATTAAGGAAGGTAGACTTCACATCCATTTTGTATACCTTGAAATCATGATAGCGTGCAAAGGCCAAAAACATTCAAATTACTTCCATTTTGGCTACAGGGGCAAAGGTTTCATCATAATCAAGACCTTTGATTTGTGAGTATCCCTTGCATACAAGTCTAGCTTTATTTTTGATTACCTGTCCTTGTTCATTCATCTTATTCTTGAATATCCATTTTGTGACAATGACATTTTCCCCCATGGATCTTGGTATTAACTCCCATGTATTATTCTTCTTAATTTGGTCTAGTTCTTCATTCATAGCATTTACCCAATATTTGTCTTTTTTGGTTTCTTCAAACTTATTTGGCTCTATTTGTGATAACATGGCTAGGTATACTTCTTCTGTCTGTTCAGCTAACTGTCTTCTAGTCTGGACTCCAACGCTCTTGTCCCCAATGATTTGGTCTTCTGGATGATTCGTTTGAGTGTGTCTTGAGGGACCTCTTGAGTTTAGTTTAGTATCTTTTGTTGTCTTGCTCAGTTCATCATTATCTTGGTTCTCATCTTCAATATCATCTGGGGGATTTTCGCATCTTATGCTTCTTGTTTTATTTGGTAGTTCTTCGTCGAATCTTTCATCAATGCTTTCCATAATATTATGCAGTATTTTTTTGTAGCACTTGTAACCCTTACTCTTGGATGCATATCCTAAAAATATTACTTCATCTGCTCTTGCATCAAACTTTCCCAGATTTTCATCATTATTTTTTATGAAACACTTGCTTCCAAAGACTCTAAAGTGCTTGATTGATGCTGGTTTACCATGCCATAATTCGTAAGGATTCTTGTCACATTTTGGTCTTAAATGAGCTTTGTTAAGGATGTGGACAACTGTGTGTATTGATTCTGCCCAGAAGGTTTAGGGAATGTTACTTTCTTGCATCATTGCTCTAGAAATCTGTTGAACTGGTCTGTTTTGCCTCTCTGCCACTCCATTTTGTTGAGGTGTTCCAAAAATTGTAAATTGTTGTTTTATCCCATGTTAATTGCATAGGTCTACAAAATCATAGTTTGTGAATTCACCTCCTCTGCCTGATCTGATGCACTTTAGTTTTCATCCTATTTGATATTCTTCCAGTGCCTTTAATATTTTGAATTTATCAAGTGCTTTAGATTTATATTTGAGAAATGCTACCCATGTCAATCTGGTAAAATCATCTATTATCAACATGAAATAATATTCTCCACTTGGTGTTTTAGTTCTTGAAGGTCCACACAGGTCCATGCGTACAAGCTGAAGAGGCTTACTTGTAGATGATTTCTCTTTGGTCTTGAATGATGTATGGGTCTTCTTGCCCAGTTGGTAGGATTTACATATGGTATTTGAAGGCTTCTTTATTGTTGGCATATCTCTGACTGTGTTCTTCTTGCTTAGACTGATGATGTGGTCAAATTTAAGGTGTCCCAATCTTCTATGTCATAACCATGATTCATCAAGTTTTCTTAGGTGGCATACTTCATTCTCTTCTTTCACTATATAGACATTACTTTATGTTCGAATACCTTTGATCAAGGTCTTTCCTATGGTGCTTGATCCTACTTCACAATCTTGGGCTCTAAAAATAACCTCACAACCTTTGTCACACATTTGACTGACACTTAGCAGATTAGCTTTCAGCCCATCCACAAATAGTACATCTTGAGCCTTTCCTCTTCCATTATCCAGACTGACTGATCCTTTCCCTTTGATTTTCCCTCCTTTATCATTGCCAAATGTTACATTCCCATATTTCTTTTCATCAAAGGTTAAAAACTTGCTTCGATATCCGGTCATATGTTTTGAGCATCCACTGTCCAAATACCATTGGATTTTCTGGTCTTGAGCTATTAGATCCAAGTCACACTTATTCAATTTCTTTTTCCACTGCATGCATCCTTTTGTTTGGTACCTTTTGTTGAGCCCCAAAGATGTCCTTTTCTTTCACCCAATTTCACTTCATTTCCTTTGTCCCTTATCAAATACAGGCTTAAATGATAAATATGATTAATTAAAGTCACTTTAGGAATGTATACAATGACTGACTTGCTATATTTTCATGGTTTTGTTGTTGTAGTAATTTTTGACTAGACTCAGCTACAGAATGCAGCCATTCTGTAGCTAGTTGCCTATTTCGCAGCTATCTTCATGTTCTCATAGGTTACAAGTGTCACTTCAAAGAAAAATGCATATGGGTGAATTCCACAACACTCCCCCATCATTTCTTGCTCTCTATGAAGTCTGAGCAAGAATCTATAGGTGGTTATGCACGTGGAAGAGATCAAAACTAAGAAGCAGATTCGTACCAGGATAGGGACTCTACAGATGTCTCCAGCAAGAGTATGAGGCTTCCACAAGAGTTCTAGTTTGATTTTAATTTGGAAAGACACTTATCCCTATTTCCTCTCAAGGGTAGTTATGTATTTCTTTTATAAGAATGACTCGAGAGATCGAGAGACAACTAGCTAGATTGATGTTTTGTTGTTAGATCTCAAGAGTCTGTAATACTCTGTTTCTGAAGAATTTTCTCTTTAATGAAAGACATTCAACTTCATTGCATGATCTAAGGCAATATTGAGGAGATTTGTATGCTAATCCGGTGGTAGAGGGCCCCTACTACCCGAGAAGCTCTTTGCATATTGTTTAGATAAGTAATTTTAGCCTTGTTTCATTCCTAATTCAAGTACTTTTCTCAACTTTATGTTTTTATGCTCATTCACATCAAATGTTATAGCTAGTCTTGTTCTTACGAATTGTTCAAAAATATCACTAACACTGAATGAGACATAGTTGTGGTGTTTTAGAGTCTAGTTGCATTTTTCTGAATTTCATATTTTTATGCTCACTGACATCAATTGTTACAGCCAGTCTTGCTCTTATGAATTTTTCCAAAATATCACTAACACCGAATGAGATAGAGCTGTAGTATTTCAGTGATTAGTTGCATTTTAGTTTAGTTGTAAAGCTCCGGAGGTTAATGGCACTCTAGTTCAATTCTGCTCACTATATTTCAAGTTTCATTGATTGCATTCTTGTTCAGTTTTGTTTAATGTATTTCCAGTTTCATTAGTTAGTTGTATGCTAGTTCTGTTCCATTAGACTTCAAGGCCTTCATTATTTACAAACTACTCTTGTTATTAATCTCTTCCAACACATCATCATATGGACAGGAATTAGTGATATTAGTTCAAGGCCTTGACTGTTCTGCAATCTCTTATAATTTTACAAATAGCCTTTTTTTCCAAAACTATTCCAAAAGATTTATAACTTTCGAATGAGGCTTAGTAGTGACAATTTGAGTTGCAGAATGGATTAATTTCAGTGTCATAGGATAATTTAGAATAGAGTCACTCACTATGTTGCAGACTATCTTTTCCAAATGTGTTCCAACAAATTTCTAGCCATGGATGAGATTTTCTCTGTGATATTGTAGATTTTTGTTTACTTAGAAGAACCTCATTACATTAAACTTATCCTTTTCTCAAATTATTCCAACATATTTCTAATGAATGAATTGGACTGAGTTCATGTTATGAGTTATTGAGTTCATGTTATGAGATATTTTTCTTGTTAAAGTATTGCATTTTCTGTTCTCAAGTGCCATACATAGTTTAGAATAGGTTTTGCTCTATTTTAGTGTGACCAAAAACTTCTCTTTACCAACACTTAGTTCTTTTCCTCTTAGAATAAAAACACAAAATCAAAAACATTGGAAAAACACTAAACACAACGTAGTGAGAAACAGATACCCAAGCACATATAGTGCACTTCACTTCAACAGTTTACTATCCCTGATTGACAATTTATGATGTCAATTTAGGAACAGTAAGTTGAGCAGACATTTTGGCGCCGTTGCCGGGGAAGTGTAACTAGGTAACCTTGTTTCTTACCTCCCAAAAACAATGACATGCGTAGAGAAAGAGACTCAAGGGGTAGATTCATAAGAAGCAGAAGCTTGATTCCTAGAACACCACTTGTTTCACCAAGACCAAGAGCCAGCACACCTCCAACTCAAACCCACATTCCATCCTTTACTGATCCTAGACTTCCAGAGAACTTAAGATCATATATTCCATTAGAAAGACCTTCCACTTTATCCACTGAACCTGTCTTAGAAGAATATTTTGGGACCCCTGCTAGGGACATAAACTTTTCAACTTCCACAGAAGAATCAAATATGGCAGAAGAAGGGGGAGGAGGAGTTTTTAATGGAGAGCACACACTATTTGGAGGGGGTAGAGGTAGAGGTAGAGGAGAAGGAGGTAGAGGTGCAGAAGGATAAGGAGGCAGAGGAAGAGGTAGAAGAGAAATGGTAAGCTCTTTTGGGTTTCCTATAGTAGATGAAGAAACCAATGAAACCATGAAAAACATTTCACCCTCTGTCCTTCCAAACTTTTATGGACTCAAAACTGAAGATCCTGAAACCTTCTTATTTGAATTTGAATTCCTATGTAGAACCTATGACTACTTACAAGATGCTCAAAAACTTAAAATATTCCCTTCAACATTGAAAGGAGCAACATTAAAATGGTTTATGAGTTTGATCAACAGTTCTATTAGGACATGGGAAGACATGAAACAAGAATTTCTAGAGAGGTATTTGGATTACTGTATGCCATTCAACCATAAGGAGGAAGTGTTTAGAATGTTACAAAAAGAGGATGAAAATTTGGAAGATTTGTTGGAGAGGTTTAGCTATAACATCAAGAGGGAAAAAATGGAAAACTTGGACCAAGATACTTTGAAAGCTCTCTTATTGAAGAAAATTAGAGATGAATGGTTAGATATCCTTAACATGATGGGAAAATGGGATATATCTCAGCTCACATTACTTGAAATAGCTGAATTATGTATCAACCTTTCAAGAGGGAAATCTAAAACTGTAAAAGGACCAAAAGACCCTACTCTTGTAAGGGCAAGTAAGTCTACTTCTAGGACAGTAAGTAGGGAAGAAATAGGACATATGCTTGATGAATTAAAATATGATATTTTAGGGAGTCTTAGTGAAAAAATAGACACCCTTAAGTTACAAAACAAGTAGAAAACTGAATCTGATGCCCTAGCAATATTTTGTCCGAAATGTAGAAAGAAGCATGCCTTGAGAGAGTGCCCTTTGGATGCAAAAGTAGTAGAGACCTATGTAATTTGTTCAGAAAAACATGAGACCAAGATTTTTCCTTCACTTCCTGGTCTTAAAGTTGTCTTTCAAGAAGAAACCCCTACAAATTCCACAGAATCTCTCAATTTTGTCTCTAGAAGGCCTTGGCAAGGACCTCAAACACAAGGATTCCATGATCAACTGTATAATCAACCCCCACCAAATTGGAATTCTTGGTAGCAACCTTGGCCCCAATTCCAAAATCAATCTCAAACTTGGGCACAAGGAGCACAAAATCCCTATGGAAGATACTCTCAGTACTATCAATATCCACCATATCCACATTTCCCTCCTCAACAGAATTTTCAACAAAATCCTCAACAAAATCCTCAAAATACACCACTTCCATTACCATTTCCTCAGAAAACAAATCAGTTACCTGCCCAACCCATACCAAAGCCCAACAATAAAAATCCTCAGAATACATACATGATAGAAGGCCAACAGTTTCCAACTTATTTGATTACTCCTTTATACCTTTGTGATGTTCAACTTAGGTCTGGAAGAATACTTGAAAAGAAGAAACCTTCTATAATCATACAAGAGAAAAACAATTCTGAGGAAGATTCTCTACTGGTGAATAAAAGTCTTGAAGAGAACACACCTTTCCAAGACCCAAACATTGAAAAATCAAAACAACAAGAACCAATAATTTCAACTCCTATATTAGAGCAGCCATCAACATCCACTTCTACACCTCCCTTTCCAGAAAGATTACAAATTGATAGAGGTGTAGAAAGAAAAATTATGGTGCCTAATTATGATTTCCTAGATGAGCGGATAAATGTTTGTATTAAGATCCCATTATTGCAAGCTATCAAGGAAATTCCAATCTTAGTAAAGACAATAAAGGAGTTGAGGATGAAGAAAACACGAGAAAGAATAAGAGAGACAAAGAAAATTCAACTGGAAAGAAAAATAGCAGATATCATGATGGGTAAGATTGCTATTCCAAAGTATCTAGACCCAGAAAATCCAGTTGTTAAAATACACATCAATGGAACTGAGATCCAAAACACACTTACTGATTTAGGAGCAGCAATCAATATCATGAGTAGACAAATCATGGATAAAATGAAACTTCCTAATCTTCTTTTTACACCCACATTATTACAATTAGCAGACAGATTTGTGATCAAACCTGATGGGGTAATAGAAGACATTCTAGTGTCCCTAGATTCTTGGGAGTATCCTGTGGATTTTATGATCCTAAATCCTAAGAGTAATCTAGGAGGGCATCCTATTATATTAGGAAGACCTTGGTTAGCTACAACTGATGCTTTCATTAGTTGTAGATCCGGTGATATGTACATCTCTGATGGTAGTTCAACCAATAAATTTACCTTGTATCCTACAAAAAAACAATTACAGAAATAGATGATACTCAATGGATAGAGGATGAAGAAGACTTACAACCTCTCTTCACAATTTCAGAAATTAGTGAAGATAGCCAGATTTTGAATACCTTAGAGAACTTTGAATCCTCTTCGGAATACAAACATGAAAAATTTCAAGAAGAATCCAACATTGAGTTTTTATCATCAAGACAGATGTCTCTCTATTCCATGGATAAATTTGGCAGATCTACAATTGAAATATTTCCAGGCAAAACTTTAAACATAAACAAGAACCTAGAGAAATCTCAGCAAGAAGATTTAGTCAAGATATTACAGAGACATTCTTCTGCATATGCATGGGAGTACACCGATATGAAAGGTATAAGCCCCAAGACTTGCACTCATCACATCTACATAGAGGAAAATTGTAGACCAATCAGACAACCTCAAAGACGGATGAATCCAAATCTTAGGGAAATTGTTAAAGAAGAATTACAGAAATTGTTAAATTTCAACTTTATCTATCCCATTTCAGATATTCAGTGGGTTTCTCCTTTGGTAATTGTGCCAAAGAAAAATGGTAAATGGAGGGTATGTATTGACTAACGAGAATTAAACAAAGCTACTCTTAAAGATCATTTTCCCATACCTTCCATAGATCAGGTGTTAGATACATTAGCGGGCAAAAATTGCTTCTCATTTTTAGATGGGTTTAGTGGTTATAACCAAATTCAAGTAGCACTTGAAGATCAAGGAAAAACCACATTTACCTGTCCTTGGGGTACCTATGCTTACCGAGTATTGCCATTTGGATTATGCAATGCACCTGCAACATTTCAAAGGGCAGTACTAGGAATTTTTTCATATCTAATACATGATTGTGTAGAGGTATATATGGATGATTTCACATTTTATGGAAACACATTTGAAGAAGCCTTAGCAAACTTGGAATTTTTTTTAAAGAGATGTAAAGAAGAAAATATTTCACTAAGTCATGAGAAGTGTTTTATGATGTTTTCTGAAGGAATTGTTTTAGGACATCACATTTCAGGGGATGGGATTAGAGTTGATGAGTCAAAAGTTGAATTCATCTCTAAATTATCTATTCCAAGTTGTCAAAAATATGTTAGGAGTTTTCTCGGATTTACAGGATATTATCGAAGGTTTATAGAAAGCTTCACCAAGATAGCATATCCACTTTTACAATTACTTACCAAGGACTGTGAATTCAAGTGGAATCCTGATTTCCAGTTAGCCTTTGAGACCCTGAAAACAAAAATCTCTGAAGCACCTATTTTAAGGGGACCTAACTAGAAGTTAACTTTTCATATTTCAACAGATGCCTCAGATACAGCTGTAGGAGTAGTATTGGGACAAAAAGACCTGATTCCTTATGCCATCTACTATACAAGTAAAAATTTGACTCCTTCAGAGTTAAATTATACTGTAACTAAAAAAGAGTTTTTAGTTGTTGTTCATGCCATAAACAAATTCAGACACTATATAACAGGCTATGACACTTTTGTTCACACAAATCACTCTGCAATTAGATATCTAATGAACAAATCAATTACTAATGGTAAAGTTATAAGATGGTTATTGATTTTATAGGAATTCAACATTACCATTCTAGATAGGCCTGGAAAACAAAACACAGTAGCTGATTTCCTATCTAGACTCCAAAACATCAAAGACAACACCCCAGTTGAAGATCAATTCCCTGATGAATATATTTTTGCAATTTCTACTCAAACTCCTTGGTTCGCTGACATTGCTAATTATTTAGTTTCAGGGAAATTTCCTTCAATAATGAATGCAAGAAAAAAAAGAAAGATCATTTATGATAGTGCAAAATATTCATGGGTTGCTAATGATTTATACAAAACAGGTCCAGATTTTATCATTAGGAGATGTGTTCGGGAATATGAGATGCCTGAGATCCTCAAGGCATGTCATGATGAACCTTGTGGTGGAAAATTTTCTGATAAAAGGATATCTTATAAGGTCCTTCATCTAGGATACTATTGGACATCCCTTTTTAAAGATGCTAAAGATTATGTCAAAAGGTGTGACAATTGCCAAAGGGTAGGGAAACCTTCTCCTTCAGGTGAGATGCCATTGCAGCCTCAGGTACATATTGAACCTTTTGAAAAATGGGCTTTAGATTTTGTAGGACCTATTATTCCTCCATCAAGACAAAATAAATATATATTAGTTTGCACTGATTATGTTACCAAATGGGTAGAGGCCAAGCCATTACTTTCTGCTACTGAAGCATCTGTAGTTAATTTTCCTTTTGAGGATATTTTTACTCGTTTTGGTGTCCCAAGGGAAACTGTTACAGATCAAGGAGCTCAATTCACATCAAGGCTAGTGGAACAAATGATGGAAAGGTACAAAATCAGACACATAAAATCTAATCCATATCATCCATAAGCAAATGGTCAAGTGGAATCTACCAATAAAGTCATTGAAGGGATCCTAACAAAAACTGTTCATTTACATAGAAGAGATTGGGCAGACAGGCTTCCTAAAGCCTTGTGGGCCTATAGAACTACATGGAGAAGCACAACAGGTCATACTCCCTATGAACTTGTTTATGGAAAACAATTTTTGTTTCCCATAGAGTTTCAGATTCAAACCTTTAAAATGGTAGTTCAGCTAGGACTTGATCTAACAGAGGCACAAAAGCACAGATTGGAGCAGATTAATGAATTGGATGAGATCAGACAAGATGCAGACCAGAAAACAAGTATAGTCCAATTGCAAAGGACTAGATGGCATGATAAGTACATCAAGAAAAAAAGGTTCAAAGAAGGTGACTGGGCTCTCTTGTTTGATTCAAAGTTCAAAGATTTTCAAGGTAAATTCCAAACACATTGGCTTGGGCCATATGAAATTATGAGAATTTTTGACAATGGAGCAATAAAAATCAGGACAATAGATGAAGATAAGGTCACTTTTTTTGTAAATGGTCATAGATTGAAGTTATATCATAAGCCACTTTCAAGAGAAGAATTTTTCAAGAGATTCCAAGAAAACAATGATGTGAAGTTAATGAAGAAGAATTTTTCTTCTTCATCAACTTAGTTGAATTTTTCTGAATTCAAATGAAAAAAATAATAATAATAAAATAAAGTATAAACATGAAAACTAATCACTGATTAGCATGTTTATACAGAAAAGATAAAGTGAAAATCAGAATCCTTCTCACACTTTAGCTTTTCAAATTTGTTCTTTTTCTGCAAGCAGCTACCACAAAATCATAAGTATCACTCCATCATGTCTCACTTCATTCATATTTCATCCACTCCATTCATTCATATTTCATTCATTCCATTCATTCATATTTCATTCACTCCATTTCATGGTCCACCTCATTTTCATCTCAGATTTTTAAAATTTGATCTCTTTCTGCAATTGAACATTACAAATCATAAGTTGCAGATCACTTTTCATATTTCACTCCACTTTACATTTATAATCCATTACATTTCACTTCACTCATGCTCCATTACACCATATTTCATGATCCATTCTAATTCACTTCATACAACATTCCATTCCATGTCTCAAAGCTCCTACAAGTATATTCTATAGCCAATCGTACATTCTGCAGCAAGCTAGACATTTTGTAGCCAGATATCCTGAAGGAAATTATCCAGCAACCACTTGTTCAGCAGCAAATTGACCCTGCACACCTATGCCAACAAGAAAAATCAAAGGGATTATGAAGACCAAAGAATCAATGATTTTAAAAGGAGTGTTATTGCCTAAATCCACCTTAGGTTGAAGGAAGGCGAGATTCAGGGTAACACCAAACCAAGCTCAATCTGGTAGCTAGCCCTACCAGAACAGGAGAGGGCTCTCTCTGGGTCAATCTCAGGAAAAATGTATCAATAAGGCTTGAGATGACTGAAATGAGTGCTAATTTTAGGCTAGGTATATGAATCAAGGAGTTTGGAATGTTTTTTAAGGGTTTTTGTTGGAAAAAGGGAAAGGTAGTTTTGGGCTTGGGGATGAGGCCAATTTCTTGCAGAGTTCAAGTTGGGGCAAGGAAGGCAATGGATTTGATGTCTTAGATTGAATGAATGGATATAAAATATTGTTGAGGAGCTGAATAGGGCAAGGGGATGCAAGGATCCTCTTCAAACAGAAGAAAACATATAAAACTAAACAAAAGTTTAAGGCAGAGCACCAGCAAACTAATGAATTCTACCTTAGTCACTCATTTGTTTAATTTCAGAAGAAAAGAGAAGGTAAATGGCATACATAAAAAATTAATGAATTTATAATTACATGGAGAAAAACACCATCAAAACTCAGAGCCACAAGGATCCCAACAAGTGCTGCAAAACCCTGGTCTTTCCTTTGCAAAAAATACAGAAGTGTATGTACAATGAAGTGCCAAACTTTTCCCAAGAGTCCAACCCTGAAAATGTCTCAGAAAATAAAATATATAGACAATTCTAACCCCTTCCCATGCCTCTAGGGGTCGAGCTCATCCTTCTAGGGGCTGTTTCAACCAATTCTAAACTAGGAACTGAAATCTAGGCAATCAAACAACTTGCCTCTATATGCTAGGAAACTGATCCATTCACTCACATTTCACCCTTTAGTGAATGAATCTTCTAGAACAAGTAAAAATATGCCCAAATTAAATCATGAACATGCAATTACATCAATATAGATCAATAGTTACATCAGAAAGTAAAACTAGTCAAAACTGGGCGAAATTCTAAGCTGTAGAGTGAAAAATAGGCCAAAATTCTCTATGCGCCGCGCCCAAAAACTCTATGCATAGCAAAACTTTGGAGCTATTTTTGAGGCACTTCCCGAAGTCGAAATTGAGCTCATGATAGCTCGTTGGAAAGAATTGTCTGTCTACTTTCCAACCCAAGTGGAACTTATGGATTTGGATGTAATTTTACCCTCCAAAACTTCAATCTCCCAAGACGGGTTCCTGTGTGTGTAAAAAGTGGCAGAAAGACCAATTTCAAGGTGTTTTTGACCCTTTAGGCCACCCAGAACTTGATGAAATCCTTAAGCCATTCTTGAGCATGCATAAATTTTCATAAAAAATCCAAAAATATCAATTTTTCCTCCATAGGATCTTCCAATCATAAGCGCGCGCAAGGTGGTGCTATGCGTCGGGCAGAAAAACCTGTTTTGTGACCAAAAAATTCAAAATGACAAAATTTTCTCCAAATTTTCTGAAATTTGGACTGAAAGTCCCTCATCTAGTACTATGCTCAGCCAAAGATGTTTCGGCCAAGATTATGTCTTTTCACGCCTCCTCGATGCCTGCAGTTCCGTGGCGGAATCATTGTCTTGTCCATCATGGTGTTTGCAATGTGTACGACAAATTTATGTTTGATTGGTTGAAAATGAGAAATTAGGATTTTGTGTCTTCATTTCCAAGTGCCAAATGTGTGCCAAAGGGAAATGAGGGACTGTGAGGAATATGGAAAAGTGGGGAAAAGTGGAGTTTCTGTCAAGTGGATTTAAAATGTGGGACAATCACTTGACATGTTTGAGATATGAGATTTGGATATTATTTGTAAATGATAGGGAAAGGGATAAGAAAAGGGAGTGAAAGGATTTAGGGATAGGGGTAATGGGAATTTGTTACAAATAATATGGGAGAGGGAAAAAGGTAGGAAATGGTAGGATTTAGAAATAGGAAAAATTTTGACAAGTGCTATGAGTGATTGTGGAAGATAGGGGAATAGGAAAGAACTGTAGCTACAGTAGAACTGTGGAGGAAAGGGAAAACATGGTGGCATATAACAGGGGTTCAACACCAAAACCAAGTTTTAAAACTTCAAATATAAACCCTATGTAGCAATTTTCCAATCCAAAAGATAGGGTTTACATTGACATTCAACTTCTTTGTATATTCCACTTTCAAAACACACCAAACGTCGTCCAATAGCAATTCACAGCCTTACAAACTTACCTGGAGCGAGGAATTTGAGTTAGTTTGAAATTTTGATGAAGAAGTGGTGAAAAACTGCTTGGAGGCTCTATGCGCCGTGCAGTCAGCCCAACGCACCGCGCGCACCATGTGCATCATGCTTGTGTAAATTTACACTGTAGAAAGTGGTCCTATGCGCCACGACCTCCCGGTGCGCTGCGCCTACCTCCCAACGCGCCGTGCACTGATCTTCAACACAATTTCAGCCTTTCAAACCTTGAATTCGCCCTTCGTGATTTCTCTTGGCTTCTTTGATGTTTTGGTATGAAAATGAAATCTTGGAACATAAAAATGATATAAATGCCAAGGATTTAACTTTTGATTTCAAAAACCCATTTTTCATGTTGCAAACTTTGACACTTCACTTTGAAACTTTTTTTTGCTTCTTTGTTGCTCTTGGACTGAATGGCTTGATTTTCATTTCTCTTGCAGGGATGAATGGCCTGGAACTTTGCAAAGGTGACCAGGGCTCCGCCTGAAGATTTGGACAACTGAAAAAAATTGAAAAAATATATGTATGGCATTTTATTACAAAGGACAAATTGACAATTTTCTTCAAAACAGGGTTTTGAAGAAAAGTCACGATCAAGAAATATAACAATGAAATTTTGCGATGAAAACTTATTTTGAGCCTCCCTCTAGCCTGCTGGCATTATTAAACAATTTGGAAGACTGAATTTGTGAAACCCTAGACTTAAAAAGACCTAAAACCCTAAAATGACTCTTTGCTGACCAAGAGATCAAACAGGACTGCAAATGACTTAAAAAATTGATTTTGATGAATTTCGACAAACAGACCTAAGCCAACGGGTACAAGGCACGAGGGGTATGAGTGACAAAACCCTTCTATCAGATAATGGCATGCCCCTAATGGAGTGCAGATGAATGAATTGAATGGGACACCTAAAAATGAAATGCAATAAGAGAAATGATCTCTGACAGGGGGATGAAAAGACCGACTCTAACATTGGCTCCAATGGGGATGGTAGCTCCTTGGAGGTGCCAAGAACTACAGATCTTTGGGCAAGTAGACAGTGCCTTCGTCCATTGGGAAATGGAGTCAAAACATGAAAACTGACATTATGCAGACTGACTCTGACTCAAGGCTAAAACCGAAAAGAAAACATGACTAAAAAATAACTAACCAACTGGAAAGATACTCACAATTGAGCTTATTCATCAAACCTACTCTAATTGTTATTTTCACCACTCGATCAAGTGAAATGGAATAGCCAATGCAACCATGTAAGCATCGTGGCTGCTATTTGATTTCTTCCCAAATGCTTTCTGATACGCAGGAAAAGAGAAGAATCGAAAGGCAACTCCCATGGAAACTCGGAATCAAGTTGACTGCTAATAAACTTGCAAAGCATGAATTGACTAGATGACTTCAAGAATACTGCGAAAGGATCTTCATAAACATAGCCACTGATTTCCATTAACACATTACTGCTCTGGTCCAGGTAATCTTCATAGCTGGATATTAAGATTTTCCTCACATCTGTGCTGGCTTTCTTTGGTGACTGCATCAGGCTGTCAAAAGGATCCTGAATTTCGTGAATAACCAAACTCTGGAGCTGATTCCAAACAGAACAAAAGTCTCCTCTATCAATATCCTCATAGGACTGCAAACCTTGAAATGGGCCTTGTAATGAAAAATCTGTTAGACAAGACAGTGAAGGCAACTTTTGAATAATATTATTATCAACATTCTTTTCTGGCATATGGTTAGCCAATGAAGAAGAACTTTTACAGCAAACATCATCCAAAACACGAGCAATAGGATCATCAAAAACTTGGGAAGACTGCTGCGATGTATCCATTGAAACTGTATGACATCCTACTGGCTTTTCATCTTTTTCTTTAGATATATTACGAAGATTCTTCTTTATGAACTGAAATGCTTCCAAACAAAAGGGTACAGAATTCTCTTGCATCATTAAATCATGTATTTCGGCTTCCACGCCTTCATCTGTAATCTGACCTTCAATTTCGTTTGGTGGCTGCAATTCTGGAGCTAGGGAGGGTTTTGTATCCGAAATGATTTAATCAGTCGTTTTAGGAGAAGATTTCTCATCAACAACTTTCTCAAGAACTTCGCTATCTGTCTCATCCTCAACATTAAACCTGAGCGATTGCTGATTTCCTGGAAGCGGCTCATTTGAAGATTTACTATGCAATTTACCCTTCAAAAACTGGAATGATTCAAAACAAAATGGTACAGAGTCACCTTGTAGCATTTTATCATACGTGCCAGCTTCCATGTCTTCCTCCGCAACTTGACAATCAATGTCTTTCGGGGACTGCAAATCTGAATATGAGAAGTCTTGAACAAATTTTTCATTGCCCTCAAGATTGTCCAAATCAAGGCTTGTTGGCAACTGATTTATGATTGCATGGAAGTTGTCTATGATGAACTGAAACGAATCAAAACAAAAAGGCAAAGATCCTTCACTTACTTCAAAATTTGCTACACTTTCCTCATCATTTTCATAGCTGATATGCATCGGTTGATCATTGTACTCGAACTGCTGAAAGTGAACTTCCTCCTTCCACAAACTAGCTGCTAATTCATCTGCAATATTAACTTCTATTTGGAGAACATAACCATCATCATACTGATCAAACTGAGGCAAATCGTCAGTATATAACACATCATCAAGCATACATGTCAAATCAACAGCTCTCTCTTCTCCCAGATGATCTATAAAACAATCACTATGACAACTGGAGTAAGAAACAAAATGTTTTGGATCAACAACTTGTTCTTCTTCAATCAGCGAGTCATGGGCTTGAACATTATACTCATTCCTTGTGGTGTTCTTTTGCATCATCTCTTCTACTGCACTTACGAACATGTTAAGCTTTACCTCTAGAGATGTTGATTTCTCCAGATATACGTTTTTCATCTCTTCTTCCTTCAACCTTGCCCTTCAGATCAGAAAATGAGCCTCTACATTTACTGCACTATTCTGTATCTCTACAAGTGTTGCAATATTCCTTTCTCTTAGCTGAAACTCCATTTATGGATCCAAGGCACCCGGGTAGTGCAAGAGAGCAGATCTAGGAGAAGGTCTAATATCAGCTGGCATCGAATAATAAACTTGGTTAAATCTGGCAGAAAATTGTTGTACTGTCTCCCCTGGCAGTCTTTTCAGCTGGTTATACTCTTGTATAATCAAGAAAAGGTTCTGTCTGACCACCCACCTGTCGAGGAAAACTTTGACGAACTGCTGGAAATCTGAGATGCTCACATCAGGCAGGGATTTGAACCAACTCTTGACTTTGTCTTGCAAAGAAAGAGCAAACAGTCTAATACTAACATCCTCTTCATCAACTTCAAAAAGATCTAGGAAAGTCTCAACATTCTGCACATGTTGCTCATCGTTGACATTGTTACATTCACCGTCAAATCTTGGTAGATATAGGTCATAATTTTTAGGGAAAGCATGAAGAACAGAAGGTAAAACAAGAGGTTTATACCTATCTGGGACTATATAAGGTGTAGGAGTATATACAAGAGCTACAGGATCAGTTTGGTTTTCTTTAAGCTCATCACTCTGAAGAGAGTCAACATAAGATGTGGGAAAAGTAAGGAGGCTAGGATCAAAGGGAAACTCAGTATTTACCCTTTTTTAATAGGTTGAGTGAAGATTTTGATCACCTTTATCATACAAAAAATTCTGAAAAACTTTCAAGACAACTTCAAGAACAGCAAAGAAGTAATTTGCATGAAAGCAGACTAGATCCTGAATACCATTCCACTTTGGATACCTGAACTTTGTGGAAGATCCTTCCATTTTCGCAGAGAAAGAGTTAATCCTCCAGTGGAGTCTCTACATTGAGTTGGAGTCACCGGGTGAAAGATTTCATCCTTCTAATGTCTGATAGTTGTCCACCATCAATAATCAGATCTGAACTTGATACATGTACTAGGGTGAGACAATCCACAAGTCAAGTGTCACGTTCACAAGCTAGACCGGAGATTGACTGAAGCAACATTTATCTAGTTTCGCTAATGCAAAGTAAGAGCGTTTCGAAGGCTTCCTGGCATAACTTCAGGTTCCGTCTGTAGCTTATAAAACAAGAAACACCAACAACCAAACCATATTCTTCCCCAGTATGGTCGCCACTATGTTATTGCCTAAATCCACCTTAGGCTGAAGGAAGGCGAGATTCAGGGTAACACCAAACCACGCTCAGTCTGGTAGGTAGCCCTACCAGAACAGGAGAGGGCTCTCTCTGGTTCAATCTCAGGAAAAATGTATCAATAGGGCTTGAGATGACTGAAATGAGTGCTAATTTTAGGCTAGGTATATGAATCAAGGAGTTTGGAATGTTTTTTAAGGGTTTTTGTTGGAAAAAGGGAAAGGAAGTTTTGGGCTTGGGGATGAGGCCAATTTCTTGCAGAGTTCAAGTTGGGGCAAGGAAGGAAATGGCTTTGATGTCTTAGATTGAATGAATGAATAGAAAATACTGCTGAGGAGCTGAAGAGGGCAAGGGGCTGCAAGGATCCTCTTCAAACAGAAGAAAACATATAAAAATAAACAAAATTTTAAGGCAGAGCACCAGCAAGCTAATGAATTCTACCTTAGTCACTCATTTGTTTAATTTCAGAAGAAAAGAGAAGGGAAATGGCATACATAAAACATTAATGAACTTACAATTACATGGAGAAAAACACCATCAAAACTCAGAGCCACAAGGATCCCAACAAGTGCTGCAAAACCCTGGCCTTTCCTTTGCCAAAAATGCAGAAGTGTATGTACAATGAAGTGCCAAACTTTTCCCAAGAGTCCAACCCTGAAAATGTCTCAGAAAATAAAATATATAGACAGGTCTAACCCCTTCCCATGCCTCTAGGGGTCGAGCTCATCCTTCTAGGGGCTGTTTCAACCAATTCTAAACTAGGAACTGAAATCTAGGCAATTAAACAACTTGCCTCTATATGCTAGGAAACTGATCCATTCACTCACATTTCACCCTTTAGTGAATGAATCTTCTAGAACAAGTAAAAATATGCCCAAATTAAATCATGAACATGAAATTACATCAAGATATATCAATATCTACATCAGAAATTAAAACTTGTCAAAACTGGGCGAAATTATGAGCTGTAGAGTGAAAAATAGGCCAAAATTCTCTATGCGTCGTGCCCAAAAACTTTATGTGTAGCACAACTTTGGAGCTATTTTTGAGGCACTTCCCGAAGTCCAAATTGAGCTCCTGATAGCTCGTTCGAAATACCTGCCTGTCTACTTTCCAACCCAAGTGGAATTTCTGGATTTGGATGTCATTTTCCCCTCCAAAACTTCAATTTCCCAATACTGGTTCCTATGTGTGTAAAAAGTGGCAGAAAGGCCAATTTCAAGGTGTTTTTGACCCTTTAGGCCACCCAGAACTTGATGAAATCCTTAGGCCATTCTTGAGCATGCATAAATTTTCATAAAAAATCCAAAAATATCAAGTTTTCCTCCAGAGGATCTCCCAGTCGTAAGTGCGCGCAAGGTGGTGCTACGCGTCGGGTAGAAAAACCTTTTTTGTGACCAAAAAATTCAAAATGACAAAATTTTCTCCAAATTTGCTGAAATTTGGACTGAAATTCCCTCATCTAGTACTATGCTCAGCCAGATATGTTTTGGCCAAGATTATGTCTTTTCACGCCTCCTCGATGCCTGCAGTTCTGTGGCGGAATCACTGTCTTGTCCGTCACAATCACTTGACATGTTTGGGATATGGGATTTGGAGATTTTTTTGTAAATGATAGGGAAAAGGATAAGAAAATAGAGTGAAAGAATTTAGGGATAGAGGTAATGGGAATTTGTTACAAATGATATGGGAGAGGGAAAATGGTAGGAAATGGTAGGGTTTAGAAATAGGAAAAATGGGGACAAGTGATATGAGTGATTGTGGAATATAGGGGAATAGGAATGAATTGTAGTTACAGTAGAACTATGGAGGAAAGGGAAAATATGATGGCCTATGACATGGGTTCAACACCAAAACCAAATTTTAACACTTCAAATATAAACCCTATGGAGAAATTTTCCAATCCAAATGATAGGGTTTACTTTGACATTCAACTTCTTGTATATTCCACTTTCAAAACACCAAACGCCGTCCAATAGCAATTCATAGCCTTACAAACTTACTTGGAGCGAGGAATTTGAGTTAGTTTGAAATTTTGATGAAGAAGTGGTGAAAAAATGCTTGGAGGCTTTGTGCGTCGCGCAGTCAGCCCAACGCGCCGCGCCTGTGTAAATTTACATTGCAGAAAGTGGTCCTATGCGCCGCGACCTCCCGGTGTGCCACGCCTACCTCCCAATGCGCCGCGCACTGATCTTCAACACAATTTCGGCCTTTCAAACCTTGATTTCTCCCTTCGTGATTTCTCTTGGCTTCTTTGATGTTTTGGTATGCAAATGAAATCTTGGAACATAAAAATGATATATATGCCAAGGATTTAACTTTTGATTTCAAAAACCCATTTTTCATGTTGCAAACTTTGACACTTCACTTTGAAACTCTGTTTTGCTTCTTTGTTGCTCTTGGACTGAATGGTTTTATTTTCGTTTTTCTTGCAGGGATGAATGGCCTGGAACTTTGCAAAGGCGACCAGGGCTGCGCCTGAAGATTTGGACAACTGAAAAACTTTGAAAAAATATATACATGGTATTTTATTACAAAGGAAAAATTGACAATTTTCTTCAAAACAGGGTTTTGAAGAAAAGTCACGATCAAGCAATATAACAACGAAATTTTGCGATGAAAACTTATTTTGAGCCTCCCTCTGGCCTCCTGGCATTATTAAACAATTTGGAAGACTGAATTTGTGAAACCCTAGACTTAAAAAGACCTAAAACCCTAAAATGACTCTTTGCTGACCAAGAGATCAAACAAGACTGCAAATGACTTAAAAAATTGATTTTGATGAATTTCAACAAAAAAACCTAAGCCAGCGGGTACAAGGCACGAGGGGTATGAGTGAAAAAACCCTTCCATTAGATAATGGCATGCCCCTAATGGAGTGCAGATGAATGAACTGAATGGGACACCTAAAAATGAAATGCAATAAGAGAAATTATCTCTGACGGATGGATGAAAAGACTGACTCTAACATTGGCTCCAATGGGGATGGTAGCTCCTTGGAGGTGCCAAGAACTACAGATCTTTGGGCGAGCAGACATTGCCTTCGTCCATTGGGAAATGGAGTCAAAACAAAAAAACTGACATTATGCAGACTAACTCTGACTCAAGGCTAAAACCAAAAACCATAATAAAAGAAAACATGACTAAAACATAGCTAACCAAATGGAAAGATGCTCACAATTGAGCTTATTCATCAAACCTACTCTAATTGTTCTTTTCACCACTTGATCAAGTGAAATGGAACAACGAATGCAACCATGTAAGCATCATGGCTGCTATTTGATTTCTTCCCAAATGCTTTCTGATACGCAGGAAAAGAGAAGAATCGAAAGGCAACTCCCATGGAAACTCAGAATCAAGTTGACTGCTGATAAACTTGCAAAGCATGAATTGACTGGATGACTTCAAGAATACTGTGAAAGGATCTTCATAAACATAGCCACTGATTTCCATTAACACATTACTACTCTGGTCCAGGTAATATTCATAGCTGGATATTAAGATTTTCCTCACATCTGTGCTGGATTTCTTTGGTGACTGCAGCAGGCTGTCAAAAGGATCCTGAATTTCGTGAATAACCAACCTCTGGAGCTGATTCCAAACAGAACAAAAGTCTCCTTTAACAATCTCCTCATATGACTGCAAACCTTGAAATCAGCCTTGTAATGAAAAATATGTTAGACAAGACAATGAAGGCGACTTTTGAATAAGATTATTATCAACATTCTTTTCTGGCATATGGTTAGCCAATGAAGAAAATTTTTTACAGCAAACATCATCCAACACACGAGCAATAGGATCATCAAAAACTTGAGAAGACTAATGCGATGTATCCATTGAAACTGTATGACATCCTACTGGCTTTTCATCATTTTCTTTAGAGATATTACGAAGATTCTGCTTTATGAACTGAAATGCTTCGAAACAAAAGGGTACAAAATTCTCTTGCGTCATTAAATCATGTATTTCGGCTTCCACGCCTTCATCTGTAATCTGACCTTCAATTTCATTTGGTGGCTGCAACTCTAGAGCTAAGGAGGGTTTTGTATCCGAAATGATTTCATCAGTCGTTTCAGGAGAAGATTTCTCATCAACAACTTGCTCAAGAACTTCGCTATCTGTCTCATCCTCAACATTAAACCTGAGCGATTGCTGATTTCCTACAAGCGGCTCATTTGAAGATTTACTATGCAATTTACCCTTCAAAAACTGGAATGATTCAAAAAAAATTGGTACGGAGTCACCTTGTAGCATTTGATCATACATGCCAGCTTCCATGTCTTCCTCCGCAACTTGACAATCAATGTCTTTCGGGGACTGCAAATCTGAATATGAGAAGTCTTGAAAAAAAAATTCATTTCCCTCAACGCATATGGGTGAATTCCACAACACTCCCCCATCATTTCTTTCTCTCTACGAATTCTAAGCAAGAATCTATAGGTGGTTATGCACATGGAAGAGATCAAAACTAAGAAGCAGATTCCTACCAGGACAGGGACTCTACAGATGTCTCTAGCAAGAGTACGAGGCTTCCACAAGAGTTCTAATTTGATTTTAATTGGGAAAGACACTTATCCCTATTTCCTCTCAAGGGTATTTATGTATTTATTTTATAAGAATGACTCGGGAGACTGAGAGACAGCTAGCTAGATTGATGTTTTGTTGTTAGATCTCAAGAGTATGTAATACTCTGTTTCTGAAGAATTTTCTCTTTAATGAAAGAAATTCAACTTCATTGCATGATCTAAGGCAATCTTGAGGAGATTTGTATGCTAATCCGGTGGTAGAGGGCCCTAACTGCCCGAGAAGCTCTGTGCATATTGTTTAGATAAGTAACTTTAGCCTTGTTTCATTCGTAATTCAAGTAGTTTTCTAAACTTTATGTTTTTATGCTCATTCACATCAAATGTCACAGCTAGTCTTGTTCTTACGAATTGTTCCAAAATATCACTAACACTGAATGAGACATAGCTGTGGTGTTTTAGAGTCTAGTTGCATTTTTCTAAACTTCATATTTTTATGCTCACTGACATCAATTGCTACAACCAGTCTTGATCTTATGAATTGTTCCAAAATATCACTAACACTGAATGAGATAGAGCTGTAGTATTTCAGTGATTAGTTTCATTTTAGTTCAGTTGTAAAACTCCGGAGGTTAATGGCACTCTAGTTCAATTCTGTTCACTGTATTTCAAGTTTGATTGATTGCATTCTTGTTCATTTTTGTTTAATGTATTTCCAGTTTCATTAGTTAGTTGTATGCTAGTTCTGTTCCATTAGACTTCAAGGCCTTCATTATTTACAAACTACTCTTGTTATTAATCTCTTCCAAAACATCATCATATGGACAAGAATTAGTGATATCAGTTCAAGGCCTTGACTGTTCTGCAATCTCTTATAATTTTACAAATAGCCTTTTTTTTCCAAAACTATTCCAAAATATTTCTAACTTTCGAATGAGGCTTAGTAGTGACAATTTGAGTTGCAGAATGGATTAATTTCAGTGTCATAGGATAATTTATAATAGAGTCACTCACTATGTTGCAGACTATCTTTTACAAATGTGTTCCAACAAATTTCTAGCCATGGATGAGATTTTCTCTGTGATATTGTAGATTGTTGTTTACTTAGAAGAACCTCATTGCATTAAACTTATCCTTTTCTCAAGTTATTCCAACATATTTCTAATGAATGAATTGGAATGAGTTCATGTTATGAGTTATTGAATTCATGTTATGAGTTATTTTTCTTGTTAAAGTTTTGCATTTTCTGTTCTCAAGTGCCATACATAGTTTAGAATAGGTTTTGCTCATTTTTAGTGTGACCAACAACTTCTCTTTACCAACACTTAGTTCTTTTCCTCTTAGAATAAAAACACAAAACCAAAAACATTGGAAAAACACTAAACACAACGTAGTGAGAAACATATACCTAGGCACATATAGTGCACTTCACTTCAACAGTTTACTAACCCTAGTTGACAATTTATGACATCAATTTAGGAACACTAAGTTGAGCAGACACCTTTCCTGAGATGATGGACCACATTCTCTTAGAGGACATTTGTGACACTTGTGCCCAAATTGATGGTAGTCAAAATACTTGATTATGTTTTTGAATGGATTATGTATACGAGTGCATTCCCCATTGTTCTTTACTCTCCTTGAGTTTTCATACTTTATTCTTTGTCCAGTCGCTCTGCACTCCATGGATTTATGGCCGTACCCCTTACAATAAAAACAATACCCATGGAAACATTTAGTGTACCTGGTGAAGGGTAGTCCTCTCCATTTGTTTGCTTGAGGTAGTCTTTTCACCTTCTGCATCCTCTGCTAGTTGGAATCGATTCTCTTTGTCTGAAAATATGCAGCAATATGTCCTAGTTTGTGGTAGGAAAAACATCTGACATTTCTCATAGGTGGAAAGAATCTTCTTTGATAGTTTCCGAATTTCATATATTCAGGAGTATATGAGCCATTTTCAGCTGACTGTTTATTTAGTTCGTTCTTTGTCATTTGAGGTTCCTTCTTGTGTCTTTTTACTTCATTGCAGGCTTGTACTTCTGTAGGGACTTTCTAGGCTGCTTCATTGTCCTTAACAACTTTTACAAAAATGATATTTCTGTAATCTTCTTCCTTGGAATTACTTGTTTCTCCTTCATAGCCTATCCCAGTCTTTTTCAAGGGAGATCTTTGAGCATTTAGAATTTTATTCAACTGTTCAGAGCTTTTCATTTAAGAAGAGTTCATTGACAATTTCCTTTGGGAGTTTTCTAATTTCCTTCTTAAGCATACTTCTTCTTCTTCCAGTTTCTCTTGCTTCTGAATTTTATCCTCAATTTTCTTTAGTAGAGTGTTTTGCACCTTCTTAGCTTCTTCAAGCTTTACTTTCAACTGACTGAGGTATTCTGAATTTGGTTATTCTTTTACATATTTGAGGAGAATGTCTTTCAGTTTTTTGCACTTCAATTTAAGTCTTTCTATTTCCTCCAGGGAACTTCTTAGCTCCCCCTCAAGATCTACCTCACATTCTTCATCAGACTCCAGGAGATCGTCTTTGGCCATTAAGACAAGTTTAGAGGTTCCCTCTTCATTGGAGGATTCATTTGATCTTTTAGATGCACTGCTGTCTTGCTGAGCATAAAATGATTTTCTATTTAATCTCTTGCCTTTCTGCCAATTATTTGTTTTGGTTTGCTCTATTTCTTGAGTCTGATTCTTTGTTTTCTTATGAGGACACTTAGAAGCATAGTGCCCAACTCTTCCATAGTTAAATCATTTAAATGGAAGTTTACCTTTATATTTTCCAGAGCCTCTATCCAATCTTCTGAAAAATTTGGCCTCTTCTTCATCAGAGCAAGAGCATATATCTTCTTTTTCTTCTTTGTTCTTCTCTGTCTTAAAGGCTGCCTCCCTCACATTTGACTTCCTCTATGGCAGTCTCATCTCATAGGCTGTTAAGTTTCCAAGTAATTGGTTCATGGTCAGAGTTTCCCAATCAGTTGTTTCTTCTATGGTAGAAACGTTGGGGTTAAAGCTCGATGGTAAAGATCTTAGAATCTTTTGAACAATTACCCATTCTTTTATGGTTTCTCCTAGAGATTTCATGTTATTCACAATTTCTACAACCCTTAAGAAGAAGCTGGCAATGTCTTCATCATCATTCATTTTTATATTTTCAAACTGAGCTCTATAGACCTATAGTTTGGATGTATTCACCTTCTTGTCTCCCTCATGGATGCTTTCTAATGTATCCCATATTTCTTTGGCAGTCTTGTTGTGCATTACTTTGATAAATTCTGCCTCACACAGTCCACTTAAGAGTGCATTCATGGCTTTGGCATTAGCCATAAAATCTTGTTTAACTTCTTTCTCTGTGTCAGAATCCTTTGGGGCATATCCCAACTCCACAGCAGCCCAAAATTCTATTGCTAGAGACATTATGTACGTCTTTATTCTTATTTTCGAAAAGGCATATTTTGTGCCATTGAACACAGGGGCTTTATTTGTTGAGCATGCTTCTAGGCTAGCCATCTTAGGGACCTCAGATCTCCTTTCAATTGTTAAAATGATACAGAAGGAACCTGCTCTGATACCAATTGTTGAACCCTTAGTTAAATTGAGACGTGGGGGGGGGGGGGTGAATCAGTTTAATGCATTCAAGGTCTTGTAAGTCTTTATTCTACACGTATTTAAATCCTCATTTCATGATCAACTTAATGTACAGAAAATCAACAATATTAATAGTGAGCAGCAGGTATTAAGCAGATTAAATACAGAGTATCAACACATAATCATAATGCACATAGAAACCAAATATAAGTGGAAACCCATAAGGGAGAAAACCACATCTTATTATTGTTGTGATGCAAGGAAAGCTCCAACTCCCTCTCACCACTGATTTTTTGTAGGCTCCAAACTACAGGAGGCTACTACCTCAATTTTGCAAGTAGAAAATTGCAGGGAAGCTCCAACTCCCATCTATTTTCTGCAGGCTACAACCTACAGGAGGCTCCTACCTCAGCCAGCTACAACTGACATCTATCAAGCTACAACTTGATATGGAAGCACCATCTTCTGCACATAACAATTAAATCATATGCTGATTTACTTGGATATCAGATCTAATTTTCTCTTCCTTCACTCTTGTCCTCCAGCCTTCATATCTGCCTTATATCATCTTTGTATCTTCATGGCTTTTCAATCTACTTCTTCTTTATCTTTCACTCCCTCAACCCCTTTTTTCCATTCTCTAACATTTTTCTACATATGACGGTAACATCTTTTATAGCGTTCTCCTCACAACTGTTTGCATTTCACATGGAATTCGAAATGAATATCCATGACTCTTTTCCTTCCACCTTCTCATTTATTTTTCCAGCTCATTCAGAGGAATATAGCAGTATATACATATTTCAGTATTTCAGTGGAGTTTTTTTTTTCCTTCAGAGACTTGCCATTGCATCACAATAAAATAAATAAAACTTTACATTTTCAATTACAATAAGTATTTCAATTCAACCCATTCAGTTCTTGGCACGTTTTCTATTTGTCTTTTTCGCCATTGTCACTATCTTTTCAGTTTCCACCATTACAGTCTAGCTCTGCTGAGTAACTGCTTTCCGAATTTTTAATTCTGCCCTCACTGATCCGCGGACTTTTAAAATCTATTCCATTATCTTTCGAAGAGTGTATCACATTCATTTTTCAATCACATTTTTGCTTTCCAACGTTCTACATTGTAATCCTCTTTTGCTCTCTAATTTGATTTAACATAGGAAAAACGCAGATTTCTAGACTTGTAATTCTTTGGGATTTTGCTTTGAGCTGCATCGGGTCTGCTCTCTCCATCGCACTTCGGCGTTCGGCAAGTCCAGTTATCCGACATGCCTTTGACCATCTGATCTCTGCCAATGCGATGTGTGGAGGGTCCCACTAGGTAGTACCTCGGCATTTCAACATTATATGTTATATTTCTCCTTTACCCATCGATGCGATTTAATGAAGGAAAACCTTATACTTTCGGATTTGAAATCTTATATACCTTTGCTTTGAATCTGCATCGCATCCTCTCTCTTCATCGCACTTCACACTTTGGCATTCCCAGTTGTGCATAGCTCTTCCAATCTCCTGATGCGATATCCAAAGGGTCCCACCATTCTTCCCACGTGCACGGAGGATCGGAATACCCCAATAGTTTGGATCTTTGCATTTCTGAATCTCCCCCGATGCGATGGATCAATGTAGACCCCAATCCAACTTAACTTCATGATCCAATGGTTGCAATCGACCATGATCTAACGGTTGCGATTGGATCACACCATCACAATCACAACATTCAATGACTCATTCCCTTTCTTTTCCGTTGCACCGATGCGACAAGAGATTGTCGATGTGATATGCTTTCGGTGATGAAATGTAGTTCTACAGACCCGATGGATCATTGAACTCTCTCTTATAGCTTTTTTGATCTGTTCTTGTCGCAACTCGCACATAAGTGTTTCCAATTGCGATATGCGATCACACCGCAATATCAGCAATATCAACTTCGCATCACTTCTTCATTACTCTACCTGCCGACTGTGATGTACGGTAGAATATTATGGTCAGATGCAATGAAATCGGGATCGTCCATTCTCCCATTTCATATTTTCGATAAGATCTCCACCGTCCTCTTGCCTTCAAGTGACTCTTCTTCACCTCTTCTGCATGCTTTAATCTCAGCTATCCATCTCTTACCTTTACTGTTGTGATCTAATCATGACCGTTCATGCAACTCACTTGGATTTCTTCAAAGACTTCTCTGCCTTAGTCTATTTTCCGTTTTCTTACACTATCCTACTCTATGGCACCAGTTTCTCCATGTTGTTCCTCCTGAGCTTGTTCTATATTGAGTGCGTTGTTCCCTCTTGAGCTTATTCTATATTCTAAGTGTGGTGTTCTCTCCTCCGCTGCCTCTCTGCTTCTTTGCTGACTCTGCTTCAATTCACTGCCTCTGTTTTCTTCCCTCGCTGCCGATGCTTCTTGTCTTCTCTGCTGTCTTTTTTGTTTCTTCATTTCTTTTTTTCCTTAGTGATATTTCGGGTGCTACTCATGTCTTCTCCTTTGCCATCAATGAAAATATTTCCAACAAGAGAGACAACGTTGGTTAGGCAATTTGATCTATCATGTTCAACTACGAAGCCCACTTACATTGCAGGAACAAGCGGTGGAAGAGTTTCTTTATGACTTACCACTTTGGAGGGTGACCCATTTTGTGTGGATGATAGCTTGGGGATTGGAGCTTCACATGGTAATGAAGGTTCCCAACATTTTTCAGACTCCATTACTCAAGAAGGCCTCTAGAAAACATATAGCTGGGGATATCCCACTTCTTCATGATGAAATCCATTTGGATTTTTCACCAAAGGAAAAATTTTACACTTTGGAGGTGCAACTATGGGACAGATTGATGAGAGAGCATCTTTTTCAGTGGAGGAACTTATCATATGAGGATTCTGCAAGAGGAGGAGAGGAGCATTTTCAGTTCTATCCTTGTTGTTGCTTGAGGACAAGAAACATTTGGGAGGGGAGGACAGTAATATTCCAAAATTAGCATGCGGCTAATTGGAATATTAATTTTTACTTTTGTCATTTAGATAGATGAATAAGTGGGTAGGGAGACCCATAAATATCTTTAGTAGGAATAAAATCCCTCTTAATGTGAATAGGTATCATCTTAGTAGCTGGATAAAGCACCCTCATGTGTGAACAAGGGCTAAATAATGTGGACAAGGTGAATGTTGACCAAATCAAAACACTGGTATGGAGAGAGTGAATAATCAATGAGAGACAACGTAGTGCTAATGGGAGTAAGTCTCCATCAAAGTAGTGGCTTTAATGAGGGGGTCCCAAGGTGAGAAGGCTCACAATGCATATAAGGAAGGAGAAGGCATCCATAGATGTTATGTTGTTGATTATTGATTTTGTGGTTTGTATGACTGTTTGCACTCTTCAACTGTTTAGCGGAGTCTATTGTGTTGTTTAGCACAAGGGTGTTCCCGATCAGGAATCCCACACTCATCCTCGGAGGCCTTTGAGTGCCTACTCAGGAGATATTATTGCGAGGTTCATATCCACATTCCAGCATTAGGCCAAGCATCAGTCTTCAGCTACAATGTAGTTTCTTCTAGAGTTGTGTTGTGTTGCAGGGTAGAAGTATTGGAGGATTATTAGGGCCATTTTCATTGTTTGTTTTTGAGTGGAGAGGTAGCCTTTCCATTGGGAGGCTAGCAAGGAAGGTCATTGAGTTTTATTTCATATTTTGGCACTAGGAAAACCTATTATCATCTCCTACAGAACATATTCCCTCATAGATTACGTTATTCCAGTGAGCATTTGTAGTGGAGGATTCAGTGCTTGGTTTGGAAGGTGAGATCCTCAAGGAAGGGATCAAACTTTCACTTGGCAGATCTATTGGAGAAGATACATAAATTTCTATATCATTTTCAGCCATCTCCTTCCAGTTATTTAGTTGCAGCTGCTATTCAACCCTAGGTTTGTATTCCGACATTTTGCATTTTGTGTATTTCCGACAACCCTTTCTGGGTTGTCTTGGAAATGTGCTTGGGAGCTTAGACCTTTATTCTCGGCACTATTTGAGCCATATATCAGGAGATCTACATTATTACATTTTCCATTAGGATTTACCCTCATTAAAATTGTTTTGTATTGGTTCTCTTGCATTTGTATAGCAACTATTTTTCATGTTATGGCATATGTATTCATGGGAGGCTTATTTTCCTTGATCATCTGAGTTGTGCCTGTATTTATTGTACTTATTTGCTGCTGATATGATTAATAAATGTATCTATATTTGACACACATGTTGGTGTAATTTTATTCACTTTTATTTCCATTATTTTGTTCTATATTCCTCTCTTTTCCATTTTGGAATATTACATTTCAAGATCGGTGATTTAGTACTCCATTGGGATGCCAGGAATGAAGAAAAGGGTAAGCACGGGAGGTTTGATAATTTATGGAAAGGACCTTTCAAGATTGTAGATTCTCAAGGACAAAAAACATATCTCTTGGAAGAAATGGATGGGAAAAATTTCTTAGGAGGGCTAGTTAACGGTAGGCTCCTGAAGCACTATCTTTTTTTATTTGAAATTTTGAAAAAAAAATCATTCTCATTTTATATATCAGTTTGATATTCCTGCAAGTGTGAAGTGGAAAAGCACTGGAGTTCAGATCCCGAAGTGAAGGCCATGGATCTTCATTGATTTTCTACCATTTCAAGTTCAGTTTTTAGAAAGGTAAGTTAAGTTTTGAGTCATCGTTTGAGTCAATTTCAGTTAGTTTCAAATTTAGTTTGTTTCATTAATTTTTTAGTATTTAGTCATGCATTTCAGTTTTAATTTTTTGACCGTATTGGCCCAATGGTTAGGCACTTAGTCTACGATGTTCTTGACACCTCCAAGGAGCTTCCATCCCCAATAAGACTGATGTTAGTGTCATAATTTTCATTCTACCATCAGTGATCAAAATCACTCTTTTCATATTCATTTTAGGGGTCCCACTCAGAATTTTTTTATCATTCCATTAGGTCATGCAAAACATTGATTCATTGATGGTAGCCCTAGTCATAAAACCTCACTCTCCATCAGAATTTCACATTTGTTGACTCACCTTCATGTCTTTATGAGCATTAAACAATCTTAAAAACTCATTTTATTATGTCATTATGTCAGTCAAAGTCAAACATGGAGTCAAGTCATCCAAGGTCCCATTAGGTTAATTAGGTTTCATTTTTCAAAGCTCATAAATATGCTATTTCATCTCAATAAGGTCAGAAAAGGTGTGAGAGTGACTCAAATAAAACTTTCTCAATCATCTACAGAGGATTTATTAGCATGTAAATATCATTTTCAAAGTTGTAATTTTGGTTTGAGAGTATGATTTTCATACTAAAATGTAATTTTATTCAAAATAGAGATGTAATTTAATGCTCATAATATCTAATAAGTTTTGTCTGAAGCTTCCAACTCAAAACTTCGCATGCCAAACTGAAAGATAAAAGTGCCAAACTCCAGCAAAATCATCCCACAAAGAATAAAAATCAAAGGAAAATGGTAATCGGCAATTGTTTTCAAAAAGTTGAAATGAACATTAGAAAATTAGGTTTTTAAATCCAAATTCAAATTCACTTGAGTATTTATGACTCCTTAACTTCATTTCAAATTCATTTGTCTTCTCCAAAGACCAAGAAAGCGCTTTAAGAGACAAAAATTTCAAGTTTCTGGGTGAAATTGGGAAGAACTGATCAGAGGGCGCAAATGATGAAGGCATGGCGCAAATACACAGTTGAGGGTGCAAACGCTGAAGGTAGGGCGAAAATGCACAGTTGATGGGGAAAACACTAAAGGAAAGGTGCAAATGCATAGTTGAGGGTGCAAATGCTCTGTTGAGGGTACAAATGTTCGTTGAGGGCGCAAATGCTTTGTATATGGCACAAATGACCAGCAAGCCCTAGAAACGTGTTCAAGTGGCAAAAATTTTTTTCCAAGGCTTCACCAACTCACTCATTGACCTCCAACAAATCAGTAAGAAGCTCATGGCATTAAAAACCATTTTCACAAGTTTATGTGTTGAAGTGTTGTCAAAATTGAGGTTATAATTTTGTGTTTGAATTGCTAAAAAAAAGCCTAGTATCCCATTACACTTGTGAAAACTCCCAAATTTCACTCCCTTACCCTTTGCATCCTTCCGACACTTACAAAAACCCATTCCCAAACTCTTGATTTGTAAAATACACTTTTCCTAAACCTTTCTCCCAAAGCCCTTAGCCCTAGGTGTTACATCTACCTAGGCTCCTAATTCCTAAATCCTTATCCTAAATCTCATTATACTACTACTCCATATCCCCTCCCCTATTTAACACATCTCTAGCAACATCTCCCTCATTTTCCCTTTCCCATTACCAATTCCTATAAAAATATTTCACACCATCTACTTCCCTAAGGTTTTTCCAAAAACACCATGGCAGAAGAGGAAGAAAACACGTCATTCAGTGAAGGAGAGGAAAAAGAAGTGAGGAGGCCTCATAAATGGGGAAGAGTACTAAGACTTGAACCTACCAACACTAGGGAACTCTTGGCTTATCCATTAACTATGACATGCTTCAAACATGTTAGCTGTTATGATTTTTGTGAGAAAATTCAGAGGGTCCAACACCATCCCATGTTGACCATACTTTTCATATCTAGACTCCATGAAAACCAAGTTACTTTAGTTGGTGTCACTTTTACTTTATCAACTGCTATTATTTCAGTGGCCACCAGGATCCTGAATGTTGGGGAGAAGTGGTTCAAGAAAGGTAATTTGAGGAAACATGAATTTGACTTATTTTTAAAATCAAGACACCAAAATCAAACAAAGAGGTTATTTCCTTATTTTCACTGATCAGGAGTTCATGATTTTTTCTCAAAATTCAAAGTTACAGGATTGGGTTGAAACTAGGATGGCTACGTAGATATCATATTCCTAATTTTGGCGCCACGACGGTTCGAAAAATTGATGTCATATGAGGGAGATATCGCATTTTGATCGAAATGAAAAATAGGCAAATTTTCGAAAGTATGACCAGGTTTGAATAAACAGTCAATAAGGTGGAGGTACAGTCAGAAAAAAGGAATATTCCTTCGAATGTTCCTTTCCACCAAGTCAATCAATGGATGACAAGTGTCACTATTTTATTTTTTGTATAGGTTTGGGAGAGCCAATTAAAGGGTGTCACGTGGCTAGCCCTGAGGTTGCCACGTGTCCTTGAAATGGCATGGTAAAATTTTGGTTGGGTCCGCAGGAGTCGGCCCCTAGACCTCCCTCTGGGCACGCGCTTGTTTTACCAACCGAGCTACATGTTGTGACTTAACTATAATGGAAGTCAGGTTATATTTATTATCTGTTGAAAATTGAGTTGGGGGTTGGGAACCGCCAACGGTCCCCACAACGTGTGTTCACATGGAAAAAAACGATGCTAACTCCAAAAAACCGCGGATAAAATGTTAATCAAAAGCTCAACCCACCAATAGTTCTGACGTTTTTGTCACATGCAACCATCAACAAAAACTCCGTGCGGTTTATACGCTAACCAACCTTCAGTTGGAGTTCAAAACTATTAAACTGGAGTTCCACCGTGGGTTCCGCCCAAGGATTATGTAATCGCGGGTTTTGGAGGAGCGCATGTGAACACCCCCAATCGCAACATTTAATGCAATAATTAGATTTGGTGGAATTTTAGGGTCGTGCCTAAAGTGGAAAAATTTGCCATTTTTTAACTCTAGTTAAGTGGAGTTCTCCACTTTTAGTGGAGCTTTCCTAGGTGAAACTCGGCAAAAGTGTAGGAGGCCCAAATTTCGACCATTTTGAGTGAATGAATAGTCATTTTTGACTAATTGGAGCATTATGGAGCCATTGGTGTAGAGAAAACAGCCATTAGAGCACTGTAACTACATGTAATAGAAAATTTTTGATGAAAGAATATGGACATGCCATTGGGATATGGACCAGCAGATGTAGCCCTGGAGGGGTGAACTACTTCATCATGCCTACTATGTAAATTTCATGTCGTGACTTATTTCTCTATTTTACACTTTTTTTCATTGTTATTTAAGCTTGTTTTATGCTTCTAATTCACTAAAAATCATCTACAATTCATGGAAAAACTCATTAATCGTTATGCAAACTAATGAACTGATTATGCACATGTTTTTAAACTGAAAAGACACTTAGCAAAAAAAAACTAATAAATTCATTTCAGATTAGGTTGGTATCGGTGCTAGGGTTTATTCTCTAGTGTTGTTTATTGCAAAGAATTGTTTAACTGTTTTCAAGTTTTAGATGCTTACAAGGCTCAAACTCAAAAGAGGAGAAGGAAAATTGCTAGAAGCAGAAGGGTCTCAAAAAGAGCCATAGCAAAGGAGAGAAAGATTGCCACAATCTCCACCACCTAATTCACCTCCTAAAGAAGCAGAAGCTCCATTAAGCATGCCTCATGAGGAAGGATAAATTCATGAATAAGTTGATCCGAAGGAGGAAGAAAGAGTGTTCAGGAAAGAATTTCTTGACATGACTGAGATGGTTAGAATCCTTTATCAAGAAAGGAATGAGAGGCTGGAAGGAGAAGGATATAAAATCCAAAATGAAGAACAAGGATCTTCAAGAGGTCACCATGATGAAGATAAGTCAAAGCAGGGAAATGGAGGAAATGGAGGCAATGGAGATTCATCATCCTCACCCTCATCATCATCATCCTCTACTTCTTCTTCATTACATCAGCCACACAAGTCCAAGAACACTGGTAAAAATCCTTTTTTAAAACTTGATGTTAAGTTCGAATTGCCAATGTTTGATGGTGAAGTAAATGTATAAGATGTTGATAATTGGATTAGGCAATTGGAGGTATATTTGAGAATCTAGAACCTTTAAGATGATGATACCGAAATTCAATTAGCTTCATTGAGAATGGAAGGTGCAACACTTTTTTGGTGGGAAGCCAAGAAAAAGGAGTAAATCAAGAAACATGGTAAGATTATTCTATCATGGTCAGATTTCATTACAGCTATTAAACAATAGTTTTATCCATTAGCTCACATGTAGAAATCCATCATGAACGGGCAGAAATTTAGGCAATTAAAGGGACAAAATGTGCAAGAATACACCCAAGAAATTAGGAGAAGAGATCTTTTATTAGGGGTGGATTTTCAGAGCCAAGATACTTTGCTAAAGTGCATAGAAGGCTTACATAGCTACCTAAAACATACTATTTTCATGTTTAACCCCACTAGTCTAGATGAAGTATGTGTTCAGGCCACACATCTAGAAGCTAGAGGGAAGAACATTTCTAAAGAGGGTAGGAAGAAACCTTTTAAGGGTAAAGCCAAGGAAAAGACCTCAAAAGGTATAAAAAAAAATAATGCATATGTTAAGAAAGAGGAAGAAAAAGTGGTTTGTAAACATTGTTCAGAATAAGGTCATGATGAAACTCATTGTTGGAAATTACATCTTGAATTGGGGCCAAAGAAACCCAATAATAAAGGGAAACATAAAACTGCTGCTACAACTCAACATGATTTAGGATCTGATTCAGATGATGAATCTAAAATTACAACCATGGGATTGAAGAACATGAATTTGAGATAAATTTAAAATAAACCCAGTACCAGTACATCAAACTGTCACATAAACACTCCAAATGAAGAAGAAAGAATAGAACGGTTTCATGTGAGAGTCATATCCAAACATACCAAGATTGACACACTGTTTGACAGTGGGTCATAAGAAAAATTAATGTCTGAATATTTTTTCAAGACACTTAACCTTGACACCATACCACATCCAAAACCATATCCATTGGGTTGGATTTGTAAGGATGCAAATCTACAAGTTTCAAACAAATATATACTGAGGTTTGCAATCACTGCAAATTTTGTTAACGTAGTTGAATTAGATGTGGTTCCGCTTGAAATCATTGGTATTGTATTAGGGAGTCCTTACTTGTATGACAGGAAAGTGATCTTCTATCTCCATGAGAACAAGTATAATTTCTTCAAAAATGAAAAGGAGCTCATTGTTAGAGCACATCGCAAGAAGAAAAACGTTGCTATGGTAAATGCTTGATAGGTAAAGAGGCTGGTAAATTCAAGTAAGAGTTTTGTTATTCTTATGATTAAGCCTAAAGCTGATATTAATCATCAATCATTTGAGGGATGTGATCCTAAGTTGAAATAAGATTTATATGATGTGGTTAATGGACATCATGAGATGTTTCAGGAGCCAACAGGATTGCCTCCAAAAAGGGAAATTCAACATGAGATTCAGTTGCAACAAGATTGTGCTCTTCCAAACATCGATATATATCACATGTCAATAATGGAGAATGCTGAGATAAAGTGGAAAATCAAATAGATGATGGATAAAGGAATCATAAGGCCAAGCACCTCGCCATTCGGTTCACCCATAGTCTTTTTACCAAAGAAAGATGGGACTTTGCACATGTGTGTAGATTTTTGAACTTTGAACAAGATTATGGTAAAAAATTGTTACCCACTCCCAAGAATAGATGATTTTCTTGATCAACTGCAAGAATAAAATTTTTTCACTAAGTTAGATTTATGAAGTGGATATCATCAAGTAATAATTGCAGAAAGTGATATATGGAAAACTGCATTCAAAACCAAACAAGAACTCTTTGAGTGGCTAGTTATGCCTTTTGGTTTTTGTAATGCACTGGAAACTTTCATGAGAGTTATGGATAGTGTTTTGTGCCCATTCCTTGATGACGTTGTTATTGTGTACTTAGATGAAATTTTGTTTTTCAACAAAAAAAGAGAAGATCATATCTTGCATGTGAATAGAGTATTTGATATTTTGAAGAAGGATAAATTGTTTCTTAAGATGTCAAAATGTGAGTTTGGAAAGACTTCTTTGGTCTATTTGGGAAATGTTGTAGGAGGAGGAGAATTGAGGATTGATATTTCTAAAGTGGAGGCCATTGTGAATTGGCCCACACCCAAAATAGTAACCGAGGTAAAAGTTTCTTAGGTGCATCTTAATATTGGAGAAATTTTCTTCCATCTTAACTCCCTATGCATGCAGTGACAAGTGTGAATAAAGGCTTACAATGGGGAGGCAAATAGCGTCAATCTTTCGAAGCTTTAAAAGACAAGATCAGTTCAGCTCTATTCCTTGCATTACCAAATTTGCGATAACCATTCGAGATTCAAACCAATGCTGGTGATTATGCCATGGGCGTAGTACTTTTGTAGCATGGTAAGCCTATCACTTTTCATTCTGAAAATTTTAATGGTTTTGTGACTAATTATTCTACATATGACAAAGAACTATATGCGTTGGTACAAAGTGTCAAGAAGTGGAAACACTACTTGATGTGTAAAGAGACTATTGTACATACCAATCACCAACCATTACAATACTTGCAGTCACAAACAAAATTGTAGCAATCAAGACATTTCAGGTGGATGGAATTTCTTCAACAGTTTCACTTGGTTATAAGGTACAAGAAAGGTATATTCAATAAAGTTGTAGATATGCTTTCAAGACCAATCATTGGTGCTTCTACTTTACTCAAAAATTATTATGTTGTACATGAGAGTTACATAGAACAATATGCATGTGACATTGATTTTCAAGATGTGTATTCTAGTTTGAGTGAAGGGAATCAAGTTGAAGAAAAAGATTATCACATGCATAAAAATTTGATGTTTCATTTGGGCAAGCTATATATTCCACATGGAGAGAGGCTATAATATCCCAAAATGGAGAATGCAGTAATACTTTACACAATATAAGAACTTACAACAAGATAAACAATAAATCTAAGTACAAATCCGAATATGCAGAAAGAGCTGAGCCATTTTATTATATTGGAGATGATTTAGCTACACAAGTACAAAATATAGGTATATCTAGCCAAAAAGATGAACAAGGACGACCCTAAAAACATGTATGCAACATGTACAACGTAACTGGAGAGGCTCTGCAGCATATACTACAGTGTCCCTTCAGTAGAATATGAACATATATTTGCAGGATGAAAAGGGAAATTTAGATCTACTCAAAAGTGGAGCTCAGATGATGCCAAGATTTAAGATCTGGCCAATGTGATGGATTCCCAAGATAACCCAGAAAGGATTTTCCAAATCTACAACTTTGGAAAATAACCTCCCTAGGATTTGATCCTTGATCTGCTGGGAAATACAGATCTGAAGAATAGATAGCTGAAATGTGTGATCAAATCAGATCTATGCTTGAAGGGTTGATCCCTTCATCAGATCCATGAGCTGAAAGCTCTAGATATACCTTCTCAATCCTCCAATGATGAATTCAGCTGCTGCAACAAAAATTCCAATAGAAACTATGCTTTGAGGGAAAGAGAGGCCTTATGCCTGCTAAAAAATTCTTCAATAAGCTCCAGGATCATGGTAATACTGATGGCAATGTGAAGGAATGATCCTCCACTAGATTTCTAGCTGAAGTACTAGCAACTTCCTTCCTCCTTTCAGATCTGCAACATGGACAACGTTATTCCTGAGGGGAATACTACAGCTAGGAGGTCAATAAATTTTGGCCTGATGCCAGATCTACAATGTGACTATGGGAATGCTGATATATAAGCCCAAGTGATGGGAATAATCCCTCACCTTGTTCTCCAGCTGAAGTACTGAATACAACTTCCACCTTCCAAAATGATCTTCAGAAATCTGCAGATTTCCGAATATGAATGTTCTGCAAAAAGTAGAAAAGGAAATGGCCCTTAAATCCTGATCTATAATGAAGTAAATCCTCTTCCTTAGAGATCACTCAAAAGAAAGAGGTGGGATTCCAACCCAGGAACACCCTTTGCTAAAAAACACCTGCAATCTCTACTAAAAAGCTCAAGAATGCAGTGGAATGTCACTTGACAATTCCAGATCTAAAATATCATACATCAAATAATCCAAGATTCCTTTCACCTTTTCCTTCATCTCCTTTATAATGTTTGAGCCTCCCCAAGGCTTGGCCCTAATCTCAATTGCGCAGTCTCATGTGGACAAGATCCTCTAAGTGGGACTGTGCTGTTTTACCAAATAAACCAAACATTCTAGGTGAAATGTACACCTCCTCCATCATGTGTGCTTCATTTGCACATGATCCTCCATCACTTGATCATGAATGCTCAATGATCCTATGTTTGACATCTTCAAGATTTTATTTGACTAAATCAACTCTCCATGATATTTCTCATTAAATGAGACATGATCTCCAATCTCATTCACATTAGTAGTTGCTTAAATACCTCTTTTTGTAGATCCAAGATAAATTAATCAACATTCACACACACAAAGTGGATATTTATGTTGGGAAAAATACTGAGAGGGGGGCGGTGAATCAGTATTTAGGGCAAACTGAAACTTTTTACTTTTTCATGCTCTAAAACCCATACACTACTTTTATGAAGCCAACTAGCGTATATACGCGGATATCCTTCATAAAACTCGTGTATACACAGAGATCTAATTATGCCATTAGTTCTTCACTTATATCATTCCATCATTCATTCATTAGATGTTCTGTAAACAGTAAACATGTGCAGTAAGAACAGAATAAACCATCACACATAAGCATCACACATGAACACCAGGATTTTAGGTGGAAACCCAAGTCGGGAGAAAACCACCGCTGCAGTTGCTCAGCCTTCAATATTTTATTATAGAGAAAACATCTTACAACATATGTGCTGGTGCAGACTCCTACCAGTACGCAGGCACCCACCTGCACTCGTTTACCAGCCTCTCCTGGAAGGGAGCTCCAACCCCCTGACTCGTTTACCAGCCTCTCCTGGAAGGGAGCTACGACCCCCTGCTCTCGTTTACCAGCCTCACCTGGAAGGGAGCTACTACCCCCTGACTGAAGGCTACAACCCTCAGCACCTCTATGGACCACATTTCATCAATTTTCACACTGGATCCAAAGCATCCTTTAGGACACCACTTGCAGGCCACGTTTCATCATATTTTCAGACTGGACCCACTCCATACTTTTAAGCTCAAACATACATCACCAACAGATACTTATCAACACAGATCAGATAGCAGAAACACAGCACAACAGATCAGACATTTCATACCCCTTGCATCAGCAAACCCTAGTTTGCATACGTGCTTTCCTTTCACTGATGTCGCGTATATACGCGCTTTCGTTCACATAAATCAGCGTATACTTCTGTACAAATTACAGAGTTTATTTCATTATGCATACACGCTTTCTCTTCAGAGAAGCCGCATATATACGCGCTTCCTCTGCGTCGAACTAGCGTATAGATCTTCAACCATTATAGAGCAGCATACTTCTTCAGATCAGATATTCAGTTCAGATTTACCCTTTTACTTCAGACAGATGTTCGCCTCATCTTAGATCTAAGCCTTCCATCAACAGATCTAGCAGATACAAATACATTTCAGATCTAGAGATCCCGCTTCATCATTTCTTCATAGGTGCATCATAGATTTAGATCTATCATCAAACCTTTACCCTTTCCATACAGGCATACTTCACAGAGAAGTATTCATTCAAGCTCAGACATCTTGCACCCACACTTCTCCTTTGCACAATGAATCTCTTCTCCTTATATAGGTTTACCCTTTTTCAATACCATGAGCCAAAACCACATTACTTCTGATAGTATTCCTGGACGGGGTCATTTAGACGAATCATTGCCCAATACAATGGGTCAATACCATGGTAGTTACCCCTGGTTTTGCACTTTATGAGCGCTTTTTCCCATACGCGACTTGGCACGTTGATTCCCGCGTGCATATGCGACTTCCCCTAGGCAAATCCGCGTATGCCTAGAGACAAACTCTTTTCATCATAGATCTAGCACATACTGAATTCCTTTCTTCATTGCCTTCTGTACACACTGTAGATACATCATATTTAGTTCATCAAGACATATTATATCAAGCACAACTTCATCAAGTAAGTTGCCATCATCTTCATCCAGTGGGTTGCCATTCAAGGACAACACTCAGCATCATATTGCTAACAAACATCATTTCATATCAGATTTTCATCATTTACCAAGCCCATCAGGTCAAGAATAACTTCATCAGGTGGATTTCCATCAAGGACAACACATGTCGACAGTCTCATGTCTTCATCTTCATTCAATGGGTTGCCATCAAGGAAAACACTCTGCATCATATTGCCAACAATTTATTCTTATTGAGGATTTTGGGTCCCTCCATCCGTTTTTTTACTTAATTCATTAAGAAAATCAAGGACTCTAATATTCCAAATATGATGTGAAAATTTTGGAATATTATAGAGGCTAAGTGTCACGAGAGAAGATCATTCTTCTCTTATTGTTGGACACTTTGGGGTAAGAAAAATAGTGGCACATATACAAAGGTATTATTATTGGCCTTGCATGATAGATAGTGTGTCACGTTTTATAATAGGTTGTTCTATGTGTGCAACAAGTAAGCCTAGTAATAGGAAGCTTGGGTTGTACACGCAACTACCGGTACCATCAAGGCCATGGGAGAGTGTCTCCATGGAATTTTTTGGAGGTATACCTATGTCAAGAAAGTAACATGATTATATTTATGTAGTTGTGGATAGATTCAGTAGAATGTGTATACTTATGCCATGTAAGAAAACCATTACTGTTGAACAAACTGTTGAACTTTATTTTGAACATGTTTGGGTTCATTTTGGATTGTCAACTTCTATTGTTAGCGACAGGGGTTCTAGGTTCATTGGGAATTTTTGGTCAAATATATGGACAATGATGGACACAAAGTTTAAAAAGAGTATCTCTTTTCATCCAGAAAAAAATGGACAAACTGAGGTGGTGAACAGAAAAATTGTAAATCTATTGAGAAGATATTACAGAAAACATCCTAAGTTGTGGGATGAACAACTACATTACATTCAACATGCTTACAACTGGGAAAAGCACTCTTCAACACAAACCACACCTTTTGAATTATTCTTTGGGTATTTTCCAAAATCGCCATTAGACTTCATATTTGGGAAGGATGTTGCAATTAATGGCCATAGTGACATTGATAATGCTTGAAAGTTCATTAAGAAAATTTAGATTATACATCAACAAGTTCAAGAACAGCTTGAGAAAAGTCAAAGAAAATAAAAAGAGAGGCATGAAAAACATCAAGTTGATCACAAGTTTCAAGAGGGAGATGAGGTATCATTTCACATTAGCAAAGAAAGGATGCAAGGGGAAGGTAAAAAGATCAAACCCATTCACTATGGTCCTTTCAAGATCATATACCAAGTTGGTAATAATGCATTCCAACTTGAATTTCCTTATTACATGCAAATGTATTTAGTTGTTAATGTTTAAAACTTATGCTTGTATGAGCCACCTTTGATCGATGATCAAGGAAGTGATGTTCAGCTACCTTCTATTGAATATTTCTCACTAGAATTTATGGACAAGCACAAAGAAGATACAATTGTTGATAGGAGGACAGGAGCATCAAAGAGGGGAATTGTTAACTTCCTTTGAGTTGGGCTCAAAGGCACTAAAAAAAGAAGGGAAAAATTAGAAAGTTGAGGGAGCTATACCATCATCTACTAAACAGGTAATCAAGTCTTTTGGGGTCCAAAAGCTTCCCAATGGGGAGGAATGATCAGGAGTTCATAAATTTTGCTCAAAATTTAGAGTTACAGGATTGGGTTGAAACTAGGATGGTTGCGTAGATCTCATATTCCTGATTCCGATGTCTTGAATGGTTCAAAAAACTAATGTTGTATGAGGGAGATATGTCAAACAGGTAAATTTTTTATAGTTTGACCAAGATTGACTACATAGTTAGCAAGGTGGAGGTATAGTCAACAAAAAGAAATATTCCTGGGAATATTCCTTTCTACTGGGCTAATCAAAGGATGATAAGCTTCATTTTTTTATTTGTTGTACAGGTTTGGGAGAGCCAATTAAAGGGTGCCACGTAGCTAGCCCTGAGGCTGCGACGTGTCCCTGAAAAGGTGTGGTAAAATATTGGTTGGCTCTGCAGGAATTGACCCCGAGAACTCCTGACAGGCACGCACATGGTTTACCACCTGAGCTACACATTGTGACTTAACTGTAATGGAAGTCGAGTTATATTTATTATCTATTGAAAATTGACTTGGGGGTTGGGAACCACCAATGGTCCCAACCTGCCAGCGGTCCCCATAGTGTTTGTTCACATGGAAAAAAATGATGTAAACTCCAACAAACCATAGATAAAACATTAATCGATATCTCAACCCACCAGAAGTTTCGACATTGTTGTCACATGCAACCATCAACGAAAACTCTGCGTGGTTTATGCGCTAACAAAACTTCAACTGGAGTTCAAAACTGTTAAATTGGAGTTCCACCGTGGGTTCTGCCCAACGATTATGTAACCATAGGTTTGGGGGGTGTGAATGTCGCCATCCCCAACCACAAAATTTAACGCAACGGTTAGATTTGGCAGAATTTTAGGGCCATGCCTAAAGTGGCAGAAATTTCCATTTTTAACTCTAGTTAAGTGGAGTTCTCCACTTTCAGTGGAGCTTTCTTAGGTGAAACTGGGAAAAAGTGTAGGAGGCCCAAATTTCGACCATTCTGAGTGAATGAAGAGTCATTTTTTACTAATTGGAGAATTCTGGAGCCATTGGTGCAGATAAAACAACCGTTAGAGCACTGTAACTACATGTAATAGCAAAATTTTGAGCATAATGAAAGATGGAAATGCCATTGGGAGTTGGGCTAGCAGATGTAGCTCAGGAGGGGTGAACTTCTTCGTCATGCCTACTATGTAAATTTCATGTGGTGACTTATTTCTCTATTTTATACTATTTTTCAGTGTTATTTAAGCATGTCTTATGCTTCTAATTCACTGAAAATCATCTACAATTCATGGATAAACTCATCAATCCTTATGCAAACTAATGAAAATATTATGCACATGTTTTTAAACTGAAAAGACACTTAGCACAAAGAAATAATATAGTAATTTTATATCACTCACCTCCTAGACAGGTATGCACCAATGACGAAGATAATCATGAAATACCTTTAATGTGAAGGTAGATTTTCAAGGCTTTATTCCTATCACATCCGACTCTTAATGCATTTCACTAGAGTAAGGATTCTTAACACACCCTGCTATATTTTCCAAAGAATAGAGAGGATGGCATAAATTTCCCAGAAAAAGGAGTATGAATAAAAAATGAGAATTCTATTTCATCATTCCCTCATTAAAATCATAGTCCTCCACCATCTCAATCAACTAAACATTGCATGGAGTACCTTCATAGCTAATGATATTTTGAAAGAGCCATCTACTTAGCATGCACTAAATGTCCATTCATCATCCCAACCATCCACTTTCGTCCCTCCATCTCAGCCCATAGCACATTCATCATCATCATATGAGTCCCCTTCACCTCCTTCATCTCCATCTCATCATGACATTGGGTCACCCAGCAGGATTGAGGACATTGAGCCTAAATGGCCTAGTATGGTAGAGGTTGAGTCATTGCCAAAAAACTACCAGAGAGGCCAAAGGCATGTGTTTTCTCCACATAGAGTGGAAGGGGCCATGCCTTCTGTTGTACCTTAAGAGATAATCCCTTAGTTGTGATAAGAAATCAGTGCTTAAGACATTTTATGATTATGTCACAAATTTTTATGTCTCTGTTTTATTAACCCTCAAGTATTTATAATCAAACTCTTAAATGTCAAATATTATGAATGCTTCACAATGCTACCATCTCTTGATGTTGAATGAAGTGAATAGAATAAAATGTAATAAGAAGTTCAAACTGATATGCTACTTTATACAGAAAATACCATTCCAAACCCCAGAAGAAATATGTGAAGGAAATAGTTAAAACAAAGGAGCGCTAATTAAGGTTGTTTAACTCTTATACACAGAAACTAAGAGAAACATGCTGCTCATAACCTTGTTTTACTCATAGATGGAAATACATAATGAAAACTGGAATATACTTCAACATAAACAAAATGTCAGAAACTTGCTTACTCATTCATTAATATTTGAATCTTTGAGTACAAAAATATTTGTCTGGAGGTCCAAAACTCAGAACCTCTCTTCTTCTTGAAAATTACATTAAATACAATAAAAAGCAGTTTGGAACTGTTGTAACCAATCCTAACTACCAAAACTACTTCAAGACTTCGTAGGCTGTCTATTACATGCCTTGAAAATGTCTTATTACAATTACATTGTCCTCAGAAAATAACATAAAATAAATATCCTAATCTATAGGAATTGTTGATGAAGTGGCTTCTTCTCCTTGATCAACTGATTTGTCTTTCTTTTCTGTTAATACTTTTGGCAGGTCAATTGTCCAAGCTCTATACTTTTTCCATATTTCTACCTTCGTCCTAGATGAGTGTGTCAGATTGTGATATTCCAATCTGAATGAATTTTGTCATCACCAGTAAATTCTAATAAGAGCTCCATGGAAAAATATTTCCTTCAGCTCCCCAACATGATGGAAAGCCTACCCTTGTCATTTTATCAAAATATTTATCAAATTGAGTTACTGCTTCTTCGATTTCCATTAATTTCTTTTCTACAGGCTTTCTGAGATCATTCCTAATAATCATTTTATTAATTTCCACTGCATATAACATTATGTCCTGAATATCATTCTCCTCTAACTCCTAATATGATTTGGAATTGATAAAATAAATAAATATTCTGGCCCAAATGGCTATGTTAATCTCTTTTTGCTTATCAGACATAATTTTTTCTTCACACTCCACAATAAGGCTTTTTTCTTTTGCAATTATCATCAGGAAGCACAAATTGGACTTCTTTTCTGAAATGATATCAGTCCAATTGATATATTTAGCTTGTATTAATGACATATTACCTTTCATTCTTTCTTTGAGATTCTTAATCTCAGCTTCAGCATTTCGGAAATCCATTTTGTATTTGTCTGCTTCATTTTCCATGACCTTCATCAATTTTGTTGCAGTCTCTAGATTTGTTTGAGCCTTCTTTCTATCTCTTTCAGCCATCTTCAACTCAGTATTTAATTGAATAATTTGTGTTTGAGGGTCTTCATCACCTGTAGGAAAAAAAAAAGTACAGTTATGATTATCAATATGATTTTGTAATGAAATTGCAGTATGCTTTACTTTGGAAAGTTCTTCATCCTTCTGCATGAGTTGCTACAAAAACTTTTCCTTTTCCTTATCTACCTCTACAACATTTGTAGCCATTGAATGTTCACTAGTAGGTAACTTCAATTTCTTCCTTAATGTAGATATCTCTAATTCAACACTTTGCATGAATTTTTGCATAGCAGTCTTGTCACTAGGGTCTACTCCAATTTTTATAATAATCTTCTTCAATTCTTCATTTTGAACTGTTAAGGCTCTTGAGTTAGCCTTTTCTAACTTCAACTGTTTAACTACTTTTCTCAACATATTCTCTTCCTTTATTGCCATGGAATTAGTATTTGTGAGGTCATTTACAATCAACTGACCTATTTGCACATGCAAGTTCATTTTATCAATTAGAGGAATCTTCTTTACATCCACAGTCACATTAATAGTGTTGAAATTGCTGGAAGGACCAATTAGAATATCTGTAGGATGTAAGAGGGCAATTGTAAACTGATATTTTTCAAGATCCATTACAGTCAACAACCTTTTTTGTTCAGTAGTAATTTTATGTTTATATTGGGCCTCCATGCTGGCCTTCATCTTCTGATTCCTTTCTTCAATTTGAGAAAACATATGTTTAATCAAGGGCACCTGTTCATGAGAAGCTTCATGATTCCTAGGTGAGGCAGGAGCATTTTGTTCTTCTCCCAAATGTAAAGAAAAACCAGGAGCAGTAGATGCAGGCTCTTCAAGAATTTTTGTTATCTTCATAGCTCCCTGCTCTTCGTCATCCAGATCAATCACCATTTCCTTGGTTCTTTTAGATTCTTTCTCTGCTATATTAGGAGTTTGAATGTTATCATCTACTAAGTTCTTCACATCTTTACACGCTATATTCTCCGTCTCTGGCCTACTTTCATGAAAAAAAGAAGAATATCCATTCTCAACCCTTCTATTTGAAATAACACTGTATGGCTCATAAGCCCAACTTTCTCCTAATAACATCTGCATGTCATCTAAATTTTTTGTCACTTCATCAAATTCCTATCTCATATTTACTATGAAAGGGCCTACAACCATGGGTAATTTGTACATGTGACCTTTCTTCATAGGCACAAAATGAAACTAATCAACATTTAGACTCTTTATAATGAATTCTAAAGCAAAAAGCCTCATTAGCACAAAAGTTGGGAGTCTGTAAGGCTCAACACTTGCTCCATATAGCATTATTTCATAATATTCCTAAAAAAAACCAATATCCATATTTACAATTGTTTCCTAAATGCAAAAATTCCTGAGCTTTAGGTACGAAACAGGGAGGAGAACTTCCATTCAATATTTTGTAAGCAGTGGGCATGTAATAACTAGCAAAATCAAATAACCCAGCCTCATTTTGTTCCCTTCTAACTACATCTGTCCAGAATATTACTGACTGTCTTATTTTAGTCACATCCATAATATTTAGGCCTAAATGCATGAACTCTTTCACATTTTGGTATAAGAACAAATATACAATTAATGAGGAAAATTCAAAGGAACCTGTTAATGAGAGGCTCATCAGCTGTGAGTTGAATGCTTCCTACCAATATGATGGAATATACAGCACCATTCCTGGCTTCATCATCATGGAAAACATTCCTAGAACTAATTTATCCATTGCATTATCATCATCTTTACCTAGAATTTTTGCAATATGACTCAAAACTGGATGTGTCTCAGCATCAAAAACCTTCATATCAAACTCCTTGCAATCTGGTTGAAACTGCTTCATGTTAGGCTTCAAATGAAACATAAATTGATTGAATTCTTCTCCTACAATATTATCATAATAATGAACCAATGAATTGCCAGAAAACTGAACGGATGACTCCAACTCAGGATAGCACAGAGCTTGGTGGATTAATAGGGTAGACACCTGCAAAACATTTTCTCCTTGGGAGTTCATAACAAAACACTTACCTGGATACATAACAGATACCAACCAATAAATGAATTCAAGGAAAAGGTGGGTTTTAGGGATGCATGCAAACAAGACTCCGGAATTAATCATGGAAGAATATACAGGAGAGGCATTAGCGTTCAAGAGAACTTGTTGGTAAAAGGGGAGGTGAATTACTGAACATAGGGTATCTTGAATATCCCTCTCAGTATCCATGAGAGGGATATGGCTGGTTGAACCTGACAGGGATTACCTTTTAGCCATGTTTTAAAGCTTATGTGGAAAGATGTTGACAGGGTGGTCAAATTTTGTAGGTGGCGGAGAGCTCAAATGGGGTGCAACATAAAAATTCACAAGTAAATTTGAAAAATAGACAAAAAATTCTTTAAATAGGTGGCGCGGGTTTTGAATTAAATGCTGACAAGACACACCAGCAACTGTTAACCCTGCTTGACGTGGAAGACAACTGGGACCATCTCAGCATCCTACGTCACTGCGGGGGCTCTCGGGGTATAGAGGAAAAATATGGTTGGTGCCTCTGCATTAGATCTCCGCCGTTGATCTCCGTTGTCCCCACAGTCAACCCAGTCAACTGCAGAGGCACTCCACATGATATATATCATGCTAGTTGTGCCTGCAGGTTGGGATTCTTGATAGAGATTTTAACAATCGGCGCTTTCTGCCATTCAAACCGATCACTATTTAACCTTTAATATAGACCCACAGTTATAAAGTTAAAATGTTTAAACTTAAACTTTAATGAAAATCAATCTTTTTTATGATAAAGTATAAGAGCTCAATACTTTAACATATTTTCCCACATTTTATATTTTTATTTTTTCAAACATTTGAAAAATAAAAGGATATGACTGTGATCCACAACATCTGGCTCCACCTGGGGATAGTGTTTTTTTCCACGAAACACTAAGAACCCGCAGATCAGTGCCTTCACTTCGGGCATGGAGTCAAAAATTTCTTGATGAGAAATGTACAATGAGAGGAAACTGAATATGTACAAATAGTAAACTAACTTCTTTTAGTGCTGGAAATAATGTTTTAGATATTTCCCATTTACAGGAAATTCTACTTCTTCTCCATCAATATTTTCCAGCATGAAAGTGTTGTTTGATCTGAATTCTGAGATTTTGTAAGGACCATACCATAAAGCATCAACTTTTCCATGTTTCCCATTCTCTTCCCTCCTGGTATCCCATCTTAATACGAGATATCCAGTTTGAAACATGATTTATTTTGCCTTTTTGTCAAAAATAGATTTCATTTTCTCCTGATAAATGATCAAATTGTCTCTAACTTTATTTCTTCTTTCATTTAATCCCATCACCTAGTTTAGTCTTCTGATCAAGGCATTAGGTTATTCTTGAGAGTCGCGAAGAAAAGAAATTACAGGTCTTGCTAGCTGAATAGGAAACAGAGCCTGAGCACCATATAAAAATTCATATGGGGACATACTAGTGGATCTTTTAGTAGTCATCCTTACTACCCATAAAGAAAAAATAAACTTTGAATCCCAATCCTTTTGATTCTCATTGATTGTTTTCTTCAATTTTCTCACCAATGTTTAATTAGATGATTTTGCTAATCCACTTCCTTGAGGATGATATGTTGTGGAGTGTGATAATATTACATTATAATTATGACAAAAATTTATGAATCTACCTAAATTGAAGACCTGAGCATTATCTGTTACAATTTTTACTGGACATCAAAATATACTGAAAATATTTTCCTCCAAAAACTTCATCACAACCAAATCGTTTGCCTTTCTAGTAGGAACTGCCTCTACCCATTTTGTAAAATAATTAGTAGCAGTTAAAATCCACTTAAACTGCCCAATTGATGGTGGATTAATCTCTCCAATGAAATTCAATCCCCATTGTCTGAAAGGTTCTTCAATAAATACAGGAAGAAGTGGTAAAGGAGCTAGTCTTTTCCTTTCTGCAAACAATTGGCATTTCTGGCAACTTATAACAGTTATGTATACATCAGCAAATAAAGAGGGCCAATAAAAACCTGATTTAAGAATCTTATGATTTGTTACCTTCCAGCTGTAGTGACCTCCACACAAACATTCATGATATTCTTTGATCACCTCCATGGTTTCCTCTTCTGTCAAACATAACAACAATACACCAACAGGATATTTCCAATACAACTTAGCTTCAATTATAACATAAGGTTGAGCTTTGAGTTTCAAAGCTCTGTACTTAACCCTATTTATTGAAGGAGGACAAGAAAATAAACAGAGATAATGAATGATATCCTTATACCAGCCTGAACAGAGAAATTTGTACTTAATTGTTGACTTCGTCTTAATTTGATCTGTTTCTTCAGTTACTCCATCTATAGGTGCAAGTAAACTAATTCCAAAATATTGGAAATTAGATTCTGTCAGCAATTTGGCTAGTCCCTATCCTTTGACTAACTTTTTTGGTTCGATATCCAAGTCATATTCCTGGATTTTGGAAATCCATTTTCCTCTATTTGTAGAAATTTGCTGAATAATGAAGATTTATCCACCGAGATTATCCTGATCACATACTAATTTGAATTCATATGCAACACATAATCTCTTCTACTCATATCATCACACATGCGGAAATAAACAAGCGGTATGCGATCAAAAGATCATCAAAACATCACACACATTACACAGTATGTATGGGGAAAGCTTATAGCTGAAAACCCCCAGCTATTTTGTATATTAAGATGGAAGAGAACATGTAACAATATCAGTACAATACTCCTCACAAGTACTCAGTACTGTCTCATGAAGTTACACACAAACTAGCTTGGTTTTGAACAAGTCACAGGTTCAAAACTCATCCACTAATTGCCTACCTCTATTGCGCAATCAAGGCTGGTCTAATGAGAGATCCAAGGTTCGAATCTCCTTGGCTTGACAACGCAATCCTCATGGGAAATTTCCTCCAAGTGTGGTGCAAATCTCATGCACAACTAATGTCACAACTGATAGCTATCTCAACCCTTTCATATACCTCTTTCACTGGTCTCCACTGAACTGTCCATGCACTGTAGTGAACTGATGTGTTCTTGAGTTGAATAATGAGTTAATAATTATTGAATTAAATAATATTTAATTCACTCCACTCATTACTAGTTTATTAGCTAGTTAAACTAATCACAACTAGTTCAACTAAGTTAAACCGAACACAACTCCACCAACTGTCCCATCAACTCCACCAAACTTCTGCCACTAAAGTCCTAACTGAAGTCAACCATGCATGAGCTCACCAAACCCCAAGGAATAGCGTAATTTCTTCTGTCAAATGCATGGGCCACATCCATAGCTCTAACTGAAGTGCTCCAAGAGAGTAAACTGAAGTTTAGAGTCCAAATATTATTAAGGGTAAATAATATTTGAATTTTCTATTTTTAGGATAGGCAGTCTAAAAATAGACTTCGACCTAAATGTCTAAAAATAGAGGTCCATCTATTTTTACCAACATGACCAATACTCCAAGAACTAGCATCTGCCCAACTCTGAGACCATGCTCCATATGTCTAAAAATAGACATAGTCTAAAAATAGACTTTGCGCCAAAAGAAATAGCTGCAGACACACTTAGTGAAGGCGACTTCATTTCACTAATCTCCATCATCTTATGAATTTTCAAAACTCCCTCTCGACCAAGGTATGGATTATCATAACCCCTATCCACCCTTTCTGTTAGATTCGAACTTGCTCTGGTGGCGCCCTACGTCAAGATGTCGGCATCTACGATCCTGCGCGGGAACATATGAAAGTAACATGATTCTCCCGTGAACACAGTCCCGATATGATGAGTACACGATGTCGATGTGTTTGGATCTATCATGAAATACTGGATTAGCCAAGAGTTTGATGCAACTCTAGTTATCACAATAAATCACGCTAGGCTCCAAGTGCGACCCGAACAATCCGACAAGGATCTTCCTCATCCAAATAGCCTCGCATGCAGCCAAGCTAGCTGCCATGTACTCGGACTTTGCTGAACTGAGTGCAACAGATATCTGTTTCCTACTGTACCAGGAAACTGCTATCGATCCAATGTTGAAGATACCTCCAGATGTGCTCTTCCGGTCCGTTGGGCTCCCTGCCCAATCTGCATCCGTGAAGCCAGAAAGCCTCACCTCATCCTCCTGTCTGTACCACAGACCATATCTTGATGTGCCACTAAGATAACGCAATACATGCTTGCCTGCCTTCGAGTAGAGCTTGGTAGGCTTAACCATAGCTTGCAAAATTTGGTTAACAACATAGCATATATCGGGTCGTGTATTGACCAGATACATAAGCGACCCCACCAACTGTCAATAAACAGTGGCATCCACTACCTCCGCTGAAGTAGCATCCTCCTTCCTCCATCCACCAGGAAGAGGAGTATCAACAGGCTTGCAGCCATGCATGTTGAGCTTCTCCAGTATCTCCCGGGCATACTTACCCTGAGAAACAAATAGTCCACCACTGCGCTGCCAAATTTCCAATCCCAGGAAATAATGAAGGAGGCCCAAGTCCTTCATCTCAAACTCTCTTGCAAGATCCTCCTTACATGAAAGTATCAACAGCTCATCACCTGTCAAAATCGAGATCATCACCATAGGTACAATGATCGTGACTTCCCCCTCCACCCACAATCGATGACAGTTGGGATCACGCCTCCTCTTGGAAAATCCAAGTCAGGTGAAATAACTGTCTATCCGTGTGTACCAAGCACGAGGTGCTTGCTTCAACCTGTACAGTGCTCTCTTGAGTTGGCAAACATGCAACTCATTGTTGAAGATCTCGAAACCTTCGGGCTGCTCTATGTACACCTCCTCCTCAATGACTCCGTTGAGGAACACAGTCTTCACATCCATCTGATGGATGTGCCACCCCATCTGCGCTGAGAGAGCTGGGATCGTCCGTATGGAAGAGTACCTTGCGATAGGTGCAAAGGTCTCCTCATAATCGATCCCCTCGATCTGTGAGAAGCCACGGGCAACAAATCTCGCCTTGTACTTCTCCACACTCCCGTCAGCCGCCTGCTTCACTTTGTAGATCCATCGCGAACCCACCACTGATTTTCCCACCGGTCTTGGGACAATCTCCCATGCACTGTTCCTGATGATCGAATCATATTCTTCGATCATGGCATCAACCCATGCGGGTTCCTCCACAGCTTCCTCAAAAAAGGATGGCTCCGTCACAACACATTGACTCACAAGAGCCATGTATCCAGTGTACCGATCCGGTGACTGCCTCTGTCTGCGCTGTGTTGTAGGTGGTCCTACAACCTTCTCTGCATCTCGAGCCAGTCGCTCAGCTTCTGTAGTGCGCTTGCACCCTCTGATGGTTGGCGCTACATGGGTGGTTTCTTCCACCTCCTGAACTTCCTCTTGTGGCTGATCCACATCCGGAAGCTCCTCCTTAGGAACTAACAACTCCTCATCTGCATGCAAGTGTGGCTCCCTCTCAAGTAAACACTGCATGGATTTCTCCTCCTGAAACTTGATATCCCGCGTCTTTAGCAGTCTTACGGCCCATCGCCCATACTCCCAAATGGTTGTGTGGGAGAATGTCGGTGTACTAAATATTCAACCTACTGCGGTCCAGATCAGAAACTACTACGGCATCCTTCGTCACATGCATGTAGGCAGGAGAACCAAAAATCCGCAAATGGGAAATATCAGGCCTCTTGCCAGAATAAGCCTCCTCCGGTGTACTCATGCCAAGAACCTTGTGAGGACAACGGTTCTGCACATACACTGCTGTATTGCATGCCTCAGCCCACAAGTGAAGGGGTAGGCCCTGATCATGCAACATTGCCGTGCAGCACCCACGATCGTTCTGTTCTTCCGCTCAGCCACCCCGTTCTGCTGTGGGTTATGGGGTGTGATGAGCTCTCTCCGAATCCCTTCTGCGTTGCAAAAGTCTTTGAATTCAGCCGAGATGAATTCACCTCCATTGTCACTCCTGAGAGCCTTCACCTTCTTCCCTGATTCCTTCTTGACCAGTGCTTTGAACTCACAGAACTTAGAGTATGTCTCGCTCTTCTTCTACATGAAGAAGATCCAGCACTTTCGAGAGAAATCATCAACAAAGATCACGTAGTACTTTTTCTTTGCTGTCGAAGCTACTGAGAAAGAACCCCACACATCTGTGTGAACTCTCTCAAGGATCGTCATGGCGCGACTATCCTTCTCGTGAAAAGTGGCTTTCACATACTTCCCTAAAGTACACCCCTTGCACTGATCTGAATGCGCAAGAGTGCCCTTAGGAAGCCCAGTAGAAATCTGCTGCAGGATCTTCAAAGCTCCATGGTGAAGGTGGCCCAATCTCTTGTGCCACAGTTCGCCCTCATCATCCCGGCTCACCACTTCTCCCGCCTTGCATGCCATTGTTGCGCAGCCATCTACTTGCAACTGATAAAGGTTCTTGACTCGAACCCCTATCTTCCGGGTCTCACTAGTAGTCTTACTGCGCAGGAAAGCTTTTCCTTCGCTGAAGACCACATCATACCCCTTGTCTTCCAACATCGCCACAAAGATCAGGTTCTTCATCAATCCTGGAACATGCAAAAATTCCTTCAATAAAATGGGTTTACCAGAATCCCTCTCAAAGGAAATGGTACCGATACAAGTCGCACTGTATCTACCATCATCGCCCATCTTGATGTGCACTCCAAGATCTTTTTCCTCCAGATCTGAAAACAGATCTTGATCTCCGGTCATGTGAAATGATGCACCACTGTCCAAGAACCAAGCTGATCCCAACACACTTGAAACCAAGCATACGATCCAACGAAAATTCAAGCTCGAGCTGAGGCCACTTCTATGCTCTGTGAGATCTTTTCTGGCTTGCTTTTTTTCTTCTTCTGTGGGACAATTTGTGGCATAGTGTGTCCATGCGGTGATGGTGAAAACCTGCAGTGGCCACTGTGTCTTGCTTCTTGCCTGCTTTGAGAATGAGAATTTTCTTGCTCTTCCCCTTATTTTCTTTGGCAGCCAAAGCATAATTTTCTTCATCAGATACCTTTGATGAAGATCCATCCTTGGTAGTCCTCCTTATCTCCTCCTGCATGAGATCCGCCCAAAGGCGCTCCCATCCCGGCAAATTCTCTTGACCATTGACACTATCTTGATATGAATTCCAAGCCTTCAGAAGACCAAGAAGAGCTAGGTCCACCATATCCTCTTCTTCGACAGTCACCCCCACACTTCCCAGCTCATCTCTGCATTGAGTGAACTTCGTGAGGTATTTGGTGATACTGTCGCCTTTCTCCATCTTAATGGTTCTGAGCTTATCCTTGAGCGCCAGCTTCCTTTGGTCGCTCTTACTCTGGAATAGATCTTTCAACGCTTTCCACATCAAATATGGAGAAGCTTTTCCATGCAGGCTGGATACGATGTGATCCTTTACGCCCTCCAACAGAATCCTTCGACATTTCGCCATCTTCTTTTGCCAAGTCTCGACTTCAACAGGATCAGTGGGCTTTTGGACATCCGTATCTATGAACATCTTCAGTCCGTTATCTTCTAATACTTCCTCCATGTGATCCTTTCATGCAACATAATTCGAACTACCTTCAAGAGCATATTCGAGTCGCAAACCGTTGAAAGACATTTTCAACTCCAGTCACCAAGAAAACAAACTGCTGCAAAAATTCGAATTCCAACTCAAAGCTCAACCGCTCTTGATCTGTGACAACAAATTATTTCTAGCACAGAGATCGACTGCAGGGTAATTTACTGGATGTATCACCTTTCAAAGGAAAGGATGGATCCAGAGGCTACCTGGCCCGCATGCAGACTCTGTCTACCGAAATAAGTTTGTAATCACTGTGATGATCAATCTTTGCTCCGATAGCTCCGATACCATGTAGAAATTTGTTGAATAATGAAGATTTATCCACCAAGATTATCCTGATCACATACTAATTTGAATTCATATGCAACACATAATCTCTTCTACTCAGATCATCACACATGCGGAAATAAACAAGCGGTATGCGATCAAAAGATCATCAAAACATCACATACATTACATAGTATGTATGGGGAAATCTTATAGCTGAAAACCCCCAGCTATTTTGTATATTAAGATGGAAGAGAACATGTAAAAATCTCAGTACAATACTCCTCACAAGTAATCAGTACTGTCTCATGAAGTTACACACAAACTAGCTTGGTTTTGAACAAGTCACAGGTTCAAAACTCATCCACTAATTGCCTGCCTCTATTGTGCAATCAAGGCTGGTCTAATGAGAGATCCAAGGTTTGAATCTCCTTGGCTTGACACCGCAATCCTCATGGGAAATTTCCTCCAAGTGTGGTGCAAATCTCATGCACAACTAATGTCACAACTGATAGCTATCTCAACCCTTTCATCTACCTCTTTCACTGGTCTCCACTGAACTGTCCATGCACTGTAGTGAACTGATGTGTTATTGAGTTGAATAATGAGTTAATAATTAGTGAATTAAATAATATTCAATTCACTCCACTCATTACTAGTTGATTAGCTAGTTAAACTAATCACAACTAGTTCAACTAAGTTAAACCGAACACAACTCCACCAACTGTCCCATCAACTCCACCAAACTTCTGCCACTAAAGTCCTAACTGAAGTCAACCATGCATGAGCTCACCAAAACCCAAGGAATAGTGTAATTCCTTCTTTCAGATGCATGGGCCACATCCGTAGCTCCAACTGAAGTGCTCCAAGAGACTAAACTGAAGTTTAGAGTCCAAATATTATTAAGGGTAAGTAATATTTGAATTTTCTATTTTTAGGATAGGCAGTCTAAAAATAGACTTCGACCTAAATGTATAAAAATAGAGGTCCATCTATTTTTACCAACATGACCAATACTCCAAGAATAGCATACTGCAACTCCCAAACCATGCTCCATATGTCTAAAAATAGACATAGTCTAAAAATAGACTTTGCGCCAAAAATAGCCTACGGGCCCACTTAGTGAAGGCGACTTCATTTCACTAAGCTCCATCATCTTGCTGCATTTTCAACACTATTTCCATTCACATCACTCTATACTAGCACATCATTTATAGCAAAATTAGGCACATATTCTACTATTTGAGAATGAAGTATATAAGTTCTGAAAGCCTTTAATGATTTTACTAAAGCATATACCTGTTTCTCCAAGATATTATACTGTAGTTCTACATCTCTGAGGACTTTGCTGAAAAAGGCTACAGGTTGTTCACTCCCTTCTTCATTTTTTTGTAATAATACAACAACAATAGTAGAAGATGATGCAAATGAGAAGACCTGAAAAGGTTTCAAGTAATCTAGACCTATTAAGATAGGAGCTTCTTGGAGAGCTTCTTTTATTCTACGAAATGGTTCTCTTGCATATTTATCCCATTTTACTTCAACATTCTTCTTTAACATATATGTTATTCTCCTGACAATTTCAACATAATTTGGAACAAATCTTCTCAGAAAATTGATTTTTCCTAGAAACCTTTAGATATCCTTTTTACTTCTAGGCAGTGGAATTGTCTATATAGCTTCAACCCTTGCAGGGTCAATATTTACTCCTTGTTTTGAAACTATATGACCCAAAAAATTACCTTCTTCTAAAGCAAACAAAGATTTCTTGGGATTTAATGATAATCCAAATTTTCTGCATTTCAAGAAAGCTTTCTTCAAGTTTTCTAAGTGTTCATCATCATACCCTAAAAAAATAGTAACATCATCAAGATAAATAACTACAAATTTATCCCCCACAAAAGAAATATCCATTTCTCTTTGGAAAGTTGCTCCTGCATTCATGAGGCCAAATGGCATCCTGGCATACATGAATGTTCCCCAAGGTGTAGTAAAGGCAGTCTTCTTTTGATCTTCCTTCTCCACAACCACTTGATTATACCCAGAAAGGCCATCAACCATAGATAATCTGAATGCTCCAGTTACTTTCTGCAGAACAAAATCCATCTTCGGTAAAGGATAGTTATCTTTTAAAGAAACTTTGTTCAAATTTCTGAAATCCACACATAATCTTATCTCTCCATTTTTTCTTCCTGACTGGTACCAGATTCGAAACCCAATCTGAATATCTTAGTGGAACTATGATTTTGGCTTGCAAAAATTTTTTCACCTCTTTTTCAATTGGGGCCAACAATAGTGAGTTACTTTGTATGAGTTTTTTCTTATGAGGTTTGACCCCATCTTTCAGTGGCATTTTATGTTGAATAATATCCAAATCATAAGTTTTCAAATCTTCATATGACCATGCAAATATATCCATGAATTGTTTAAAAAGTTTTACATACCTTTCTTTGTACTCCTTGGGAACTCCTATAAAAAATTTGACTAATTTAGGCTCATGTTCAGTCCATAAATTGTTGTCCTCCATTTCTCCATCTTGGGATACCTTTTTCTAGTTCATTGACACATCATTAGCATCAAACAATCTTTCAAGAGGTACTAGGCCTCTGGGAAAAATATTATCTTTCAACTGAATTATCTTCTGATCATAAATTGAATGTTTCAGTTTTTTAGACATATCACTTTGACCACTTTTATCAACTTCTAAATCAATTTGACTATCTTCAAAAATTCCAATCATTGTTAAAAAATGATTAATTTGTTCATCATCCTCAAAAACCTGCCAATGTTTTACATTATCGGGGATTGAAGGTCTGTATCTTAATTCAATTTCATATCTCAATATTGGATTAGTTGGTGGTTTAAATGTGCTAGCTGCAACTGCAAATGAATCTTCCATTCTGTACTCTTATCTTGGAATAAACTGTAAATTAAAAGCCTCAAAATAATTTTCAACTAAATCCCACACCTCATTTCTATAAGATCTCAATCTGGGATGTTTAGTCTGGCACCAATTCTTAATTTGTCTTATGATTAATTCAAAGTCACCAAAAACAGATAAAAAATGAATTCCCATCTGTTTAGCTGTCTACAGACTTAGAATCAATGCTTCATATTCAGCCACATTGTTAGTAGATTCAAATTCCAATTTGAAGGAAAAAGGTAGAAGGTTACCTTCAGGAGATATAAATATGAATCCAGCTCCAGTGCCCTCCTTAGAGAATGCACCATCAAAATAACACTTCCAAATTTTATTTGAACATAGCTCTTTATGTACATTGGCTGAAGCGAGCTTCTTTTGTGAATCTTCAGCAAATTCTGCATCCTCATGCAGCATGAAACAAGAGAGATCCTCCTTCTCTTGGCCACAAATGGGGGAATTACCGGCATCTTTCTTGGTAGTAGTTTTCAAGAATCTAGTTTCTCTGTATAACCTCCTTTCCTCCCCATTAAGAACATGAATGATAGCGTATGTGAAATCCAACTTCAAAACTCCTCCAAGATTTTCCCCCTAAGATCTAGACAAAAACATACCAAATCTGGATGGGATATTTGCTACTACCACATCCATCATAATACTCTTAGCTGGAATTTGAGCCAGGGAAACAACCATATCCTTGATAATACCCACACACTTCACCCTTTTTGAATCAAAGGAATAAAGGTATTTATATGGTTTGGTGATTTGTAAATTCAATTCTTTGATCACAGACAGTGGCATTAGATTATGTGATGCTCCAGAATCTAGCATACAATTATGTAAAATGAAATCATGCAACAAAACTGATATATAAAAAGGTGGAACAGAAGAATCTACCTCTTCAACATGAAGTCCAAAAGTAACCACTGGTTTCTCTTCTTGCAGATTGACTATATTTCCCACCTCATCAAACTGAGATAAATTAATAAACTCTGCAATTTATTTCTTATAACTCGATGTTTTGACCAACTCAAGAAGTGGCACTTGAATCTTTACTTTTTATAATTATTTAGACAAACTGAAAGTTTGATTTTGTTTTGTTAACTTTTCAGGTTCATCTTGGTTTTTAATTGAATTTGCATGTTGATCAGGAACAATAACGATTTTCTCCAAAATATTTGGGTCATTATATTTTATTTGAGAAGCTTCAGCTTGTTGCTTCTCTTTCTCTTTTTCTTGATTCATGGGCTATTTCCCTTTATTTGATTTTTTAATAGGATTATTTTGTAGTGGAGTCGCCATTGAAGTAGGTACTGATTCTGATTCCACTCCTTCATCATCCTGAGTTCTCAACCTCTTTTTTGACCTCAAATCATATTTATTATGCAACTTTTCTTGCATAAAATCAGTAAATTGTTTGCAATAATCATCCATTTCTTCCTGATGAAATGAAATATCAGCTTCTTTACATTCTTCTGCATATTCTTTCTCACTCTCTTCTTTTGTTTCATCATCTTGCATATATACAGCAGAAATTTTTTCTTCATCTTCTTTCTGATCATTATCATCCAAATGTGATGGAGCTGCCTCTATATATAAAGGTTCTTTGACTTGATCTTGATCTTTTCTTTCTCGCTGTAGAATTTGTAGGGGTTGTTTTCTGAATTGGAGATTAAAAACCCCTCTGTTTTGTTGTGTAGGTTTCTTGTTATCTAATTCCAACTTTACTAATTTATTTGACAAATTTTTAATGACCTTAGTCATATTATTTATCCTTTTATCTTGTGATGAATCTTCTTATTTAGCCTTTCCCTTGTCTTGAACCTTTCCAGCAGTGGTCATGTTTGCCTCAATTTCTAAGGCATCAGTTTTAATTTGTTCAAGAGTAGTGGCTCTTCTCTCTCTCAAGGTAAAAATGAAATCTGATGCAAATGCACCAGCAAAAACGACCCTTGCTCCAATAGGAGGAGGTTTCATTTCCACGGGAAAACTATTGTACAAATTATTAAATCTTTTGAAAACATCACTCGTACTTTCATTTGATTTTTTCTTTATAGCATTAAATTATGTTAAAGAATAACCATGGTATCTTTTTCCACCCCATCTCTGAATGAGTTGTATTTCTAATTCATCCCAATCATTAATTGAACCATTAGGTAATCCTTTAAACCATTTTATTGCCTCTCCACTTAGAGACTGTACAAAAATTCTCATTACAACATCAACATGTTCTACATTAAAGTTTTCAGCAAAAGTGCAAAACAAAGGCAAGTGTTATTCTCCAGTTATTTCATCTTCACCAGTAAATCTAGGGAGTAACTTAAGGTACTCTTGAGGAATTGCATTCATTGGTTGTGGTAGATTTAATGGTGCATATCTATTCATCAAGAAAGTAGGGGATACCATGTTTATGCCCTGATTGACTGCTCCTTGAGCGGGGGTAAAATGAATACCAGTTGTAGGTGGGGATAAAAGGGGTGGAAAAACTGATATGGGAAGGGGTATATGAATGATAATAGAAGAACTGGTAACTAAATTAGGCTGAGATTCTATGAATGTAAATGATACAGACTCAAAAGATAGTTCTTCTAATGTTGGTTCTTGGAAGTGAATGGGTGATGACAAGGATTCTTTTTCAGGGAAAATGAGTTTCCAGGAAATTTCCTTAGATGGAAAAATATGAGAAATGTTGCCTCGTGCAAGCAGTGTGGCATTAGGTGTAGAAAATATTTTTGATTTCTGGCCCTTATTTGAAACTAACTTTTCTATATCTGACAGAATAGGGACTTTTTTCTAAGAGGTATCTGACCTCGTGTGAGGCCTCTTATGAGCCATAATTATTAAAAGTAGAACACAGCTTAGTGTTTCCTCCTCTCTGAACAACCAGAGGAAATATGAACAAAACCCAGAGAAAAGCTTCGAATCTTCATCCTCGGCAATGACGCCAATTAATGTTGTACCTTAAGAGATAGTCCCTTAGCTGTGATAAGGAATCAGTGCTTAAGAAATTTTATGATTATGTCACAAATTTTTATGTCTCTGTTTTATTAACCCTAAATTATTTATAATCAAACTATTAAACGTCAAATATTATGAATGCTTCACAATGCTACCATCTGCTAATGTTGAATGAAGTGACTAGAAGAAAATGTAAGAAGAAGTTCAAACTGATATGCTGCTTTATACAGAAAATACCATTCCAAACCCCAGAAGAAATATGTGAAGGAAATAGTTAAAACAAAGGAGTGCTAATTAAGGTTGATTAACTCTTATACACATAAACTAAGAGAAACCTGTAGCTCATAACCTTGTTTTATTCATAGATGGAAATACATAATGAAAACTGGAATACACTTCAACATAAACAAAATGTCAGAAACTTGCTTACTCATTCATTAATCTTTGAATCTTTGAGTACAAAAATATTTTTCTGGAGGTCCAAAACTCGGAACCTCTCTTCCTCTTGAAAATTACATTAAATACAGTAAAAAGCAGTTTGGAAGTGCTGTAACCAATCCTAACTACCAAAACTACTTCAAGACTTCGAAGGCTATCTATTACATGCCTTGAAAATGTCTTATTACAATTACATTGTCTTCAGAAAATAACATAAAATAAATATCCTAATCTATAGGAATTGCTGATGAAGTGGCTTATTTTCCTTGATTAACTGATTTGTCTTTCTTTGCTGTTGATTCTTTTGGCAGGTCAATTGTCCAAGCTCTGCAATTTTTCCATATTTCTACCTTCGTCCTAGATGAATGTGTTAGATTGTGATATTCCAATCTGAATGCAGTAATTCGGTCATATGAAGGCCTTTCATAGAAAAGAGTTTTTACCATCCACAAGAGTTGAAAATGTCTCTGCAAGAAGTTTACCATTGTCTCTCCTTTAAGCACCTGATTCTTTTCATGCTTGTTATCAATCTTGCTTTTTATCATCACCAGTAAATTCTCATAGGAGCTCCATGGAAAAATATTTCCTTCAGCTCCCCAACATGATGGCAAGCCTACCCTTGCCATTTTATCAAAAGACTTATCAAATTTATTTACTGCTCCTTTGATTTCCATTAGTTTCTTTTCTTCAGCCTTTCTGAGATCATTCCTGATAATCATTTTATTAATTTCCACTGCATATAACATTCTATCCTGCATATCATTCTCCTCTAACTCCTGATCTGATTTGGAATTGATAAAATCAATAAATATTCTGGCCCAAATGGCTCCGTTAATCCCTTTTTTCTTATAAGACATAATTGGTTCTTCACACTCCACAATAAGGCCTTTTCTTTTGCAATTATCATCAGGAAGCATCAATTGGACTTCATTTCTAAAATGATATCACTCCAAATGATATCTTTTTCTTGTATTAATGACATATTACCTTTCATTCTTTCTTTGAGATTCTTAATCTCAACTTCAACATTTTGGAAATCCATTTTTTATTTATCTGCCTCATTTTCCATGACTTTCATCAATTTTGTTGCCGTCTCCAGATCTGTTTGAGCCTTCTTTCTATCTCTTTCAACCATCTGCAACTCAGTATTTAATTGAATAATTTGTGTTTGAGGGTATTCATCACCTGTAGGAAAAATAAAGTACAATTATGATTATCAATATGATTTTGTAATGAAATTGCAGTCTGCTTTACTTTGGAAAGTTCTTCATCCTTCTGCATGAGTTGCTGCAACAAATTTTCCTTTTCTTTCTCTACCTCTGCAACTTGTGTAGCGATTGGATGTTCACCAATAGGTAACTTCAATTTCTCCCTTAATGTAGATATCTCTACTTTAGCACTTTGCATGAATGTCTGCAGAACACTCTTCTCACTCGGGTCTACTCCATTTCTATAATAATCTTCTTCAACTCTTCATTTTGAACTGTTAAAGCCCTTGAGTTATCCTTTTCTAAATTCAACTGTTTAATTACTTTTCTCAAGATATTCTCTGCCTTTATTTCCATGGCATTAGTATTTGTGAGTTCATTTACAATCAATTGACATGTTTGCATATGCAAGTTCATTTTATCAATTAGAGGAATCTTCTTTACATCCACAGTCACATTAACAGTTTTGAAATTGCTAGAAGGACCAATTGACATATCTGTAGGATGTGAGAGGGGAATTCTAAACTGATATTTTTCAAGATCCATTATATTCAACAACCTTGTTTGTTCAGTATTAATTTGATGTTTAGCTTGGGCCTCTATGCTAGCCATCATCTTCTGACTCCTTTGTTCAATTTGAGAAAAAATTTGTTTAATCAAGGGCACCTGTTCATGAGAAGATTCATGATTCCTGGGTGAGTCAGGGGCATTTTTTTCTTCTCCCAAATGCAAAGAAAAACCAGGAGTAGTAGATGCAGGGTCTTCAGTAATTTTTGTTCTCTTCATGGCTCCCTGCTCTTCATCATCCAAATCAATCACCATTTCCTTGGTTCTTTTAGCTACTTTCTTTGCTATAATAGGAGTTTGAATTTTAACATATACTAAGTTCTTCACATATTTACACGCTATATTCTCTTTCTCTGACCTACTTTCATGAATAAAAGCAGAATATCCATTCTCAACCCTTCTATTTGAAATAACACTATATGGGTCATAAGCCCAACTTTCTCCTAATAACATTTGCATGTCATCTAACATTTTTGTCACTTCATCAAATGCCTGTCTCATATTTACTATGAAAGGGCCTACAACCATGGGTAATTTGTACATGTGACCTTTCTTCATAGGCACAAAATGTACCTGATAAACCTTTAGACTCTGTATAATGAATTCTAAAGCAAAAAGCCTCATTGGCACAAAATTTGTGAGTCCGTAAGGCTCAAAACTTGCTCCATGTAGCCTTATTTCAAAATATTCCTAAAAATCAAGCCAGTCTCCATATTTACAATTGTTTCCTAAATGCAAAAATTCCTGAGCTTTAGGTAGGAAATAGGGAGGAGGACTTCCATTCAATATTTTGTATGCAGGGGGCATGTAATAAATAACAAAATCAAATAACCCAACCTCATTTTGTTCCCTTATAACTACATCTGTCCATAATATCACTGATTTTCTTCTTTTATTCACATACATAATATTTAGGCCTAAATGCATGAACTCTTCCACATTTTGGTATAAGAACAAATATACAATTAATGAGGGAAATTTAAAGGAACATGTTAATGAGAGGCTCATCAGCTGTGAGTTGACTGCTTCCTGGCAATATGATGGAATATCCAGCACCATTCCTGGCTTCATCATCATGGCAAAAATTCCTAGAACTGATTTATCCACTGCATTATCATCATCTTTACCCAGAATTTTTGCAATATGACTCAAAATTGGACGGGTCTCAGCATCAAAAACCTTCATATCAAACTCCTTGAAATCTGGCTGAAACTGCTTCATGTCAAGCTTCAAATGAAACATAATTGATTGAATTCTTCTCCTACAATATTATCATAATACTGAACGAGTGAATCGTCATAAAACTAAATGGATGACTCCAACTCAGGATAGCACAAAGCTTGGTGGATTAATAGGGTAGACACCTGCAAAACATTTTCTCCTTGGGAGTTCATAACAAAACACTTCCTTGGATAAATAATAGATACCAACCAATAGATGAATTCAGGGAAAAGGTGGGTTTTAGGGATGCATGCAGACAAGACTCCAGACTTAATCATGGCAGAATATATAGGAGAGGCATTAGCATTCAAGACAACTTGTTGGTAAAAGGGGAGGTGAATTACTTAATAGAGGGTATCTTGAATATCCCTCTCAGTATCCATGAGAGGGATATGGATGGTTGAACCTAACAGGGATGACCTTTTAGCCATGGTTTAAAGCTTACGTGAAAAATTTTGACAGGGTGGTCAAATTTTTTAGGTGGCAGAGAGCTCAAACGGGGTGCAACGTAGCAATTCACAAGTAAATTTGAAAAATAGACAAAAAATTCTTTAAATAGGTGGCATGGGTTTTGAATTAAATGCTTACAAGACGCGCTAGCAACCTTAAACCCTGCTTGACGTGGAAGATAGATAGGACCAACTCAGTGTCCTACCTCACTACGGGGGCTCTCGGGGTACGGAGGAAAAATATGGCTGGTGCCCCCGCATTAGATCTCCTCCATTGATTTCTGTTGTCCCCACAATCAACTGCGGAGGCACTCCACATGATATCTATCATGCTAGTTGTGCCCGCTGTTTGGGCTTCTTGATAGATATTTTAACAATCGATGCTTTCCTCCATTCAAACCAATCACTATTTAACCTTTAAAAACAGACCCACAATTATAAAGTTCAAATGTTTAAACTCAAACTTTAATGAACATCAATTTTTTTTATGAAAAAGTATAAGAGCTCAATACTTTAACATATTTTCCCACATTTTATATTTTTGTTTTTTCAAACATTTGGAAAATAAAAGGATACGACTATGATCCACAACACCTTCTTCAACAGCAAAGAAGGTGGACAAATGAAAAGAAAAGGTAATTGAGGAAGTCATTCATGATGAAGAGGACCTTCATGAAGCAGAACAAGAATTTCAACTTGTTGACCTAGATGAGGATGAAAATGAAAAAATCACTAATGCAACCATGAAAGGAAAGGATTTCAAGATTAAGGAGCTCCAAACTAATCTTGACATGGCCAAATATGTTATAATTTTCCTTGAGTAGGAGAATGAGAAATTGAAGACTAAATAGGTCATTGATGAGGTCAAGTATGTCACTGCTTAAAGGGAGGTTGAAAAGGCCAAATCCATGCTAGATGAAACACTTGAAAAGTATGGATTTCTTGATGAACATGAGGAACAAGTACCAAGACAAAGACCTAGAACTAGAGGGTTAAAAAAATCTCTAGTTCTAGAAAGACAAAGGGACGCTAAGCTTGCTTATCACTAACCCTAAATGAGCAGCTTGCTATAGTGATAAGTGAAAATAGGGAGCCATGGCTTGATAGAGCCAATCAGTACCTAGATAAGATGCTAGCAAAGGTTAACAAATATAATGACCTATTAAGGAGGAAAGTCAAACACCATGCTTCGAAAGAGAAAATCGCAATGGCCAAGCTCAAAAGAGCTAATGCAAATATTGATGATTTGACCATGGAGGAGAAGAAGATAATGAAAATACTTGGTGAGGCTTCCCTCCTAGCCTATCCACATCATTATCAGCCATTCTACCAATTTTAAGACATTTTGGAACTTTTTTGCAAAATTTGGAATTTTCTGAGTTTTTTGTAACAAGCATTTAGCATAAATTTGATCATTTGCGTAGTGCCCTATGTGCTACGCAAATGATTGGGGCACTTTTTGAAGGAAATAAATCTACCATTGGATTGCTAAAGACAAATTAATTCCAAAAAACCATGTTTCCAACCTTGGTTTACAAGTTTGATAGGTGAAAAGTTCAAAAAACCACCTAAAAATGACTTTTCTTCCCCTGTTTTCACCTAGGCATCGCTCAAATACTAGTCTTGGGAGAATGACCTTTCGAGGGGGGAAATCAAATTCATTTTAAAAAATGAAGGAATATTCAGAAAGAGGACTCAAATGGATTTCCAACAAGCCATCTTAGGCCTGATTTGAACTCCTCAAAGTTAGCCAAAATTTCCCCTGAACATGGAGGGCGCAAATGACACTACCAGGGCACAAATGACCATTTTGCTGATTTTGTTTTTGGAATTTCTCTGAAATTTTGACTTTTGTTCAGAAAATTATGTTTCTACCTATGTAATTAATCATGGTAAATGTAATTATGCTATGTATTAGTTACCTAGGGGTAGATTCATTGGGTAAAAGTTATCATTGAGTTAAAATGAATCAGTTTGAATGTAATTAGGAACGGTTCACTTGGACCATCCTACACTTCAACTTTCAGTTCAATATTTTGTGGATATCTTCCTCACCTCATGAATTCTACCCCTGAGGATGAGTGAATGTAGTTTTGATGTCTATTTATCCCCTTTCTTTACTCTTAGCAAGGGTTGGAATAAATTTTGTTGTTAGCTTGTTGATCAAGGAACTATTGTACTCAGTTTTGGGCATTTAATAAACAAGAGTTGCAGCTATTTTTTTTGGATACATGTGGTATGATGTTTATCATTATATTTCCTTCAGTTTTATATGTTATAATGTGTTGTATTCATGTTCATTACATCTTTATTGTATGATATCTTTCAAGTTGATAGGCAGAACACATGCTTGGTCATGCTCTGTTTTGGGAAAGTAATCATAATTTTTCCATTTTCCTCTATTTAGGAAGAATACATCTTCCATGCTCTTCCTAGATTCTCATCAGTCTTATAACCATCTCATCACAATCATATTTAAAGCGATAAGCCTTATGCCTACCTTTCCCCATTTATCCATGCAACCTTATGTCATTTTCCCTAACCTAGCTCCCTTGACCTAATATCTTCATCCAGTGAAACCCAACCCAATCAAAATTAAAAAAAAACCCTCCACTCATATCTAGCCTAAAAACCCTAAGTCATCCAGCCCTCTTGGTTGTGACCTTCTGGAGAGGGCCCTCTCTAACTTGGTAGGTCTAGATATAAATTTGAAAGCTTAGTCTATGGTTACCTCTGTTGGGATTCCTTTCTCAACCTTAGGAATCTGGAAAAGTGATAACAGATACCATACAATCTAAATGGGTTCTAAATATAAAATTGTAATGTGTACCTTTTGTGTGTTTTTCACATTATGGAGATCAAAATATTGCTCCATCTGTAGTATCCATGTTACTAGATCCTTGCCATCAAATTTACTTATATCGATCTTTGTAATATGATGGGTCTTAAATCCAACATTAGAGTATATGAAATCATTATTAACATTTATTTTTTTCTCATCATGCGTTCCATCTACTACCTTTTTTCCATGAGGAATAATTTCTTGTAGCAACTTTGTCAAAACTTAATTCAAATCTTCCATGTCTTCTTTTAGACCATTCTTCATTTCTTCCATGTTTCCTTTTAGTTTTTATTCTATACCGTTGATCTTAGCTTCCACGCCATTCTTTAAACCATCCATCTTAGCTTCCATTTCATTTTTGGTTACTCTTTGTGAGAGCAAAAATTGTTGCACTTGGTCTTGTAATTGTGATATATATGTTTCACTTCTTCCTCTTCATTCGTCATGGGTGTGGAATTATTTATGGGAGGCATTTTAGAACCCAATACTAATATAATGCTTCAATATTCCCTTGGAATCACTTCAAATTGGTTTTTCAAACAAAAGTTACTCAGTTTAGAAAAATACACACATTTTTCTTACTTTTGAGGAGCTCGATATTGAACCTGATGTATCTCTATGATTTAGGATTTCAAAATTTTAAAACTCAGTCCTATAGTATCCCTATGAGTATTCTTTTCAATTCCATATGTCAGATCTAATTTGAATTGTTCAAGACAAATTTATGCTCGAGATTCCACAATGACCTAATTATGGAATGGTTAAGTAGAGAAAACTTGTATTGGGTGCCACATGTCATAGTTTCGACCTTCAGCCCTAAAATTGATTCAAATGAAACTAAAAGCCCTTCAATTTTAACCAATTTTTACATAATTCAATTCCGATTCCTGAAACGAAATTTATGGCGATTTTCCCTCGGTCACCTGTTTGAGATGAAATTCTGAAGCCTGCAAAAACACTAAATTCCTCAAAATATATCTCCGAAAATATAGAAAACCAAGATCTCAAATTCGTACACGAGGTTAAAATATATTTCGACTCCACGTTATTTCAATTTCCGCTTCTAAAGCTTGACAGGAAAATAGTTATAGAAAAAATTCCAAGATGACCTTATTGAAGAAGAAAAACCCTAGAATCTAAAGCTTTGATACCAAATGTTATGCAACCAGCTCACAAAATAAAAGAAAATATAGATCAACAACTTATAAATAATACTCTTTGAGGGGGAAACCTCCTTTACATTACATAAATGAACAATTCTTGGATTATACAAATAAAAAAACCTACTTTCTATATACAGGAGTCTAAGGAATCACAATATAATCAGAGCCTACATAACAATAATAATGTAAATAAACAAAAATAAAAAAAGTGAGCTTCTATGGGGCGCAATAATAAAAATATCGAGACTACGTGGGCAAAAAAATAACAATAAGGGGATACACTAAAAATAAAAATAAGGGGTTACACTAGTATTATAGGGACCTAACAACTTTGTACTTCATCTATCTAAAGAAGTAGGACAACTAAGAAAATAAAAATAATGGACAGTATCTTTATACCACTAAGAACATAGGTACCTATATTGAATTCTATTATCAGGTTCTTTTTATTTACCTTTATCTTCTTCATCAGTATTTTATTCAACAACCTCAACCAAAAAATTTATCCCCATATCTTGATAGTTCACCTCTGCCAACATTTTGGCCAATCCTTGTCCTTTCACCAACTTGGTTGGTTTGATGTCCATGTCATATTCCTGAATCTTAGCCATCCACTTTCCTCTTTTACCATCACTGTCACCCTGACCTAATACATCCTTAACATCAACATTAGGAACACAAGCAACAATATGAGATTGAAGAAAATAAATTCTAAAATCTTTTAATGCTTTTACTATTGCATAAGCATGCTTTTCAAGGATATTATAATTCAGCTATGCATTCCTTAACACCCTGCTGAAGAATTCCACTAGTTGTTCCTTATTAACTTGGTTTCTTTGCAAAATTACAACTACAATAGTGGAAGGAGAAGCAAATTAAAATATTTGGAAAGGTTTTTTATAATCTGGACTCACCAAGACCAAAGCTTCTTGAAAATGTTCTTTTATCCTTGAAAAATATTTCGTAGCAGCCACAATCCATCTCACTTTTAAATTCTTTTTCCACATGTTAGTGATATATTTTACAAACTCTGCATAATTTGGGATAAATCTCCTAAGGAAATTTATTATTCCCAGGAAGTTTTGAATCTCCTTTTTACTCCTTACCAGGGGTATATTTTTAATTTCTTCTACCCTTTTAAGATCAATCTTAACTCCTTCTCTACACACAATATTCCCAAGTACATTTTCGTATTTTAAAACAATAATATACTTTTTGGGATTTAAATATACACCATACCTTCTGCATTTTTCAAAATTCTGTCGTAAATTCTTCAAATTCTCCGTATTTGATTTGGAGAAAACTGTAATATCAACTAAATAAATTACCAAAAATTTCTCCTTTTCACGCACAAATTCTATATCCATAGCCCTTTGGAAAGTTGCACCAATATTCATTAATAAAAAAGGCATATTTGCATACATGAGAGTTCCCCATGGGGTTGTGAATGTTGTCTTATTCTGATCTTCTGGCTGAACTAAAATCTAGTTGTAGCCTGAAAAGCCACCAATCATTGATAATTTAGAAGACCTAGTAACCCTTTGTAAAATATGATCCATATTTGGGAGAGGATAGTTATCTTTCGATGATGCCCTGTTCAAATTTTGAAAGCCAATACACAACCAAATTTCCCGATTCTTCTTCCTCACATGTACTAAATTAGCCACCCAATTAGAATATCTAAGAGGTACAATTATTTTTTCCTATAACAACTTCTTGAATTCATTCTTCATTGATGGCATAAACAAAGGATTAATCTTCCTCACTTTCTGTTTATATAGTTTAATCCCTACGTTAAAAGGAATTTTATGTTCAATAATGTTGGTGTCATAAGTTTTTAGATATTCATAATACCAAGAAAATATATCAACATATTTCTTGAAGAGATATACATACCTCTGTTTGAGTTCCTTTGGAATATATTTTTCCAATCTCACCAGTTTTGGTTGTTGCTCTGTTCCAAGGCTGCAGTCTTCAAGATCTTCTTCTAAATATGTCTTCTTTACATTAAAAACAACATCAATTGCATTAAAAAACCTTTCCAAGGGTACCAAACCTTTAGGGCTCACATTATTTTTAAGTCGCACTATCTTCTGATCTCCCACAAAATCGTTTAAAGGCGATTTATTGCTTGGTTCTTCTTCTTGAGTTTCTTCATTTTCATCTTCTTGGTCAATTTCTAAATTTGAAAATTCACCTACCATTTCCAGAAATATTTTAATTTTTTCTTCATCTTCAAAAACATGCTAGTATGTTATGTTGTCTAGAATGGAAGGTCTATTTCTGATCTCAACTTTATACCTAAGCCTAAGATTTAATGGAGGCTTGAAAGTACTAGCTGCAACTACCAGTGAGTTAACTATTCTATTTCGTTCCCTTGGTAAAAATTGCATATTAAAAGGAGAAAAAAAAATTTCTACTGAATCCCACACTTCATTTTTGTAGGCTTTAAGCCTTGGATGCTTTTCTTGGATCTTGATATTAATTTGTTTAACCACTAATTCCGAGCCTCCAAAAAAAGTAATACATTGTATTCATAAGTTTTTTACAACTTGTACACCCATAACCAAAGCCTCATAGTGAGTGATATTATAAGTGGAGTCAAATTCCAATTTATAAGAGAAAGGAATAATATGAAATTTTGGAGAAAGCAATAGAAATCCAGGTTCATTTCCCTCCTTTGAATAAGTAGCATCAAAATACAACTTCCAAACTCCACTTAATACTAGATCCTTGATTTTAATTGTTGAAGGGAGCTGCACTTTTGTGTCTTCAGCAATTTCTATAGATTCTTGTAACATAAAGCAGGAAAAACCATATTTTTCTTCACTATAAACAAGATACTTACTAGAACCCTCCTTGGTGATGGTCTTCTCAAACTTGGTCTCTCGATATGATCTCCTTTCTTCTCCACCAAAAAACATAATAATAGCATATGTAATATCCAGTTTTACAATCCTCCAAATTGGCCCCCGAGGATCTTGAGAGAAACATCTGAAATGGATTTGGAATAAATGCAACAACCACATCCATGAAAATAATTCTTTATGGAATATGAGCTAATGAAATCAATAAAACTTTTGAATCAAAAGAGTAAATATCTTATAATGTTTTGTAATTTGCAAATTCAATTGCTTCATGACTGAAAGAGGCATCAAATTAGGAGAGGACCCTGAATCAAACATACAATTATGCAGAATAAAAGTGTGAATGAGAAGATAAATGTAGAAAGGATGGGTAGAAGAGTCTTGTTCTTCTACCCGAGGGCCAAAAATCACTAGTGGCCTCTCTTCCTGAAAATTTACTGCATCAGTTGAGTGATTGTTTTGTGAAATATTTATAAAATCCAAAACCTATTTCTTGTAGCTAGGATTCTTCCCTAACTCAAATAAAGGAACTGGAACTTTTGTTTTCTCCAATTATTTTAATAAATTAAAATAATGACTCTCTACTGCTTTCAATTTTTCTTCTTTATTCAACCTTTGATTTGGAAAATTATGAGAATTGACAACAGAATACGGAATAGCCTTGTGTGACACCCTTGTGTCCAGCTTACCATTGGAACTTTCTCATCGTTGGAGTGAGACCGTTGGAACAATATTCATTGGTTTATTTCCCTTATGAACTTTTATTACAAATTGTTGTCGACTTGTCTAATTTTTTTGCTCCTATGTACTATATTTAATTCTTAATCTCTTCCTTGAACTAAGATCATATTTTTTATGAAATTATGCTTGCATAAAATATGTAAATTTCTTATAGTGTTCTTCAATTTCATCATCAGCTAAAGGCATATGGGTTTCCCAGTTTGAATCTTCATTTATGAGAACTTCTCCCTCCTCCTCATATACTGTAGAAATTTGATTTTCCTGCTCCTTAAGAGTTTCTTTCACTGCTTCGTCTGATTTATCTTCAATATACATAGGTACTTGTGTCTGGTATTGAAATTTTTGTTTTCTCTCTACATGATCTACAGTGATTGTCTCTTGAACTGAGGATTAAAATTTATGTTTTTTCCCTATTGAATCTGTCTTGGTGGTTCTTATTTTCCATTTCTAATTGAACAGGTTTTTTTGAGAGATTTGTGGTGACCTTAGTGATCTCATAAATATTCTATTCATGAGAATATTTAGGCTGAATAGCAGTCTTGACATCTTCTTTCCCTTTCTTCTTATCATCAATCTTATCTTTGACTTTAATATTCCCTACAGGCTACATCAGACAATTTTTCTTCGATTTCTAGTGCATCAATTTTAATTTGGTCTAGAGTAGGAGACCTTTTTTCTCTCAAAGTGAAACAAAAATCATACTCAAATTCTTCTGCAAACACCACCTTTTATCCTACAGGTGGTGGTTTTATTTATGATGGAAAACTATTATAAAAGTTATTGAATCCATTTATGAATTCAATTACATCTTCCTCTAGCATTCTTTTAATTACATTAAATTCAGTTAGAAAATAATTATGATATTTTTTCTCACCCCATTTGTGTGTAATTTTTTTTTATAATTATTCCCAAGTGTTTATAGAGTTAGCAAGAAGTGTTTTGAACCACTTTCTTGCTTCTTCATCCAGTGACTGTAAAAATAATCTCTTGAATACATACAAATATTGAACATTCAAATTCTCAGCAAAAGCACAAAAATAAGCAACATGCATTTTTGTTGTTACTTCATCTTCCCCTGTAAACCTAGGCAACAATTTGAGATAATGTTGAGCATTACATTCATTGGATGAGGAATATTTAAAGGTGCATATTTTTTCAATAGGAAATCTATAATAGCCATATTTCGATTTGGAAGATGAAAATGATACCCTCCTACCTGGAATACAAATGGTTGAGATAGAATAACATAAATAGGAGCTGGCTAAATGAAAGTAGAAAAATTCTGATGAAAAACTTAAAAATCAACTCTTTGGATTTACTTAATTTCAACAAAATAAAAGGACACAAAATAAAAATATTATTCTTCGAATATGGGTTTTGGAAAAATACTATGAGGATGAAAAAACACTTCTTGAGAAAAATCAAGATTATTTACAAATTATTAATAATGGGTTTTTGGAAACTGAGAAACATAACTGGTGCTAGGGGTTGATAAAGTATGGTTTCGAGTTACGAGGGATTTTTCTCTCCAATCTCTTTGATAAATTAACTTCTCTGGGTTGAAAAGAATAAGATATTTTTGCTGTGAGGTATCAGACCTCATGTGAGACCTTCTAGGAGACATGAATGCTTTCTTGGTGAGAGACTTATCCTATACATTTTATTTTCTCACTGGACAAAGAAATGACAATAGAGAACAACCAGGGAAAAAAAATCGTACTTCATTCCCTGAAAATGGCACCAAAAAATGTTGTACCTTGGAAGAAAACCTCTGGCTGATGGGAGGTCCATGCCCAAGACATTTAAATAAAATGTGAAATAAACTCTTTGATTTACCATCTTAAAAACTCTAGAAATTAAATTATCAAAACAATGTTTCAAAGTATTTTAATGATTAGAGAAATCTTCCAACGTGGCCTTTTCGTGTTGAATATTACTTAAATGGAAATGTTGTGAAGAAAAGGATGATTGAAAGCTTTTTCAACCACATCTTGTTTAATACATAATCTCTTATCATTAACATTAGAAGAAAAAATGGAATTATTGTGGAGTGATAAATGAAAAGGAGGAGCATATTATTACAGTTTTCTTTTATCAAGACATAGAAATCAAAACTTGAAACTGTAAATCTTAAAAGACCAAAAAATTCATTAGTCCTTTCTATTGAGGAAACAATTAAATGGAAACAAAACATAAATACATAACATACTCAACAAGTGTCTGGAATCACTCCGAAATATTTATTCATATCACCAAGAAGATCTGAAAATACAAAAGACTTTCTGCTTATGAGGTGAAAAATTCATAACATAACTTTCTCTTCCAAAATTACTTTTATAAAAAATTACAAAAGGGGACAGTTATGAAACTATAAACTGTCAAAAACTATCAATTAACTAAACTAATCTTAAAACTACTTGTCCTTTTAAGGATTATGTTCTTGATGAAAAATAAAAGAAAATTACATTATTACATCATTTTCAAAATATTTTCCAAAAAAGAAGCTAAAATACTGGTGGCATTAATTCACTGAGTGGGTTGGGACTCTGCTACATCTGAAGTTCTATCTTATGCACTTGTCACTGTTGGTGACATCCATTCTCTACATGTTTTACAAATATTTGTATCTTCAATCAGACTCTTCACGAATCCAGTATGTGCCATCCTGAAATTTGTGATTCTCATCAACCACAGTAACTAAAAATATCTCTGCAAATAGTTTACAGTGGTTGTTCCCTTCAGTACTACTATCTTCACATTTGTAAAACCAATCTTGTTCTTAGCCTCCACCAACATGGTCTCATATGTCTCCAAGGGTAACAATTTTCCTTGTTGATCTCAGCAATAAGGTAAACTTGCTCTGGTCCTCTTATCAAAATTGTTGTTGAACTTAATTACGACTTCCTTGACTTTAGAAGAATTTTTTTTTTGTTGTTTTCCTACACAAATTCTTTAGAATAATTTTATTAATTTCTAGGACATATTCTGTCATGTCATCATTTTTTAATTCCTTCAGTTCCTATGATGATCTTGAATTAAAAAAATAAATCATATTTCTGGAAAAACTTGAATGTTGTTGAAGTTTCTACTTACTAGCAGTAGTCAAACTTTCCAGATCCCTCACTATCGTTTTCTCTTCTGCTACTTTGGAAAAATAATCCCACATATTTTGCACAATATGAATGATTACATTCTAGATTATTTCCCTTGCTTGGATAAGGGACATATTTCCCTTCACTTTCTCTTTCAATTCTTTGATTTATTGAGGGCCTAATTGAAAATAATTTCGATATTTATTGGAATTTTCCTGAGACATGGCCAAATATCTTTCAATTACCTTTATTAATTTCATATAATAATTATAATTTCTTTGAATTTAATTCATTTCACTTTTATAAACTTCAAATCAATCATGACTCTGGTTAGCTTGTATGCCAGGTCATCAGAGTCTGCTTGATTAAGCAGGGCATTCCTGAGTAATTCAATGAGTTTAGGTGAGAAAATTGGGTCAAATACATCTCTTTCATTGTATATCAAAGGAATGTGTGAGGAAGAACTAGTTAACATAACTTTCTTTGATATTTTGATAGCTAGGATTGAAGAGATGATGTGTAAAATACCTAGTCACTAGAGTTTGATACTGACTAGAACTTTGGAGTGTACAATTTGAATCCAAAGAGGTTGAGCGCAGAGAGAAAGGTGAAATGAAATGGGGAAGAATAATGATATTTAAGGAAAAGTGGGGAAAATGGAGGAAAATTGAAATTAATGAGCACGTGGGGTGTACAATTTCATGACGCGGAAACATGACAAGTTGAAATGACAAGAGTGATGTGGAGGATGAGGTGGCGGGAAGTGACATAAATAGAATGGTAATGGGGAAATGATAAAATAGTGAAAAAAAATTTGTGCTCGCTTACTGATGTCACATACTCGCTTGCTGACGTTCTGCAGGGATAGACTCTAGTATAGTGGAGTTCTGACGAATTTCCCCTGTAATGAATCTCCACCATAGATACATTGGTAAATCATAATCCAAAATGTCTTTGCGGAGGCACTAGGTGGAATAACCATCGGGCGTGTAGTGCTGTTGGGTTTCCACCATCGTCTTGGACTCTCACACCTTTTACATTGCACCCGACAACTTGAACAAAGTTTAATGCTATTTATGACTTAAGCATAGGACCAGCCAACCTTACACTTTATTGATGTTGCAATAAACTTAATTAGTGATATTTAAGCCACCATTACAAAAATAAATCAAAATAATAACTTAACTTTTGATTTTGATTTTTTTTCTTTCATATATATATATATATATATATATATATATATATATATATTTCTTTTCTTTTTGCACACATGAGGAAAATAAAATGAGCTAAAACAATAACAATATTTTTTTTACAAATATAATTAATATAAAGAAAATATATATAATGATTGGTAGATATCTTACCACCTAATGATATTCATTCCCCCCTCAATATGGCCATTCTACTTGTAATGTCTATCAACTGTAACATATGAAATTATTTCCAGATGTGCACACTCGAAAGAAGTGCAACAGAAATAAAATTTCCCATCATAAACCCTTGTCTAATTATTTCCCAATCTAATGCTTTTTGACATTCTTCCCAACAAATTTTTTATTATATATAAAAAAATTGTTTTTCACTCATGAAAATGAGCTTATAACCTTTCAAAATTATTGTAATTATAACAAATATGTTGCAACATCTCTCACATGAGGGATATTTATATGTTTATTTTTCATTGGAATTCCAATGTTAGATGACTAGTCAAAGTCAAACTTAAATGGTCAATTTTTTTCAGAATACTGTCTCCAAATAGATTTTTCGTTGGAATTATGATGTGATATATAATTTTTATATAGTCGTTGGAAGGAAAATTCCATCTATCATCAGAATTATAACACCCTAGAGATCAACCATCGAATTCTGAAAAACATGGGGACTTTACACAAACAAAATTAAAAATGACATATTTCTGATCATTTGTGACCATTGGGCCATACCTTCAAGCTATGTCATCGTAATTTAGTCTTATATGTAGTAGTGGTTGTTGGTGTTTTTAGTATTCTTTAATTGTGAAAGTAAATTTTAAAATTATCACAATATTGATTCACCCCCCCTCTCAATATTGTCCTAGTTTCTAATGCATTTCAACCCTTTTATATCTATATCTCCCTCTCTCCTTTTCTTTTTTCTTCATTTATAGCTTCATCATGTTGATCTAGCATATCATATATATCTCTCTCACTTGATAGATTTAACTTTGAAAAAATAAAGTACACCTCACACTTTCTTGATTCACGCTCACTTGAGGAGTTTCAAGGCTCCAACTAACTTTGTTGGTGATCACTTTTTCCTTTTTTCTGCCAAATTCCAACCAAAATTGTCCATTTAGAAAAAAATATTTTTAGCTTCCACTTCCTTCTTTCTTCGCCACTAGGTTTCTGGCCAAAATTTACCAATTCAAAAGTGAAGAATCCAACAGGCGCTGACCACAACCTATTGTCACACCCTTTAGTCAATATTCCTTTTGCATTGATGACTCTCCTTCAAATGAAGAGCCCAACTTTGGTTTAATATCGAAAATCATCTTACGGAAGGCATCATAATTTCCTATTGGTTTTTCCACTTCCATAGGATGACGTTAGCTTAGTTAGTTAAATTTTGAGTAGTAATGGAATATAATACCTTAGGTCAGGCTGAAAGTATATAACACCATTTTGAGTCTTCTTAGAGATCTAATTGATGTAGATAAATATAATGACATTGCACAATCATTTTGAGAACCCAGATAGTTATCTTGGACTTATGGGAATCCTATTCCAAAGTTTTTTTTTGAATATGTGTTTCTTCAACTTGATCACAAAGTTGTTGTTGTGCCACAAAGTTGTTGTTGTGCCACAAAGTTAGTGGTAGTGAGTACTTCTTGCATATTTTTTTTCTTTTTTCACGCAGCCTATATAATGGTTTATTTCACTTAGCTAAAGCTCCAAGACAATATTGTAATTATCGGAGAATCTCGTGGGAGTCCCTTTTTAATTGTTGGAGAGTATACCTAAGAGTAGATCCTTGATCCACAATTAACTTCATATGTTGAGTAAACTACTTTGTGACATGAGGGATGTGCTTACATAATTTTTAAATGGTGTCCTAGAGATTTTTATTTGTAGAGGCTAAACTTGTCTAGGATCCTACAAGAAATGTCTCGTGGTAGGTTAGAGTCTATTTATATGATATTTGGACACTATTTTAAACCTGGAATTTATATCTTCTACCTACTATTCAAGCTACTATTTTTTCTTACACAACTAGTCTCTCACCTCCATGACCTTAAGAAGTTGTTGCTTCTACTACTTATATGTGTTATATAATTCATTATTCCTTCTTTATGCTACATTTAAGTGATTTTCCAACTATGGAGATGTAGATATGATAAAATGAAATAATTGGTTAGTCAACTAGTGATGAAGGTCCTTGGTAGACAACATATCAACCAGTGGGAAACTAAATTGAAATCATTGATAGACATTTTGAGCGATCCAGTGGAGAAATCTCAGGGGAATCAACATGTTCCTGGTGTATGTCCTAATGAATTTGGAAATTAACTCAAGAGGAAGTAATGGAGCAATATCAAATAACTATGCACAAACTTCCAAGAATTATTTACACTCATAAGGGTCAGATGAAAATAGATAATTCATTGAAAAGGAACCACTGCTTACTTCTAGTCGACTTGCTGAAGAAGGTTGAGTAGGTTATAAAGCTATTATCTCTGGGATATCTATTGTTTCTGGTACAACCTCTAGTTTTGGATACATCTCTATACCAAGTAACACTTCAAGTTATTTTTATGTATCTTAAATTTTTTCTTGCATAGGATGGCTGGGTTGAACATAAAAACTAGTATCTGAATGAGCATCTGAAGTTGCATGGGACTATGAATATGACATAGGGCTAGATGGATTTGACTCATGAACATGGGAAGTGGTGCTCTCCATAGTAATATTATTTGGTTGGTAGGTTTCATATTTTATTCATTAATAATATGGAACATAGGGGAATGATGCGAAACAAAAGGTGCGGGTTTCAATATTGATGATATCAACTTTTCCAAAGTAGAAAAATCAACACCTTTATCGAGTGAAAGAGGAATAATAGAGACAAATGGTGTTGTGCTGGAAAATTCATAGGTTTAGAAATGTTTCCTTAAAAACAAAAAGCATAAGGTATAGATGATTTAGGTGGATATTAGTGGCCACCCTCCTATTCCACCTAGACCTCTAGTTGGTTTCATTAGTTTCCTTCATTATAGCAACATTTACTATTTTTAGCACTTTTTTGGTCCTGAAATTCCAGAGCTATTTTGACCCCATAAATGATGTTTTTTATAGGTACGCAACATGCTCATTTCCATAGGAAAGGTCCATTGCAAATCTTGTATTACTCAAAGATACATTTCTAGTGAGGAATCATACATGAAAAATAAAGATCACATGACCAAGTTACGATACTGGGAAGTTGGTTGCCCAACTAACCCAATTGGGCCCACAAACTCTCGGTGTTCCATCTCCTAGGGTTAAAGTTTTGGTTTTTTAGGGTTTACCTCTATTTTTTAGTAATAAAAAGGACCTTGAAATTCATTGTAATAGAGTTTAGAGAATTTTAGTCGAAACATCTCTTTTAAGAGATAAGATACCATCGATCGAGCTAGCTTAATTCCATTTTGTATGTAAGCATTTTTAATTTCTTTGATATTAATTGATATTAATGAAATGAAGATTTATTTTTGCTACATGTCTCTGTTTATGTTTATATCTATATTATGTTGTGTTTCGACACAAGTACGAATCAGTGGTATCAGAGTGGTCTGCTTTTTTTTTTTCTTTTCATGTCCCCAATGAGGTTGGGGTATAAGGAGTTAGGACTCGAACTAGTTGAACCTTTGCAAGACCAGCCTCGCAAACACTGATGAAATCCCATGATAGAAGAAAATAAATATGAGGGAGAAAGATATCCTTTCAAATTTGAAATTCCCATATTTGAAGGCTATGTAGATGAAAACGTTGCAGATATATGGTTAAAATTTTGAAAGGATATTTCTTGGTTCATGATTTTTCCAATAGGAAAATTATTACTTTTTCCCTCCTTAAAATCGTCCTGCATGGCAAGGACTAGTGGGAAACTGAATGTGAATAAAGGAACAAGAGAGAACCCTCACTGTTTTTAGCTGCACCCACTTGGAATTATTTTTGAGACATCGTGAAGGAATAATATTACACCATGGGGAGCTACGATTTCTACAAATAATGGACTATCCTGTGGCAGCAAAAGGATCAAGATGTGCATGAGATGACGAATCCTTTCCATGCCTTGCACACAATTTTGGGTACAAAATATTTTGAGAAACATCTGGTGCTCAAGCAAAACAATTTTTTGCACAAATAAATTCAAGAGGAAATGGAGTTCCAGGAAATCCTCTCTCTTAGGGGAGCATACTGATATCCTACCAGGATTGAGCAGAAACTTAAATAGAAGAAGCGAGACTTTGGATATGTGAATCTGAGGCAAGGGAAAGGTGTGCCAAAATCGTAGAATAAAGGAAAAAGGAAAGGTGGGGTGACCCAGGAAAACCGTCCAAAGCCGTAAGAAAATAACAACAACACAAAGATAAATAAGGATAGAGGAAAATGGTGTGAATTACGTAAGAACCCTACTCACAACACAAGTGAGTATCAAGCCAAGTGGTCACTGGTGGTCAAGTTGAAGGTTTTCAAGTCAGATGAATGTTCCTATTCTGAGTCAGAACCTGATAAGGGGAATGAAAAAGGGAAGAAAACTATTGATTTGGAATCTAGTGCTACCATATCCACCACCAATATCTACAAGGTTGATCTTGAAGATCTGGAGAAGGTGGAGCCTCTCTTACACTAACAAATGTTGTTGAAGGGTTCTCCGTTGTAATTAATTATTGATAAAAGAAGCCAAAAGAAACTCATTTCATCATAGGTCATGAAGCAGTTGGGATTATCGACTACACCACATCTGCAACCGTACACCATTGGTCGACTTCACCAAGGATGAGATCTCCACGTCAGCCATCAATGTCGCCTTCCCTACAACATCAAGCCCTTCAGGATGAGGCATTGTGTGATGTTTATCCTCTTGAAGTTTGTGATGTATTATTAGGAAAACCATACTTTTGGAAACATCATACTATGTATGAGTCTAGGAATCACCCTATTATTATTACTTTTGGCAATAATTTATACGATATATCGCAGGTATCACCGCTTACCACCATCTCTTTGGTCTCTGTTAATAAATGTAGTAAGATCATTTCCTAGACCAGGAAATTTGTCTTCCTTATGATTTTACCTTAGGGCGAGAAGAATATTTTGGTCACCTCCACAACCTTCATACATGGCTCCTTCACACGTTAACAACAAATGCACAAGGTCGTGGAGGAGTATCGAGACATATTAACCTCACCCACAGGGGTACCCCTACACTATCAGGTCAAGCACTCCATCGATATGACCCTGGGTGTGTCATTGCCCAATTGACCAATTTATTGACCCTCTTTTTGGAGAACAAGGAAATCAAGAGTAAAATTCAGGAGCTATTGTGGAAAGGGCACATCAAGCCAATTTCAGCACCTTGTGGGATCCTGATCATGTTGGTATAGAAGAAGGACAGAACTTGGAGGCTTTGTATTGATTATTGGGCTCTGAAAAGGATAATTGTTCGGAATAGGTATCCAATCCCATGGATTGATGACCTTCTAGACTAGCTCAAGGGGGAAAAATATTTTAGCAAGATTGACTTGAAGTTCGGTTATCACCAGGTAGTAATTGAACCCTCCAATGTATGGAAGACTAGCTTCAAATCCAAGGAGGGCCTTTTCAAATGGTTTTTCATGCCTTTCTGGCTAATGAATTCCCTAGTAACCTTCATTCATATGATAAATGACATCTTGTGGTGCTTAAACAAGTAGTTTGTGGTAGTGTACCTAGATGACATCCTAATATTCAACCAGAGTTGGGAAGAGCACATACACTGTATTCAACATGTCCTCCAAACCGTGCGACAACACAAATTGTATGCCAATTTGATGAAATGCACTATTTTTATGACCCAGGTTGAATATATGGGGTACATAATTGATGAGTAGGGTGTGAATGTGTACCCAAAAAAGATACAAACTATTTTGGATTGGACAGCACCAAACACTCTAACAGGGCTGCGTAGCTTTCCGGGTCTTTCCAATTTCTATCGCAGGTTCATGTTTGGATTCTCTCATATCACTTTGCCATTGTGTCAAGTCACCAAGGGAAGAGTGAAAGAAAAATTATTTTTGTGTGAATCCCAATAGAACACATTTTCCAAGTTGAAGCATTGCCTCTACTTTGCACCAATGCTCACATTACAAGACTTGCAACATCCATTTGAAATTGAGACAGATGCCTCTGACTATGCCATTAGTGAAGTTCTAACCCATCAGAGGCTTTTGATGGCATATCATGGTGAGACACTTTCAGATACAGTCTGAAATTATCATACCTATGACAAGGAGTTGTATTCCATTATGGAGGCATGATGACAATGGAAAAATTACATTATGGAGAAGGTAATGTTCATCCACATAGACCACCGACCCTTGTAGTTCATACAAACACAAGGAAAGTTGCAAACTAATTTCCATTAGAAATGGTCAACATATCTTCAATAATTCCATTTGAACATTAACTACAAGAATGGAAACACCAATAATGTTGCAGACTGACTTAGCCGACCATCGATTATGCTGCTGACGACTGTGCCTCACTCTTGTGTACACGAGACTTCAGGATGGCCACATCTTCACAAGAGTGATCCAGAATTCGATGCCACATACTAGATTCACTTGGAAGGTCAGAAATCCCCATAATTTGACCTCCAGGACACATTTTTATTCCACCCAGGAAACCTCTATATGCATTCTGATAGAGCTTCTAGTCATTTTTTCGATACCAACTCACTAAGTCCATGACCTCCAACCCCCAAATTGATGACCAAACATAGTTCGTCAACAATATGATCGTGCACATATTTCACATGAATAAATTGAAGCACCCACACACATGGGATGACAGCCTCCCCTATTTCTAACATATCTACAACAAAGCTCGCCACATCTCAACTAGACACAACCCCTTTCAGGTGTGATTGGGATTTGAACCACTATGTCCCATTGATGTTGTCATGCCATTTGTAGCTACTTAAGAAGATTTGGCTCATTTCTAGTCTGAAGCTAGTAGGGCTAAAAAATTCATATAATGCATCCTCTAGTAGGTCCATGACATTTTGGATAAAGAATATGTTGAGTACAAACAATTTCATGATTATTATCAGGTTCCACACAAGTTCGAGGTGTGCGAAAACGTTCTGTTACATTTGCAGAAGGAGTGCCTCACTTGGGCCCAGTGCAAGCTTCACCCATTTATATATGGGCCTTGTCAGTGTCCAAATGTTCAGTGATAAAATGTACTCTTTCAAGTTTAATTTTTAGTGGTCCTAGGTAAAAATTTCATGTTTCAGGTCAGTTTTGATATAAAATTTTGTTCACTAAATATGTCTAGGTCTGAAATTCTACTCCCTTCACTCCATTCATGGTCATAATAATTTCATAGGTCATGTAATCCATCAATCATCTAGGTTCTGAGTTCATTCACCACACCTTCATTTAGTTCAGAGTCTAGGTCTCATTTGTTTCTCCACCATAAGAGTCAATTATGTCATAAAAGAAAGCGAACAAAATCTCATTTTCAACATACAAGTAATTTGCATAGGGAGTTATAAAAGATATGGAAATAAGTAAATATCTCCTCTATTCTCATTTTCATACTCCATAGCTTCCATGGGTTGAATAAAAATAATAAAATTTGTGCCAACACTACTTTAGCTACACTTTAGGTGTGTTGCGCAAGTGTTGTGCTTTTGGTGTTTGAACTCAAAATCAGTTCTCCAAGGTTAAAAAACACTGAAAAAAGGTTCATACACTTCCTAAATATTAATTGGATACCCTAAATCCCTCTATCAAGTCAAAATTCATCAGCAAATGAGTGGTTTCCTTCACTAGGTTAGCTCCACTGAGTGTTGCGCAGGTGCCACGGTTTTGGTGTTTTAAATATTTTGTTTGTTTCAGCTGATAAAACCCTAATAAAACCATTTAAAACCATACTATAACCTCCATACACCATACTATAAACATATCCTATCACTCACATCCCCCTTTTCCATCAATTTCATTAAAACCCTAATTTTCATTACATTTTGGCAGAAAAACTAGTGAAACACTGTGTTTTGACCTTTTGGGTACCTTTCACATGCCCATTCCAAAAACTTCCACTTGTATCTTGTATCCAATTCATCACCCTACGTCCACAAATTTTTATGGATTTTGACCTAAATTCCTTCCACTTAATTTCTATAGGTTTTAACCTTGTACATAAATTATCTGCAAACGAATCTTAAAAACAGAAAATAAACAATAGCGAGAGCATAAAACATAAAATAGATATACACAGAGATTTTCCCCTGGGTCACAAAACGGGATGACCAGCTTTATTTTTGATTATATTCCTTTTAGTGTTAGAACACATATATCTACATTCTGAAGCATACATAAACCCCCAATCCGTTAACCCTAGATTAGAACATAACTGTAGTTCCCTTGACCAGATCTACAAAATACCAGGGGCTGAAAACCATCATGCCCCAAAACCATGCACAAAGAAAACCATCCTGTGGACCTATACACACTTCCACTCCTCCTGAAACATAAACATCTTATAGACCTGTAATCTACTTCCACTCCCCCTTTATATTTTGAAAAAGGAAAATCTAATGAGAACTTGGGAGAATCCCAAGCTTCTGGCGAAGATATTCCAATGTTGGCAAATATTTAGTATGTGATTCTTTTGGTGCTTCTTGGAATATTTCTACTTGTCCAAATGCTTGCATAACATCTGGTAGGGAGGCTGTTACATATAGAAGACTACTAATCATATATCTGTACAACCTTTGATCCACATCCTTAGATGATTCGTCTATGCTCAATTTGAAACCTGTTACCATTGGAGTAAGGATGGGTTTGCAATATTCCATTATAAATTTCTTGAGAATTTCCTTGATGTACTTGGCTTGAGATATAAATATTCCTTTCTCTTGCTGAGATATTTGAAGCCCTAAGAGGTATGTCAACTCACCAAGTAAATACATCTTGAAATCACTTTGCACCTTTGTAGCAAACTTCTTACTTAGTTGATCATCATTACTACCAATTATTGTATCATCCTCTTTAGCTATTAGACATGATTTAGTTTCTTCATCTAGAACATATATGTCATTTGGAGCTCGACTTGCTATAGCCACAATTTCACCAAAAATGACTTTCCTGATTTCACATTTTGTGGAGTTGAATAGTATTGTGTGTCCTTGATCACACATTTTTCCAACACTGAGCAGATTGTGATTGATGTTTTAAATCAATAGAAAATTCTTCTCTAGAGAATTTTTGCTTCTAAGAGTGACAGCACCTGATCATATCAAATTTGAAGATCCATCATTTCCAAAGGACACGGTTCCATCCTTCTTCTCTTTCAGAGGTACAAATTTATTTCTATCTCCAGTCATATGCGTTGAGCAACCGCTATCAACATACCACACATCTTTGTTCTTTTGAGCCTTGAAAGCGAGAGAAAAATTATCATTTTTCTTCTTCTTCCATATTCGTTCATTCTATGGCTTCGAAGATTCTTCTAGAGGATTTTCAAGTCTGCAGTCTTTGGCTATGTGTCCAAAGTTTCGAAATTTGTAACATTCAATATTATTTCTTAAATGCTCAAATATATTGATGTTTCGTTGAGCCCTGGGAGGTTCATATTTGACAGATCTCCTGGAATTGTATTCATTCCCAGGGTACGTGTGACATTCTACAGCTTTATGACCAAATTTTCCACATGAATAATAGTAGCCATAAAAAATATGTTGGTACCTGGATGGAAATTTTCGTCGAGGAATTTTTTTCCAAGGCCGTTCTTGTGAATCTTGTCAAGTGAAGTCTACATGCATGTCATATCTCATAGGTTCATTGTATTTTGTTGTAGAAGGTCCTACTTCTTCTTCTTTGTAACCGATGCCAATTCTTTCGTTGTAATATCGTTGATTGTTGATGAGTTCTTCCAATGCCCTTGAGCTGTTGGCATAGTTTTGGATAGTTGTTCCTTTCTTCACTTCCTCACGTAGCGAGACTACTTCGGCTTCTAATTCTTCCCTTTCTTGGTTGATTTCTTCCAACTTATTTTGAAGTAACACTTCAATTCATTTGTGTTCTTCAACTTCATTTTTTGTAGAAATTATATAAATAATGCGTTATAAATTCGATATTCTCCTGATCACACACTATTTGACTTCATGCACAATACAAAATTTCTTCTACTATTGATCATTACTTGCGGAAATTAAATCAATTGCATGCACACATTAAAACCATAAAAATTCACACATATGAACACAGTAATTTATGGGAAAGATTAAAGCTGAAAATGCCCAACTATATGTATAATATATGTCATATAGATCATGTAAAAATCATCATACAAAGCTCCTCACAAGCTCTCAATACAATCTCCAATTTCTACACACTAATCAGGTCCGATCTAGCAAATCCCATGCACCGATCTCTACCACCTGCTAGCCTGCCTCTACTGGGCAATCCTTGCTGAAGAATGGTTCTGAATGAACTTGAATTGGTCTATCCTTGCTTATGCAATCCTCGTTGGCATATCCAACCACTATGTGTTACAATTCATGCAACATTATAGTCACAACGGATAGTCAACCTGTTCTTTCACCTACCTCTCCACTGGTCTCCAATGAAACTGTCCATGCACTCTAGTTAACTGATGTATTCTTCATTTGATTAATGAGTTAATAATTAGTGAATTAATTAATAATTAATTCACACAATTCTCACTAGTGTATCAATCAGTTAGACTAGATACAACTAGCTCAACTGTGTCTAACTGAGTTAAACTGAACACAACTCCACTAACTACCTCAATAACTCGACCAAACTCTGTCACATGAGTTCTAACTAAAGTCTCCATGCAATAGCTTCACTTAACCCTCAGGAATAGCGTAATTCCTTCTATCATCTCTTGTGCCACATCTGTGCACTTAACTGAAGTGCTCCAAGAGAATAAGATAATGTTTATAGTCCAAATATTATTAAGAGCTAATAATATTCGACATATCTATTTTTAGACTAGCAATCTAAAAATAGATTCTGCCCAATATGTCTAAAAATATAAGTCCATCTATTTTTCCAATTTTACCAACCATCCACAAATAGCATCCTGCATCTCATAGAATATGATCAACATGTCTAAAAATAGACATAGTCTAAAAATAGACTTGCGCCAAAAATAACTTGCGGGCCCACTTAGTGAAGGTGACTCTTTTCACTAAGCTCAGCATCTTGTTGCATTCTCAACACTCCCTCTCAACAAGATAGGGATTATCTACCACCCCGATCCTACCTCTATGGTATTCGAATTTGCTCCTGGTGAGCGCCTTTGTCAAGATATCAGCATCGTGATCCTCCATAGGAATGTAAGAAAGTAACATGATCTTCCGCTGCACACAATCTCTGATATGATGATATTGGATGTAAATGTGTTTAGATCTATCATGAAATAATGGATTAACCGAGATTTTGATGCAACTCTGATTATCACAATATATCACAGTAGGATCTAAGTGTGAACTAAGCAACTCGACCAGGATCTTCCTCATCCATATAGCCTCGTATGCAACCAAACTCACTTCCATATACTTGGCCTCCGCTGAACTCAGTGCGACGGATCTTTGCTTTCTGCTGTACCAAGAAACTGATGTTGACCTGATACTGAAAATCCCTCCAGATGTGCTCTTTCTGTCTGTTGGGCTCCTTGCCCAATCTGCATCTGTGAAGCCACACAGCTTCACCTCATCCAACTGTCTGTACCATAATCCATATCTTGATGTTCCTATGAGATATATCAATACATGCTTGCCTGCCTTCCAAAAGAGCTTGGTAGGCTTAACCATAGCTTGTGAAATCTGGTTAACAGCGTAGCATATGTCAGGTCGTGTATTGACTAGATACATAAGCGAACCCACCAACTGTTGATAAACAGTGGCATCCACTACCTCTGCCGATGTAGCATCCTCTTTCCTCCATCCACCAGGAAGAGGAGTGTCGATAAGCTTGCACCCATGCGTGTTGAACTTCTCCAGTATCTCCCGGGCATACTTGCCTTGAGACACAAACAATCCATCACTGCACTGCCAAATTTCCAATCCCAGGAAATAATGAAGGAGGCCCAAGTCCTTCATCTCAAACTCCTTTTCAAGATCAGCCTTGCATGAGTGTATCAACAGTTCATCACCTGTCAGAATCAAATCATCTACATAAAGTACAATGATCAACAACTTACCCTCCACCACAATCTGGTATAGGTTCAGATCCGCTTCACTCTTGGAGAATCCAAGTCCGGTGAAATAACTGTCTATCCATGTGTACCAAGCACAAGGTGCTTGTTTCAACCCATACAACACTCTTTTGAGCCTGCACACATGCGACTCGCTGCAAAAGATCTCAAAACCTTCAGGCTGATCTATGTACACCTCCTCCTCAATGACTCCTTTTAGGAACGTAGTCTTCACATCCATCTGATGAAAGTGCCACCCCATCTGCACTGAGAGAGAAAGAATCATCCTTATGGAAGAATACCTTGCGAAAGGTGCAAAGCTTTCCTCATAGTCGATCCCCTCAATCTGTGAGAAGCCTTGGGAAAAAAATCTTGCCTTGTAATTCTCGACGCTCCCGTCAGCTACTTGCTTCACTTTGTAGATCCATCTCGAACCCACCACTGATTTCCCTTCCAGCCTTGGGACAATCTCCCATGCACTATTTCTGATAATCGAATCATACTCTTCCACCATGGCATCTACCGATGCAGGGTCCTCCACAGCTTCCTCGAAAGAGGATGATTCTGTCATGATACACTTGCTCATCAGAGCCATGTATCCAGTATATCGATTAGGTGACTGTCTCTGTCTGCACTGTGATGTAGGTGCTCCTACAATCTTCTCTGCATCAAGATTCAATTACTTAGCTTCTGTAGTGCACTTTCACCCTCTGATGGTTGGTGCTACATGAGTGGTTTCTTCCACTCCATGAACCTCCTCTTGTGGCTGATCCACATCCTGAGGCTCATCCTTAGAAACTAATAGCTCCTCATTTGCATGCAAGTGTGGCTCCCTCTCAAGCGAACACTTCATGGCTTTCTCCTCATGAAATTTGATATCCCGTCACACAACAGTCTTCCGACTGTCTGGAAAATACACACGATAGTTGTGGGGTGTATCAGTGTACCCCACAAATATCCCAACCTCTATGGTCAGCTCCAGCTTCTTCCTGGCATCCTTCATCACATGAATGTAAACAGGTGAGCCAAAAATCCTCAAATGAGAAATATCATGCCTCTTACCAGAAAACGCCTCCTCGGGTGTACTCATGCCAAGTATTCTATGAGGACAACGGTTTTGCACATAAACCGCAGTATTGCATGCTTCAGCCCACAAGTGTATGGGAAGGCCCTGATCATGCAACATCGCTCGTGCAAAACCCACGATAATTCTGTTCTTTCACTCCGCGACCCCATTCTGTTGTGGGTTATGAGGCACTATGAGCTCTCTTTGAATTCCTTCTGCGCTGCAAAAGTCCTTGAATTCGCCAGAGATGAATTCACCACCATTGTCGCTCCTAAGAGCCTTCACCTGCTTCCCCGATTCTTTCTCAACCAGTGCCTTGAACTCACAGAACTTTGAGTATGTCTCGCTCTTCTTCTGCATGAAGAAGATCCAACACTTCCAAGAAAAGTCATCAACAAAGATCACATAATACCTGTGCTTTTCTATCGAAGCTACTGAGAAAGTTCCACACACGTCTATGTGAATTCTCTCAAGGATCATTTTGGTGTGACTATCCTTCTCATGAAAGGTGGCTTTCACAAATTTTCCCAGAGTACATCCCTTGCACTGATTTGACTGCGCAAGTGTACCTTTGGGAAGCCCGGTAGAAATTTTCTGCAAAATTTTCAAAGCACCATGGTGAAGATGGCCCAATATCCTGTGCCATAGCTTGTCCTCATCCTGGCTCACCACTCCTTCTGCCTTGCCTGACATTACTGCATAGCCATCTACCTGCAACTGATAAAGGTTCTTAACTCGAACCACTATCCCCCAGGTTTCACCATTTTCCTTACTGCGCAGGAAAGCCTTTCCCTCGCTAAAGACAACATCATATCCCTTGTCTTCCAACATCACCACAGAGATAAGATTCTTCTTCAATCTTAGAACATGCATGACTTCCTTCAATAGAAAGGGTTTACCAGAATCCCTCTCAAAGGAAATGGTCCCGATATCGGTCGCACTGTATCTACCATCATCGCCCATCTCGATGTGCACTCCAAGATCTTTCTCATCCATATCAGTAAACAAATATTTGTCTCCGATCATGTGGAAATAAGCACCACTGTCAAGAAACCACACTGAACCCATCATAATTGAGACCAAGCATGCGATCAGCAAAAAATCCTACTCAAAATGCGAGGCTAAGGCCTCTCCAGCTGCAGATCTAGTATCCTGCTTATTTTTCTTCTTCTGTGGACAATTAGTGGCATAATGTCCGTGTTGGTGATAGTGAAAGCACTTCACGTTGGACATGTCCTGCTTCTTTCCTTTCACACCAAATTGAGAAGCATTCTTCTTGCCCTTCCCCTTCCTTGCTTTGGTAGCCAAAGCGCAATTTTCTTCATCTACATTCTTTGATGAAGATCCGTGCCTGGTACTCTGCCTTATCTCCTCCTGCACAAGATCCGACCAAAGTCGCTCCCATCCTGGCAGTTTCTCCCGACCATTGAAAGAGTCCTGATAGGAATTCCATTTCTTCGGAAGCCTAAGGAGATCCAAGCTCACCAAGTCCTCATCATCTACAGTAACCCCCACACTTCCCATCTCATCCCTGCACTGGAAAAACTTCGTGAGGTACTTGGGTATACTGTCGCCTTTCTCCATTTTTATATTCCTGAGTTTATCCTTGAGCGCCAACTTCCTCTAGTCGCTCTTGCTTTGGAACAAGTTTGTCAATGCTTTCCACATAAATAATGGAGAATATTTACCATGAAGGTTGGACACTATGTGATCCTTAACACCTTCCAACATAATCCTTCGACATTTTTTTGTCTTCTTTTTCCATGCGTCAAGTGCGGCAGCATCGCTAGAAGCAGGTTTTGGAATTTCTGCATCTATGAACTCCTTAAACCCATTTTCCTCCAGTACCACCTCCATCCTATCCTTCCATGCAATATAATTTGAGCTACCCTCAAGGGCATACTCCAATTTCAATCCGTTGAAATACATCTCAACTTCGACACCAAGAAAACACTACTGCAAATTCGAATTCTACCAGCACAAAACTCAACCGCTTCAATGATTTGCAATTGCTCCAATGATCAATATCGCTCTGATACCATGTAGAAATTATATAACTAATGCGTTATACATCTGATATTCTCCTGATCACACACTAATTGACTTCATGCACAATACAAAATCTCTTCTACTATTGATCATTACTTGCAGAAATTAAATCAATTGCATGCACACATTAAAACCATAAAAATTCACACATATGAACAAAATAATTTATGGGAAAGCTTAAAGTTGAAAACCCCCAACTATTTGTATAATATATGTCATAGAGATCATGTAAAAATCATAATACAAAGCTCCTCACAAGCTCTCAGTACAATCTCCAATTTCTACACACTAATCAGGTCCGATCTAGCAAATCCCATGCACCGATCTCTACCTCCTGCTAGCGTGCCTCTACTACGAAGTCATTGCTGAAGAATGGCTCTGAATGAACTCGAATTGGTCCAGCCTTTCTCACACAATCCTCATTGGCATATCCAACCACTATGTGTTGAAATTCATGCAACACTATAGTCACAACTGATAGTCAACCTGCTCTTTCACCTACCTCTCCACTGGTCTCCACTGAAACTGTCCATCCACTGTATTTAACTGATGCATTCTTCAGTTGATTAATTATTAAATAATTAGTGAATTAATTAATAATTAATTCACACCACTCTCACTAGTGTATCAATCATTTATACTAGATACAACTAGCTCAACTGTGTCTAACTGAGTTAAACTGAACACAAATCCACCAACTACCTCAATAAATCCACCAAACTCTGTCACATGAGTTCTAACTGAAGTCTCCATGCAATAGCTTCACTTAACCCTTAGGAATAGCACTTAACCCTTAGGAATAGCATAATTCCTTCTATCAGCTCCTGTGCCACACTTGTGCACTTAACTGAAGTGCTCCAAGAGAATAAGATAATGTTTATAGTCCAAATATTATTAAGAGCTAATAATATTCGACATATCTATTTTAGTTTGAGTAAAATAGATTCCACCCAATATGTCTAAAAATAGAAGTCCATCTATTTTTCCAACTTGACCAACCATCCACAAATAGCATCCTGCATCTCATAGAATATGATCGACATGTCTAAAAATAGACATAGTCTAAAAATAGACTTGCACCAAAAATAGCCTGTGGGCCCACTTAGTGAAGGCGACTCTTTTGACTAAGCTCATCATCTTGTTGCAATATCAAAAATTTTGAGACCTTGAACTTGTTATTCAAGAGTATTGGAATAGATCTTCTCCGCCTTGAGATCTTTTATAAGCTTGATTTCTTCCTCATAAAATTCTTCTATGGTCCATCCTTCTTCTTCGTTGTTTGATACCTCTTATTTATTGTTCTTAGGTTTATTGTTCTTGGCCATAAACAATACTCTCTCATTGGCTTCTTCTTTGTTGTCACTTTATTCATTGGATGATGAGCTATCTTCTTTAGAGAGAAAGTTCCTTTTGGATTCTTGCTTGTTGAATTTCTTAAAGCCTTTCTTTCCTTTTGAGTTTCCATCACTTTTGTTTGGACATTTTGCTGAAAAATTCCCAACCTCATTACAGCTGAAACATATCAATGGAAGTTTACCTTTGAATTATCCCTTACCAATTTTTAGTTTTCTCGTGAAGTAAGCATATTCTTCATCTGAAAGACCTTCTTCATCATCTACCTTTTCTTCACACTTGTAGGTGCATGTCTTTTCAATTGAAGGTTGTTTATCCTTATGTTTTCTTAGATGAAATGAATGCAGTTTCTGGATGAAAAGTACTCGCTTCTTCATCAATTCTCATTTCATATTCTATGAGAACTCCATGTCATTCCTCTTTGCTGAGTTTGTCCATATTTTCACTGTATTCTAAGACCGATACCTTTGGGTTGAATCTCCCTGGTAATGTTCTAAGAATCTTCTGTATAATAGTCTTCTCGTCAACTAGCTCTCCCAATCCTTCCAGAGTATTGGTTATTTCATCAACATATTGGAAGTATGAAACAATGTTGAAATTTTCTTTCATTCTGAGTTGCTCAATTTTTTCTCTATAGATTTGAAGCTTTGCATCTTTGACATTTGAGTCACCTACATATATATATATTCTCAAGCTTGTCCCATACATTTTTGGTAGTTTTACAACCCAACACCTTATGATATGTAGATTCAATAAGTCCACTGATAATAATATTATTTTCTTTTGCATCATTTACCAAATTCTTCTTACCTTGTTCATACGTGGTTGATGTAAATACATTTTGAACAATGTCCCATACTTCGTAACCTTGCGCCAAGAGATAGACCTCTATTCTTCCTTTCCAGAGTGCATAATTATTTTCATTGAATAGAGGTACACCATTCTTGGTATGCTCCAAGAGCTCCTTCCAGTTGTTAAACTTCTATTGAAGGAACTAAGCTCTGATACCAATTGTTGGAAATACTGAGAGGTGGGAGGGGGGGGGGGTGAATCAGTATTCCTTTCAATTATAGCATTAGTTAATCTTCAATTATTATCCGTGTTTGTACAATGATAGCAGAAAACAAGAGGAACACAAATGCACAAAGTTTTTAAGGTGGAAACCCACTCCGGGACAAAAACCACCTAATGCCTTTCTAATAATTATTTAATATTCAACTCCAATTGAAAATAAAGCTCCAACTTCCAAGAATCTAGAAAAGCATTCTTCTCTAGCTCCCACTGGATGGACGCTCCAACGCCTGAGATTCTTCAGTAGTCAACTGAATGGATGCCCCAACACCCAATGAGCTACAACTCACCCTAGCACCACCCTACCACCTTGTAGAAGAATAAAATAATAATGGACTCTCGTACCAGGGAAAATGGTCCACTTTACAATGATATAGAATGATGTATAAGAAGAATATATACTAGACCATAATCGAAGCATACATAAACCCAAATCATATATATACAACACATATATACATGCTGGCTTATGCAAACAATCGTCGCCCTGGTTAGAACACCGCGTGGTTCGCCAGTGGGATCTACCGGTGGGGCAGCCATCGTGCCGGAAACCGTACAGCTGTACAGCCGTAGGCGGATCCGGCAGGAAAAATAAGGACCAGAAGGTGCAGAACGCGCCTGAACCCTGGCCGAGGGTGGCTACCCGTACCCTGGCAAACCCCATCGACGTTCTGATTACCGTGATGTATTTACAGCTGGCACCCACACATCGTGGTGGTGGAAAGAATATGTACCTGCGACGTTCCCCTTGTTGTTTTCTTTCCGGAGAAACCCGCAAAACGGTCGACCAGCCTTTACGCAACACCATTGTTTCTCTACCTGAAACCACGGTACTCTGCGCATCATCAATGCATCTGCAACATTCTTCAAAGTGTCCACCTTTACCACCAACACCCTTTTAGCCTCAACCATATCTCTCACAAATTGATATTGAACATCAATGTGATTTGTATTTGAATGATAAGCAGGGTTCTTAGCCAAGAAAATTGCACTTTGGCTATCACAGTATATCCAAATAGCTTGCTGCACCAACCCCATACTTGAACACAATCTCTACAACCAAATTTATTCCTTTCTTGCATGAGCGGCTACCATGTATTATGCCTCTGTAGTTGAAAGAGCCACTACAAACTGTATTTTAGTCATCCAACTGACTGCACCTCCAAATAGACTAAACACATACCCACTTGTAGATCTTCTTTGGTCCAGATCTCCAGCCCAGTCTGCATCAAAAAAACCACAAATTTCCAACACTCTTTCCAATCCTAGTCTTCCCTAGTAGCACAAGCCATAATCACTAGTGCCACACAAATATCTGAAAACCTACTTCACTACTGTCTGATGCTCCTTCCCTGGGTTTGACATAAACATTCTCAATACTTCCGTTGCATGTGCAATGTCCGGTCTACTACATATCATTTCATATATTAGGCTACCCACTGCACTTGCATATGGAACACGAGACATATCCTCCTCTTCTTCTTATGTCTTGAGACACTATTCAGCAGACAATTTTAGAGCTATAGGAATAGGAATATTCACCGATTTACTATCCTGCATATTGAACCTCTGTAATATAGTCTCGACATACTTCCTCTGGTTTAACTAGAGCTTCCTCTTTGCCTGATCTCTCTTAATTTCCATTCCCAAAATATAGTTTACAGCACCAATATCCTTCATGTCGAATTTGGAGAACAGTTGGGCCTTCAAATCTTGGATAATTTATTTGTCATTTCCAATCAAAACATATCATCCACATACAAGAAAAAAAAAATAACACGATCACCAATTAATTTAAAATAAACACAGTGATCCTCCTTGCTTTTGGTGAAGCCAAGTCCCTGTATATAGGTATCAAATTTCTGATACCACATCCTTGGTGACTGTTTTAACCCATACAGAGACTTATTTAACTTGCATACTAGTTCTTTCTTCCCCTTCACCATAAAGCCTTAAGGTTGTTTCATGTGGATCTCCTCTTCTAGATCCTCGTGAAGAAATTTTGTCTTCACATCCATCTGTTCTACCTAAAAGTCAAATGCAACAACATCAAATAAAAGTAATCTAATAGAAGTAACTTTGGAATCAGGAAAAAAAATATCACCAAAATCAATTCCCGACACCTGGGAATAACCTTTTGCTACCAACTGAGCTTTTTATTTCTCCACCTTTCCTTCTACATTCATCTTCTTCTTAAACACCCATTTTCTCTCGATGGGATTCCTTCCAGCTGGAAACTCCACCAGATCCCATGCCTCATTTTTATGCAAGGATTCCATTTCATCAACCATGGCCTCCTTTCGGAGTTTTCCATCCTTTGAATCTACTTCCTCCTTGACTGTTCTCGGATCATCATCAGTTATAGTTAAAGCAAAATTTGAACAGAAAGTAGATGGACTATACCTTTCTAGTTCTCTTCTTTCCCGAACTGATCTTCTCATAGCTGGAGTTTGTGGCTCTTCCTCTTCTGAGTCTTCTTCTATTGTAGAGTCTGATTCATCCTCCTTTAGCTCAAACACTATCTTCTCAAGTTCCTTTGGTAGTACTTCATGTTTAACAATATCTTTCAACTCTCTAAACACCACATCTCGGTTGTACACAACCTTCCTTGTTTCCGGGTTCCAAATCTTGTAACCTTTTAAACCATCCTTGTACCCAATAAAGACGCACCTTTCAGATTTATTTTCCAACTTGATCCTTTTCTCCTTTGGAACACGTACATATGCATCACATCCAAATACCCTTAGATGTGAAAGAGAGGGTTTCTTACCAGTCCATACCTCATGTGGAGTCTTATCCTCCAACGTTGATGAAGGTGATCTGTTAACCATGTAACATGCAGTCTCCACTGCCTCTGCATGGAATTATTGTCGTAATCTGGTACCACTGAGCATGTTTCTTTCCTTTTCCATCAGCGTTATGTTCATTCTTTTTGCAACTCCATTTTTCTAAGGTATTTATGGAGTAGTCTTTTGCTATGCTATACCACACTTCTGACATAACTCTTCAAATTCCTTCTTGCAGAACCCCCCACCATTATCTATCCTCAACACCTTTATCTTCTTCTCTATCTGGTTTTCCACCAGAGCCTTAAATTATTTAAATTTGTCAAAGACTTCAAATTTCTTCCTCAAGAAATATATCCATGTATTCCTTGAGAAGTCATATATGAATGAAACATAGTACACAGACTTACCTAGTGATGGAACCGACACAGGTCCAAACACATCATTGTGCACAAGCTCTAATATCTTGTTCGCCCTCTTAGCACCAGAAGGAAAACTCACCTGATTCTGCTTCCCATATACAAAATGTTCATAGAAATCAAAATCCAAAGCGCTATTAGACATACCTTCTACCATACCATTTCCATGCAGTATCCAAAGGCCCTTCTCTCCAATATGTCGAAGCCTTTGATGCCATAGCATGGTCTTTTCTCCAGAGACTGCTAGGCTTTCCGCTCCACTTTTGGGAACCATAGAACTGTTGCACCTATCAATAACAATGCTGCCCTGAAGCTTTTACAAAGTTCCAATCCGAACTCCCTATATTAATACCAGCGCTCCCCAAACCATCTTACAGGTATCTTTCTTGAACAGTATTTTTACACCTGTGTCATATATCTTGCTTACAGAAATCCAATTTCTGGCCAGTGCAGGAATGTGTAGAACACCAGGAACTGTTATAATCCTTCCACCTTATAGCTTCAGCTTGAATTTTCCATGTCTGACAATTCTAGCCTTCCTATCATCACTTAAGAAGACATCACCACCATCAAATTTCTCATACTCGCAGAACCACTCCCTATGGGGAGTGAAGTGAAAGGAAGCACCTGAGTCAATCAACCATGACTCATGATCTACATGTGTATTTGAAGAAGAAGAAAAATACACATCCCCACCTTCATCCAAGGTAGTTTTTTCCTCTATAGAAGGAGGATCATTAGATCCCTTTCCTTTCTCAGGAGCTTTAGATCTGTAGTCCTTTTTGTATTTCCCTTCCTTTCTGCATTTCCAGCACACCTTTACAAACTTTCCAAGAGAGTTAGATCTCCCTCGAGATTTAGATCTCCCACTCAAAACATTATTATTGTTTCTGTTATGTGACCTTCCTCGTACATTCAAGGCATCTCCATTCTGACCCTCCATATTTATCCATCTCATTTCCTCCGACAACAAGGCTGAGACAATGTCATCAAAATTCAAGGTAGTTGTATTGCTACCTATTGCAATAACCAAATTGTCCCACGAGTTTGGTAGAGAACACAACAAACTAATGCACTTATCTTCATCTGAGATTTTAATATCAACATATGACAACTGACTTACCACAGTATTGAAGGTGCTTAGATGCTCTGTCACCAAGTCTCCATCCTTCATCCTCAAGTTATACATTTTTTTCCACAGGAACAATTTATTCACTAGAGACTTATATTGGTACAAAGTCCCAAGTTTGTCCCACAAATTCTTCGTCGTAGCTTCCCTAGATATATTCAACAATACTGAATCTGAGACACACAACCATATTTTTCTCTTCGCCTTCCAATCCAACTTTTTCCAGTCTTCATCTGACATTTCCGTTGGTTTAGTACCTAGATCTACCGCGATCCACTGGTCTTTATCCACCAACAGATCCTCCAGATTGAGCTTCCACAACTCAAAACTCTAACCATTAAATTTCTCAATATCTATCTTTCCACTTCTCACCATCTTCTTTCACCACAAGAATCGATCCCGCAAATCTCGCACCAAACAGGGTCTACCACAAGCCTGAGAAAAAAACCCCTTAGCAGCAAAGGTGTCCCCTTGAATATGAAACAACTCTGATACCAAATTGTAGGTTTTAACCCTGTACATAAATTATCTGCAAACGAATCTTAAAAATAGGAAATAAACAATAGCTAGAGAATAAAACATAAAATAGATATACACAGATATTTTCCCCTGGATCCCAAGTCGGGACGACTAATTTGATTTTTCATTATATTCGTTTTAGTGTTACAACACATATATATACATGTAGAAGCATACATAAACCCCCTATCCATTAACCCTCGATTAGAACATAACCATAGTTCCCTTGACAGGATCTACAAAATACGAGGGGCCAAAAACCATCATGCCCCAAAACCATGTGAAAACCCATGCACAGAACCATGGGCGGGTCTGCCCACCAAGAAATAGGGTCCAATTTTTTTTTTTCTTAGGGCGCTGCCCTAAACCTCGAATAGGGGGGGTCGCCGCCCCCCTGTGACCCCCCTTCTACACCTGACGCAATGTACAGGGGGCGTTGTCGCCCCCCCCCACCCTCTGTGTGTGACTAGTCATGGAAAGAGCATAACACATACCCAACAATTTATGTCCCTAAAAACACTCTACCACTATCCCTTGTTTTCCTAATTTTCCACCTTCCCTATCCACTACATCAAGCTAGGGCTTTCCTTGTTGAAACACATCATGGATGGTAAGAATAAGGTCCATAAGAGAATTCATCATTCTTGGTTTGAGCCAACTCAGACCCATGGCATCATTTTTAGAGCTTCGTGATCAATCCAGGGTTTACATTGCACATAGGGACAATTTGGCTTCAAAATCAGTTTCTAAAGTAATGGAGATGAATTTTAGAAAAGTGAAAGAGTTTTTTGTCAAACATAGGCCAAATAAAAGAAATCCCATTCAGTTTATGCACACATGTTATGGTTTGAGATAAATTTTCAAAATACAGTTCCTCCAGGTCATTTTCTACACTTTTGGACAAGTTGTCTTCAAATTCAATTTTTAAGGGTTTGGGGAAGGGGTTTGCAGTGCTTTATGACTCCATTCTATATCAGACATCCTATGATTTCCATCCATACCATGTTCAGCCAGAAAATCCTCTAGGAAGGCCTCCAAAATGCCTCTCAAAGTAGGTGCTATGCTTCTGCTCAGAGTGCGCTACGCTTCTGCAAAATTTGAGTGATCAACTTCAAACTTGGATTCTGAGATAATGGGAAATTATTTTGAAAACATAGAGGCGGTTGTGGTTCATAACATGCCAAAGAAAAAAAACCCTCTCAGTTTGTCAAAAACCATTATGGTTAGAGAGATATGGATCCATCTTTAAGCCTTATTTTTACATATTTTTGGCAATTCCCTTGTTACGTTTATGTGAGCCCTTGTTACGCTTTTGCCTCCCTTGTTACGCTTTTGTACATTCATTTTATGCTTCTGGAGGAGAGGAAGACTTTGGTTTTTGGTTTAGAAAAAATCCAAACAAGCTTGAAACATGTCTCCATTTCCTTGTGAAGCCTTCATAAAAGGTAAGTGTCATCTCTTATGCCATATTTTGGTTAAATTTTGAGGGTTTAAAACAATTTCATGCTTATTATGTTTGTCTCCATATTTTCACTTTTCCATGTATAAATTTTCATTTTCATGTGAAAAATCCTAACCTACACCATCTACCTAAACCCTAAACCTAATACTTAAAACCATAACTCATACATCCCACATGCATTATCCCCACCTTTCCTATCATCTACACCATCCCTAACATGTCAAATTCAAGAAAACCCTAAATACTAGCTATTTCACAATGAAAAAACTTGAAATTTCTTGTGTTTGCTAGATTTATCCCTCCTCCACAAATCCATTTTACTCCATTCCACTTTCAGTATGGAGATAAGATGCTACTATATGCACTGAATTTTTGTTATATTTTTTTCTCAACTCCATGGCCCTCATTTCACCTTCTAAACTTAAAACACTTCTACATTAGCTATTCTCACAGTAAAACATTTATAATTTCCCGTGTTTTTATCATTTTTCCACATTCCTCACACTCATTTTCTCTTATTCCACCCATAAATTGGAGCTAACACACGAATCAACCCACTCAATTGTTTCTAGAATTTCTCTTAGCTTCATGATCCTTCACCTCATCTACTAAACTCACATTTTCCTACACTCTATTTTTATAGATTTCCACATTCATCTCATAAAAAACCTAGGGTTTTCATCATTCCAGTAACAAAAAAAATGGGAAGTGACAAGAAGAGCATCAAGTGATGGCACCACCTTAGGCTAGAACCATTCACAATGCATGAAATCAATGCATCACCATTGGCCAGAAGATGCTTTGAGAGGGCCCAGTGTTTGAGATCTTGTGAAACGCTCATGGAAGAGGGGTATCATATTCAATTGACCAGACTATTTGCTACAAGCTTCAACATGGGAAAGGTCACTATTGCAGGTATAGAGATTAACCTATGAGCAGACCTAATTTCTTCAACAACATGTATTCCTTGTCATGGAAAGAAGTGGTTAAAGGGCATGGGCTTAGACATGGAAGAGTATAAAAAATTTCTCAAAAATCATGCTAGAAAGGAACCATATGTGAATTCCTTGGATGTTTAGCCCATCACTTATAGGTGCCATAGAACCAATTTTGAGAAGTCTTGATCAATATTGGTATTTTTGTGATTTTTGCACAATTCTAGGAATTCCTCATTGCAAAAGGGTAAGAAAATTTTATTACTCTTATTTTGGGGGAATCCAAATGATGATTTATTTACATGGATTGATGTATTTTGAAGATTACATCGCAGATCAGGAACCCTCATGGCATGAAAAGTTGTAATTTTGGAGATAAATCTAAAAAACCACTCATTTTTCATGTTTCTGCCACCTTTTTGGACCCTCTATTACGCTTTAAGAGTAACCTTGGGAGAATGGATTTTTGGAGGCCTTCCCGTGGTCCATTTTGAAAAATTAAATATGTTATGGAAACTAGACACATGGGGCTAGTTGACCATTCTTTTAGAAGTGGATTTGGACTGTTAAAAGTGCCTCAAAAGTGCCTCCAAATTTATGTTATGCTTCTGCAAATTTTTGTTACCCTTCTATCAAGAATGTCATAAATCAACATTGGATTACTGAGGACACTTGTGAAGCTCAGAAATGGTCACAAATTTGAGGAATTTATGTCCTATGAGTTCGAATTAGCATTATTGGGTTGGTTTTTTTTCCTATCATGAGGGAATATGTAATTAATGTAAGAAAAAAACGCTACTAGTTCTTAGCTAAAATTCAAAGAATGGTTTGTAACCTCCCTAGAATCTAGGAAATGACTCATCCTGTGTATTTATGATCCATTTTGGATGGGATTTATTCCTGATGAGGTGTCATAGTGTTGGAAATATGATGCAGAGTGTTGTCCTTGATGGCAACCCACTTGATAAAGATGATGGCAACCTACTTGACGAAGTTGTTCTTGACTTGATGAGCTTGCTAAATAATGTAAATCTGATGTATCTACAATCAGTACAGAAGGTAATGATGAAAGGAATTTCAGTATGTGCCAGAACATTGATGAAATGTGTGTGTCTCAAGGCATACACGGGTTTGTCTAGGTGAAGTAGCGTATGCATGCGGGAATTAACATCACAAGTCGCGTATGCTCAAATGTGCTCTAAATATGTAAAACAAGGGGTAAATACCATGGTTTTGACCCATTGTATTAAGCGTTGGATTGTCTACGAGATCCCGTCCAGGAATACCATTGGAAGTTATGTGGTTTTGGCTCATGGTATTGATAAAGGGTAACCCTATATAAGGAGAAGAAATTCATTGTGCAAAGATGTGCATATGTCTGGGCTTTGATGAATACTTCACTCTGAAGTATATCTGTATGGTTGAACCCTGTTCCTAATTGATAGATCTGAATCTATGATGCACCTATGAACATGATGAAGGCTCAAGATCTCTAGATCTAGAAATGGTGAATGTCAAGGATGATCAGAAAAGAAGTGAAGAAGACCTGGCGCAATCCTGTTGAAGAGATTGAAGAAATCTGGGTAAGTTAATAGATCTGGTCTGTACTGCAAAGTTTATCTTTTATAGATATATACACAGGTTCGTTTCATGAAAAGTGCGTGTATACGCGGGTCTGTGGAAGGAAAAGCACGTATGCGCAGTTAGGGTTTTTCCCTGGAAAATGCACTGAAGTATACGTGGGTTCGTCTTCTGTAAAGCGCGTATATACGCGGGTCTGATTAAATAAAAGAGCGTATGATTTCTGATCTAATGGTTGCTCAAGGTTGAATGTGTTTCTGCATATCTATTCTGAAGTCTGGGTTACATCTGATATTCTGGTTACAGTGTTCTCACTGTTCTGTTTGAAGCAATGAGAAAGGTATGATTGTTGATAAGTGAAGGGTTGTGTTGAAGCTGTTTGATCCAGTTTGAAAATTGATGAAACGTGGTCTGCAGTGGTGCTGAGGGTCGAATCCTTCAGTCAGGGGGTTGTAGCTCCCTTCTAGGAGAGGCTGGTAAACGAGTTCAGGGGGTTGTAGCTCCCTTCCAGGAGAGGATGGTAAACGAGTTCAGGGGGTCGTAGCTCCCTTCCAGAATAGGCTGGTAAACGAGAGAAGGTTGTAGCCTTCTGCAGGTGGGTGCCTGCATGCTGGTTTGAGTCTGCACCAGTACATGATTGTAAGAAGTTTTCTTAATAATAAATTTTGAAGGCTGAAACAACGACATCGGTGGTTTTCTCCCGAATTGGGTTTCCACCTAAAAATCCTGGTGTTCATGTGTGTTGCATATGTGTGATGATTATTCTGTTCTGTCTGCACCTGTTTACTGTTTCTGAGATATCTGATGAATGAATAATGCAATGATCTGAGTTAAGATTCAAACACATAATTAGATCTCTGGACATACGCGAGTTCTGTAAAGGATATCCGCGTATATACGCTAGTTGCCTTCAGTAAAGTAGTGTATGGGTTTTTAGAAAGGAAAAAGTAAAAGTTTGATTGTTTGCACTAAATACTAATTCACCCCCCCTTCTCAGTATTTTTCCCAACAATTGGTATCAGAGCAGGTCCTTCTAAAAAAGCTTAGCCGCTAGAAGGAAGATCAAGCAAGATGAGCCATCAAGAAGGAACAACATCTATCAAGCCTCCGCTCTTCAATGGAAGCAATTTAATCTTCTGGAAAATGAGGATGAGATCCTTTCTTCAGTCTATGGGAGCATATGTATGGGCCATTGTTGAACAAGGATATCAATATCCAGCTGCTACACCAACAGATCCAACTGAAAGGAAGAATTATGAATCAAATGCAAAAGCGGTCAATGCTATAACAGGAAGTCTAACAGAATCAGAATTTTTCAAAGTCATGCAACTGAATACAGAAAAAGAAATATGGGACAAAATCATTTTGAGTTATGAAGGTGATGCAAAGGTAAAAAGTGCAAAACTCCAAATTCTCAGAATTGAATATGAAAATTTAAAGATGCATAGTGATGAGAGTATTGCCAGTTTATTTTTACGTCTTGATGATGTTGTAAATCGTATGAAAAATATGGGAGAAATAATAACCGAAACTACTTTGGTTGAGAAAAATTTTAGATCGCTAAAGGAAAAATTTGAGTCAAAAGTCTCTGCTCTTGAAGAAAAATAGGACCTTCAAAATCTTACTGTGGTACAACTTCATTGCATACTGACTGCATATGAAATGAGAAGAGGAGGACCATCTGAAGTCAAAGAAGATGTTTTTAGAGCTTCTACAAAAGGGAAAGAAGTACAAGAAGCAGAAGGATCAGGATATATTTCGGAAGAAGATGAGGCAAATTTTGTAAAGAAACTTCAACTTGGTACAGGACGGTTTAGAGGTAAGCTTCCTTGCAAATGTTTTAATTGTGGAAGAGTTGGTCATTATGCTGCTAAGTGTCCTCACAAAGAAACACCTGCAAAAGGAAAGGAAGTAGCTAGAAATAAGAACCGGTCTAGCACTAGAAGAAGTTACTATACTCATGATGACAGTGATGGGGTATATGATAGTGAGGAAGAATGTTAACAAGATCTTAGACTTCTCATGGATTTTGAATCTAAACAAGAAAATGATACTTTTGTGGATGCTCTAGAGGAAAATGATTTTCTTGAAGAGAACAATCAACTCAAAATACGCTTAGAAAAAAGCAGAATTCTCTTATAAGAATATAAAATTCTCTTAGAAGAAAGGAAAATAACCATCGAGAATCTGGAAAAGCAGGTTGAAGAGGCAAAGAAACACAATGAGAAATTAGAATGTGAAGTAGTAAGTGTAAGAAAATAATTTGAGAAAGCAAAGACTCTGAATTTCAGATTTGCTAAAGGATCTGAAACCTTAGATGAGATTATCAAGGTACAACGTTCTCCTCTTATAAAGACAGGTCTTGGATATATTGGAGAATCTTCTCAAGCTTCAGCACCAAATTATCTAAAAGCAGCTACAGCTGGTTTACAAAATTCTGCCACTCGGCAAGGGAATAAAGAATCTTTACAGGTAAAGCATGATCATCTTAATGCAAGGAACACTAACAAGAATATCTTTCAAAGAAGCCCCAATCAACAGGTAAATTCAAGTAGAATATTTCATGATCGCAGAAATTTCTTCTTCAATGGACAATGTTTTTCATGTCACAATTTTGGCCATAAAGCTGCTCAATGTGTTGCATATAAAACCATCATGACAAGAGAAGCAAGAAAGAAAAGGGTTGATCTTGAAACAAAGAAGAATACCTATAACAACTTTTCTCCTCTTCTAAATGAAGTTGAATGTGCTTATTGCAATAACTATGGGCATGAAGAATCTGAATGCAGGAGAAAATTTCAGCCAAAAGAGCATCTTCCTTCAAAATCCAAAATATGGAAAAAGAAGGAATCACAGGTTGAAAATTGGGCATATCGTTATTTGCGGAAGGTGAAGAAAATCAATGGTACATTGATAGTGGATGCTCGAGACACATGACAGGTGATAAACACAAACTTTGTGCATATAGTGCTCCAGAAAAGGAAAAGAAAGTTACTTTTGGAAATGATACTCCTGATGTAATTAAAGGAAAAGGGTATGTATTTCTAAAAGAAAAGGTGAAGGCTAATGATGTCATGTATGTGGATAGATTAAGGCATAATCTGCTAAGTGTAAGTCAAATGTGTGATCAAGGAACTGAATTTGTCTTTAGTTCAAAAGAATGTGTGGTTCGTGATCTTGATACAGGTAAAACAATTATAAAAGGAAAAAGAACTCCAAGCAACCTGTATGTATTGAAGAATTGCAAAGAACAATGTTACTTGAGTAAATCTTCAGAAAACTGGCTATGGCATAGAAGTTTGGGGCATCTAAGCTTCTCTCAAATCAACAAATCAAGCAAACTTAATGTTGTTCGTGGTCTTCCCAATATTTCTCTACCTGAAAGTATCATATGAAAATCCTGTCAATTCAGTAAGCAAACTAGAGTGCAATTCAATGCCAAGGAAGGATCGTCAAGTAAGCCTCTTGAACTCATTCATACTGACATATGTGAACCTATGAGGAAAAAGTCACCACGTGGTGAAGAATACTATATCTTATTCATTGATGATTTCTCTAGAATGTGTTGGATTGGGTTGATCAAACACAAAGATGAAGCATTTGAAAATTTTCAGATCTTCAAAGCGCTGGTTGAAAATGAATTAGATCTAAAAATCAAGTGTCTTAGATCTGATCGAGGAGGAAAATATACATCAAATGAATTCTTTGAATTTTTTGAACAACATGGCATAAAAAGACAGTTTTCTGTAGCAGGCACTCCACAAAAAAATGGTGTAGCAGAAAGAATGAATAGAACAATTCAACAAATGGATAGAGCTATGCTTGATGATTATGGAACACCTGAAATTTTTTGGGGATAAGCAGCTCACACAGCAGCAAATATTCTTAACAAGGCACATGTTCGGGTAAATAGTGACAAAACTCCATATGAACTTTGGTATGGTAATTCTCCCTCTGTGGAACATTTTAGAGTTTTTGGAAGTAAATGCTTTATCAAAAATAATGATGAAAATATTGGCAAGTTTGAACCTAGATCAGATGAAGGAATACTTCTTGGTTACTCATCTACAAGCAGGGCATACAAATGTTACAATAAAAGGCTTCGAAAGATTGTTGAATGTATTGATGTTGTTATTGATGAGTCTCATGCAGTCCCTAAAGAAGAAAGACAAACAACAGAAGAAGATGATGGTGACTTTTGTCCTTCTACATCAAATAGAAATGATATAGACAGTGGATCCAATGAAGAACCTAAAGATGATTTATCTGGAAAGGCTCCATCCAGATATGTTCAAAAGAATCATCCTGAATCTCAAATTTTGGGAGACAAGGAATCAGGTGTACAAACAAGGAGGACTCTTGTGGGATCTCCTAGCTATCTGGCATTTCTATCCACGATTGAACCACACAATGTCAATCAAGCTAGCAAAGATGAATGTTGGATTCAGGCCATGAATGAAGAACTTGATAAAATTGAAAAGAACCACACTTGGGAATTGGTACCAAGACCACATGATAAAAATGTCATTGGAACCAAATGGATATTCAAGAACAAGCTAAATGAGAATGGGGACGTTATAAGAAACAAAGCTAGACTGGTTTGAAAAGGGTATGCTCAACAAGAAGGTATAGAATTTGAAGAAACTTTTGCTCTTGTAGCTAGACTTGAAGCCATAAGAATGTTTCTTTCTTTTTCAAGTTTTCAACAAATCAAAGTTTATCAAATGGATGTCAAATCTGCTTTCCTCAATGGTGATCTAGAAGAAGAAGTTTATATAGAACAACCGGAAGGATTCATTTTGGGAAATGATGAAAATCTTGTTTTTAGACTTAAAAAGGCTCTATATGGTCTCAAACAAGCTCCAAGGGCATGGTATTATCGTCTTGACAAATATCTTCATCAACAAGGATTTTCAAAGGGGTCTGCTGATAGTAAATTATACACAAAAATTGAAAATGATAAACTATTTATTGTGGTTGTATATGTTGATGATATCATTTTTGGAAGTAATGAAGAATCTATGAGTCAGAAATTTGCTTCTGTCATGCAGCAAGAATTTGAAATGTCTTTACTTGGGGAACTAACATTCTTTCTTGGCTTATAAGTGCATCAAACTACAGAAGGTATATTCTTATCTCAAGCAAAATACCTTAAGAAAATTCTGAAGAAGTATGGGATGGAAGATTGAAAACCTGTAAGTACACCAATGGTAACCCGATGTAATCTCAGTTCTCATGATGATTCTCCCACGGTGAATCAACCAGAATACAGATCTATGATAGGAAGTCTTCTGTATCTTACTAGGACTAGACTGGATATTATGCATGCAGTTGGGATTGTTGGACGATTCCAAGCCAATCCAAAAGAGTCTCATCTTTAGGCTGTCAAAAGAATATTCAAATATCTACAAGGAACTCAAGACTTTGGACTATGGTATCCAAAGAATGTTGATATTACTCTTCATGCTTACACTGATGCAGACTGGGATGGAAATGTTGATGATTGGAAAAGCACAAGTGGTGGTGCATTCTATATGGGGCCCTGGTTGGTATCTTGGTTCAGCAAGAAGCAAAGCTCTATTTCGTTATCTACAGCAGAAGCAGAATATGTGGCTGCTGCATCATGTTGCACTCAACTTCTCTGGATGATGAAAACCTTACAAGACATTCAAATCAAATGTTCACCTCCTATCTCCATTATGTGTGATAATACAAGTGCCATCAGTACTTCAAAGAATCCTGTTATGCATTCCAATACCAAGCACATTCCCATCAAGTATCACTTCTTACGTGAACAAGTGCTTGAAAAAAAGGTGAAGTTGGAGTATGTTCCCTCCAAAGAACAAGTTGCTGATATATTTACCAAACCTCTACCCAGGGAAGCATTCGAATATCTCAGACAGAAGCTGGGAATGGTCTCTGCCTCTTAGAAGATCATATCTTCTTAATTTCAGAAGATTAAATTGGATACGCGGGTTTCCTGAAAGACAGTCACATATATATGCGAGTTAATACACAGAAAACCACATATGGGTGGTTGCTGACAAAGTTTCTGGGCCAGCATTCTTCAGCACAAGCTATGGTGCTGTTTGGTATCTCTGATGCTGTATGGCTTCTCTGGTGATGTTTCAGCTCTTATATTTCTGTTTCATTCTCTGATATTGGGCGAAGATGACTTGATGATTGGTTGTTGAAAGTGTTTAGGTTACTCAAGCTAAGGAGGAGTTTTGGTCATATGGAAAGGATGCACAGTTTCAGGGGGAGCATTAGCCTGGCTAAGAATAAGGCATTGTTGGAATTATGATAGTTCTGAAACTTGATCTCTCTCTTGAGGTATTTTTGGTTTTGGTTGTGAAAAGTCACACTTGTAATTTGATGAAAAGGTCATGTTGCGACCCATGATGTAAATTGTAATATTCAGTCATGTAAGGACTTGTTCAAATTTGTAAACCCACTTGGTTGGGTAGTTGAGTCAAAATGTGTAAACCCACTTGGTTGGGCATTTGAGTCACATATGTAAATCCACTTGGTTGGATCTTTGATGCAAGTATGAGTCTTGGTGTTAGGAAGGTCATAGAGTCATGTACTTCATTGAAAAATATGTTCAACATGAACTCAGGGGGAGCATGGTAACTTCAGTGCACATCAGATCTGCAGAGCTCTTATGTCTACAAGGAGGAGAAAAACCTTGTGTTGGTTTTGATCCGCCCTTTTCCCTTGATGTCAAAGGGGGAGAGTGACATCGTGTTTGAATCAGGGGATAATATCATGAATAATGGTTGTGCTTAATGTATCTATCTGTTATGGTGATAAAAAACCATCGTGGTTGCCATCAAGTCCAAAGGGGGAGATTGTTGGCAATATGATGATGAGTGTTGTCCTTGATGGCAACCCACTTGATAAAGATGATGGCAACCTACTTGACGAAGTTGTTCTTGACTTGATGAGCTTGCTAAATAATGTAAATCTGATGTATCTACAATCAGTACAGAAGGTAATGATGAAAGGAATTTTAGTATGTGCCAGAACATTGATGAAATGTGTGTGTCTCAAGGCATACGCGGGTTTGTCTAGGCGAAGTAGCATATGCACGCAGGAATTAACGTCACAAGTCACGTATGCTCAAATGTGCTCTAAATATGTAAAACAAGGGGTAAATACCATGGTTTTGACCCATTGTATTAAGCGCTGGATTGTCTATGAGATCCCGTCAAGGAATACCATTGGAATTTATGTGGTTTTGGCTCATGGTATTGATAAAGGGTAACCCTATATAAGGAGAAGAAATTCATTGTGCAAAGATGTGCATATCTCTGGGCTTTGATGAATACTTCACTCTGAAGTATATCTGTATGGTTGAACCCTGTTCCTAATTGATAGATATGAATCTATGATGCACCTATGAACATGATGAAGGCTCAAGATCTCTAGATCTAGAAATGGTGAATGTTAATGATGATCTGAAAAGAAGTGAAGAAGACCTGGTGAAATCCTATTGAAGAGATTGAAGAAATCTGGGTAAGTTCATAGATCTAGTCTGTATTTCAAAATTTATCTTTTATAGATCTATACGCAGGTTCGTTTCATGAAAAGCGCGTGTATACGTGGGTCTATGGAAGGAAAAGCGCGTATGCGCAGTTAGGGTTTTTCCCTAGAAAATGCACTGAAGTATACGCAGGTTCGTCTTCTGTAAAGCGCGTATATACGCGGGTCTGATTAAATAAAAGAGCGTATGATTTCTGATCTAATGGTTGCTGAAGGTTGAATGTGTTTCTGCATATATATTATGAATTCTGGGTTATATATGATATTCTGGTTACAGTGGTCTCACTGTTCTGTTTGAAGCAATGAGCAAGGTATGATTGTTGGTAAGTGAAGGGTTGTGTTGAAGCTATTTGATCCAGTTTGAAAATTGATGAAACGTGGTCTGCAGTGGTGCTGAGGGTCGAAGCCTTCAGTCAGGGGGTTGTAGCTCCCTTCCAGGAGAGGCTGGTAAACGAGTTTAGGGGGTTGTAGCTCCCTTCCAGGAGAGGCTGGTAAACGAGTTCAAGGGGTCATAGCTCCCTTCCAGGATAGGATGGTAAATGAGAGAAGGTTGTAGCCTTCTGCAGGTGGGTGCCTGCGTGCTGGTTTGAGTCTGCACCAGTACATGATTGTAAGAATTTTTCTTAATAATAAATTTCGAAGGCTGAAACGATGGCAGCGGTGGTTTTCTCCCGAATTGGGTTTCCACCTAAAAATCCTGGTGTTCATGTGTGTTGCATATGTGTGATGATAATTATGTTATGTCTGCACCTGTTTACTGTTTCTAAGATATCTGATGAATGAATAATGGAATGATCTGAGTTAAGATTCAAACACATAATTAGATCTCTGGACATACGAGAGTTCTGTAAAGGATATCCGTGTATATACTCTAGTTGCCTTCAGTAAAGTAGCGTATGGGTTTTTAGAAAGGAAAAAGTAAAAGTTTGATTGTCTACACTAAATACTGATTCACCCCCCGCTCTGAGTATTTTTCCCAACACATAGTCCATATTTTCTATAAGTATACTCTCTTTAGTATTTTGTTGTGTTTTATATTCCCATATTGTAGTGGAGCTCTCATAATTAACAATTTGGAATGAAATCAAAGACAAATTTGCAGGAATTGTGTTGAGATACCTGTGGTATGCATTGGAGCATATGTTTTTCTTATGTATGTTTATCATTTCATTCTTAATACCATGTCTTCTTCTTAATATATTCTTATCTCATATTGTTATAAGCATAAATCATGTCTGTTCATGCTCTGTTTTAGGCAAGATTTACATGATATGTCTATTCACTTCTAAATGAATGAATTCACCTCAGTGCTCATTAAAAATATCTTTCATTTCATCCTATAATCAATGACCTATTAAACATGATTTCAAAATACCTATCTAGCCTCACATTTTCTTTGAAAATTGGCCTTGGAATTCAATCCTAAAAACCATACACACAATTTTGTCACTGAATTTTCTATACAACACTAAAAACATAAAACAAATGTTATTTACTGATCTTATATACCTAGCATAAGATCATTAGACACTTAGTCATTCCTTTGACTGCAAAAGTGACAACGATATAGCCCTCTCTGGTCCTAGTAGGGATAGCTACCTGACCTAAACCCTAGTCTGTGGTTACCTTTCTTCAGCTCCATTCACATCCTTGGGAAGTAGGGGGGAGTGATAACATTCTTTTCACTGTTTCCAGGGAGAAAAGGTTAAATATTTCCCGCAAAAGAACGAAAAATATTATCTCTCATTGCTGATGGTGAACTGTAGTCTGGCACAAGAAAGGTTGCGCATATTTCACTTGACAACTCCAGTGGAAAATAATTCAAAAGTTCAGAGTTTTCATGGCAAATCCACTGTTTAAAAACTAGTAGCTTCAAGAACTAATGGTGACTTCACTATTTTCAAAATTGATTCAACTACAAGAAGGAATGCTAGGTATGATCCTATGCTTCAATATCATGTTCCAGGCTTTCCAAATCCTATGCCTCGGGTATATTGGCAAACATACCTGCCAAAATTCAGAGATGCAAAAGGTGTTGATGCTACACTTCATTTAATAAGATTTCATATGCATGTGTGTAAAATAAAGATTAATTTTCATGAATATTGTTTAATGAATATGTTCATTATCACATTAGAAGAAAAAAAATGATTTTTGTATGAAAGCTTGCCTCCTGCTTTTATTTATTCTCTCAAGGATTTTCACTCAGTATTTTTTTGCGAAGTATAGGGAAACCTATCCTTCTTTGTTTTGATTGCGTATTGTTGTGATCACTTTGAGAATTTTATTCAACAGCTAGAAATTTCTTATGGCGATGAAGAGTTTATGGATGATGAACTTTTGGATGCTTTGAATGAAAACCATTTTCACCGCCATGAGGAGATCATGTATTCTTCCATGGATGACAACAAACTTGAGCATAGTTCTTAAAAGGATGAAATTGATTTCCCATCTTTTGAAGTTGATGATAATTTGCAGTATTTTTTCCAATATTCAGGTGATCAAGATATATATGAAGATGTTATGTCCAGCTACCCTTCATACCTATCCTCTTCTAAGTTTTTAATTCAGGAAGAAATATGTGCAAATCATAATTTTGAGTTTTCTTCTAAAGAAACTTTAAAGAGTCATGATTTATCTGTTGAGGTCAAAAACAGTTTACAATAGGTTTGTTGTCTTGAGTTTTATTAACATGTTCAACAGGATTCAAAGGATCAAGATGTAGAATTTTTCAGAGCCAAGAAAATTCTCTTTCTCATATACATGAAAATCCACTTGTAGATAATTATGTTGATGTTGATTTGGCTACCTCAATTGAAGATCTGCAAGAACATACGAATATTGTCTCTGATGTAGATGATATGGAATATCACATTACTGCATTTATATTTAAGTGGGATCAACCAAATGAATAAGAACAATCAACCATTATATTTGAAAGCATTTCCCTTCTTTTTGTTGATCAACATGAGGTAATGTTTCATGATTTTAAAGACCCCTTGGGAAGACTTTTGGAAGTATCAGAAAATATGGTGTTTTTTTTCTTCACCAACACAGATATTGGGTTTCGTTTCTAGTTGGGGTTTTCATTACCCCAACGATTTTATTTTGAGGAAAGTAGGAGCAGCAAGAAATCAGATAGCCAATTTCTTTCATGGTTGTACTGGATCTTCGACTTCACTTGATCAAGTGATTTATGGATTAGTTAGAGTAGGTAAGGTGCGAAGAATAAGATCAACATTTTGAGTATATTTTTTAGTGCCATTTTCTAGTTGAGTTTGTAGTAGATGATGTACAATTTAGTTTCCAATTTGATTTGACTCAATTTGAGGATTGTAGCTTCAGTGACTCCATTTCCCAAAGGATGAGGCTACTTGTTATATGGTTTTCTTGACACCTCATGAAGGAGATGCCATCCCCATCTGGAGCCAATTTTAGTTTCCAAATGTTCAGTGATCAAATGTACTCTTTCAAGTTTACTTTTAGTGGTCCTAGGTCAAAATTACACGCTTCAAGTTAGTTTTCAAATAAAATTTTGTTCACTGAAACTGTCTAGGTTTGAAATGCTACTCCCTTCACTCCATTCATGGTAATCATAATTTTAGAGGTGATTTAATCCATCAATCATATAGTTTCTAAGGTCATTCACCACACCTTCATTTAGGTCAGAGTCTAGGTCTCTTTTGTTTCGCCACCATAACAGTCAATTATGTCGTAAAAGAAAGTGAAAAAAAATATCATTTTCACCATACAAGTCCTTTGCATAGGGAGTTAGAAAATATAGGGAAATAAGTAAAGATCTCCTCTCTTCTCACCATCATACTCCATAGATACCATGGGCTGAAGAAAAATAAGCAAATTTGTGCCAACACTGCCTATGCTACACTTCTGGGTGTGTTGCGCGGGTCCTGCGCTTTTGGTGTTTTAACTCCAAATCAGTTCTCCGAGGTTCAAAAAAACTACAAAAAGGTTTATACACTTCCTAAATAGTAATTTTACACCCTCCATATCTCTATGAAGTCAAATTTCATCAGAAAATGAGTGGTTTCCTTCATTAGGTTACCTCCACTATGTGTTGCACAAGTGCCATGCAGGTTCTGTGCTTTTGGTGTTTTTCATATTTTGTTTGTTTCAGCTGATAAAACCATAATAAAAATATATAAAACCTTAATATAGCCTTAATACATCATACCATATAAATTTCATATCACTCACATCCCTCTTTTCCATCAATTTCATTAAAACCCTATTTTTCACTTTCACATGCCCATTCCAAAAATTTCCACTTGCATCCTATAACCAACTCATCACCTTACCTCCCTAGTTTTTTTATCAATTTTTCCCTAAATTACTTAAAATTTGTTTCTTTCCCTAAAACCACTATGTCGTTGTCCCTCATTTTCCTAATTTTCCAACTTCCCTATCCACGACATAAAGCTAGGGATTTCCTTGTTGAAAAAAATAATGGAGGGTGAGAAGAAGTATCATAAGGGAGGTCACCATTCTAGGTTTGATCCAACTCATATCCATGGCATCATTTTTAGAGCTTCATGATCAAGTTAGGGTTTACATTGCACACAAGGAAAATTTGGCTTCAAAATCAATTTATGAAGTAACGGAGATGAATTTTACAAACATGAAAGATTTTTTTGCAAATCATAGGCTATGTTAGTCATCAATATTTTTCACTATTTGTAGATGACTAAAGATTGCTTCTAGGATTTCTAAAAACAACCTGCCATGAAAATTGTGAGTTTCAAAAATCTCACTGCCTTCATTATCCTTATAGAAAATGTTTCGCTATTTCATAAAATTTCCATTCCATGGTCACTCTATCACTCCTACAAACTCTTCCTAAGCTTGTACCTATAATTTTCAGTCTCCTTCTCTTCCTATAACCTCATTGGCCTATTTTTCCTTGTCCATAGCTCCACTTTCCCTCTAGGGTTTCTTATAGCCTACTCATTCCCATGTTCCCCAATTCCTCAAGCATTGATGGTCTCAAAACTATCTCTGTAGGCTCTTTAGATAAATCAAATACATTGGATTTTAGATCTTCAATACAACACTTTGGCAAATACTCTATTTTTCACTTGAAGCCTCCAAGCCAATTTTCAGTCAAGGTTAGGTCAAAGAACCCTCCCACTAGGTCAATTAGGTTTACACATGTTCCAAGGTCATAGTTGGTGTTTCAGACACTGTTTTTCTTTGTTAGACGCTGGCTCAGATGCAATAGAATTCTGAGACATGTTTATTCGAGAAAGATCTAAAATGTTTCTAAAGAAGACTATCATTCAGTTTAAGAGTCTGCACATGAGGAAATGGACAAACTTTGACACTTCTGCAGGAGTGTTGAAGTTTCCATCAGTAGAAGTTATGGATAAGGTAGATGTTCTGTTCCTATGTGAAGACAGCTTACATCAGAAGAAAAGAAAACACTTGTTCTTGCAGAGAATTAGGATTTTTTGAGCTTGATGGTCTAAGTAGAGTGCCTAACAGTGATCAATTGCAGAAATGACATGAAGGCACACCAAACCAAACATGAATAAAAGTATATCAAAGATTGTTGATGAGATTTAATGGAAAAGGTGAGGTGAACTAGACATAAATGAATGAACTTGAAAGGGCTATAGAGAACTTAGAAGACAACACTGATGATTGTCTTAAAGCACTATAGATACCTATGGTTTTGGGAAAGTGGCCAGAGAAGGTGAAGTAATGAGCTGAAACTCCATGGTGCAAGCAAAAGATGGTTTTGAAGATGTCACTGTGTGATCAGACCCCAAACTTGTCAAAAATGATTTTGTCATACCTAAATGAGAAAAATATGATGTTAAGCTCCAAGGTGGAAGAAAAGGAGAATTTTGAGGCTACTGCTGTGTCAAAATAAACATGCCAAAATCTCAAGGATCAAAAGGAAAAACAAATTTCATAACTCCAGTAAATTTCCAACCAATATGAAAAGATATGTTGAGTATTGTAATGGGAAAAAAAGAATATTTTTGAAGATTCTTCCTTGTTTTTGAGTCCCAAGGGTGTCAAAATCAATTTTTCATGCCTCAAGGAGAAAAGGGGAAAGTAAAAATTCATCATCTTACTAACCTACATGCAAATAGTGTAAAATTGTTAGTGAGAAAAGGTGAAAAGTTGAGTTAACTTGATGATGGAAACAACAAAGGATTTTGAAGTTGTTGTTGTGTATAAACATGAAAAAATCATCAGAATAAACATTTCAAGTTTGAAAGGAATAAAAGAAGAGGGTCAAATTCATCTTTTCAGTCAATTGCAAGAAAAAAAGTCATAGAACATTAGTGATAAAGTGAAAATGACTTAAAACATTAGGAAATGGGTTATAAAGGATAAATTAAATCATTTCCCTATAAGAGGAAACACTTCAAACAAAGTTATTGTTTCCTTGAAAAATCATTAGAGTGCTTAGGAGTGAAGAATTTTGAGTTTCCAAGTCAAAGTTGGAAAATTTTTTGTGGCGTTGCGTGCCTGGGATCGAGCGTTGCGCCCTTGGCAGTTTTTTATTGTGAAAATTATGCATGCACTGCACGCCTGGAACTGAGTGCTGCATGCTTGGCAGAGCACTGCGATCCTACCCAGAAACACACAGTGCATTTCTCTTGGAGTTGCATGCTAATGATTGAGCATTGCACACTTGAGATTAAGCGTTGCGCCCTCAACTCAGGCGCTGCGCTCTTGGCTAGGAGGGATTTCCAAGCAGCTTAACCATCCAAATCAAGTCAAAACACCTCAAAATTCATTTCCAAGGGTTATCAAGCATTTCTAAGGGGTAAGTACAAGTCATCAACTCATCTCCAAGTGTTTTTTTCATCATTTAATTAAAATAAGTGAAACCCTAATGAAAAACCCTAAATTTCATGCTTAAAATCATTGTTTAAGCCTCATTCATCTGCCTATTAAGAGTATCAGTCAAGAAAAGAGTAAACCAGGGTGTTGTGGAGGTTTTCATTCATCTAGGTTGGTCATAAACACTCATTCATTCACCCCCTACGTTGCAAAGGCTGCCATTCCATTGCCCTCTTTCATCTCAATTTCACGTTTAGCCCTAGTATTTCAAAACAGAGTTAAACAAATGTCAGCAGAGGGTTATCATTGAATTTTCATCCTCTCACTCATCTCATACACTTTTATCTTCATTCACTCATTTCACTCACTTCCAAAGTTTCCTTTTTCATCACCATATTTTCTTTCCATTTCCATTTACATTCCTAGGGTTTTCTTAAGGCAAGGTTTACAATGTCAGAAGACAGTGGTAGTGGAGGATAGGCTCAAATTCCAAGGAGACATGAGCACAAAGGTGGTAAGATCAACATATTTTAACCACCCATCACAAAGGAGATAATGGCATCTCCCCTTACTATTTCATGTTTCAAGCATGTAGGATACTTTGATTTTTGTGAGAAGGTACAATAGGTGCAAAACCACCCTGACCTATCCAGACTTTTCATCATTAAATTGCATGAAAAACATGTTAACCTTGCAGGGGTCACCTTTGAGTTGTCTTTAGATGCTATTGTCAATGCCACAGGTATACCAAGTGTGGGTGAGAAATGGTTCAAGCAGGCCAACCTAGACATGAGCTACTTTGAACCCTACCTAAAGCCTAGATACAAATACCACAATAGATCCATCTTTCCTTTCTCGCATTTTCTTGATAGAATGCACCTATGATGAGAATCATTATGAGGTATTTTACATGTGAAGGAAGATTCTCCCGGCTTTACTCCTATCACATTAGGTTGCTTATGCACTTTACTAGGGTGACGATGCTACACATACCCTATTACCTCTATAGAAGCATTGAAAAAATGTCTTATATTGTACAAAAGAGAGACTATCCTCAGTAGATGCAAATCCTCTTTCATCACTTTATTATCAAAATGGTTGTTATGCATCAATTTCAGCAGAAGGGAATTCCATGGGAGACCTTCATTACAAATTAGGTGTTCACCAATCCATAAGGCCTATGGTAGCAGGATGTCCCTTCATCTTCTCATCCTCCCATTCCTCCTTCACCATCACACCCCACTACACATCCATCACCATCTACTCACATTCCTTCACCTCGAGGTAATATTCCTTCATCACCCTCTCACAAGCCTTCACCATCACCTCATGATACTACTGCATCAAAATGTGAAGAAAGCAATGAGGAAGAAAAGAGTGAGGCAAATGTCAATGAGGCAGATGATAATGAGGAAGAAAAAAGTGAGGGAAATGTCAGCGAGGCAGATGTTAATGAGGAAGAAATAAGTAAGGCACATATCAGTGAAGATGATGGCAATGAGGCAGAAAATAGTGAGGATGATGATAGTGAGTCAAAGAGCCATGAAAGCAGTGATGATAGCAATGATAATGACAGGGATGATGACAGGAATGATGTGTTGGGTGTGGAGACTGATTATCTTGTTTATTTTGTATCGCAGTGTTGGACCCCTGTACCTTAATGGGGAATGTAATGTTGCCCATAATTAAACACTTCCTGGGGGGTCCAGGTGGGGCAACTGCGACTTTATGGAGCCCCCCCCCCAGCAGGGGTTTCGGGGGAAGCACTCTCGAAGCTAAAAGCAGATGTAAAATTTCCTTGTAAAAGTATAGTAATTTGTAGTCAATCTGGGCCATTCACTAAGCGGATGATCTGACGGTAGAAGTTATGTTTAGTCTAGGGTTTTTTTCTTTAGAAGGCAACCCCTCGCTTTTATGAGGGTATTGTATTGCGGTTGTGAAATGTATGTGTATTCTTAGAGCAAAAAACAGAGAGGGAGACTATGATAGAGAACAGAGGATATTACAGAAAATCTGTTGTAGGTTGTGTCTCCTCATTTTGCTGGATAATAGAAAGGAAGGATTGGCTGCTCGGGGTGGACATAGCCTAAACTGGGTGAACCACGTATATCTGTGTCTCTCTAGTTTTATGTGTTTTGTGTGCTAATGTTTTCCGCATATTTTATGAGTTGCATTGCTCTGTAATATATAATTTTCTAACAGCTCGTATCAGATCCTAAGGTCTAATTGGCTGATAAACTCATAGGAAATAAGGGTTCCTGGTTTGAGTGGGAGAAATGGTGGAATATGGTAAATTTAGGGTCGAGAAATTTAACGGCCAAAAGTTTCCACCGTGGAAGATGTAAACGGAAGATTATCTGTATCAAAAATATCTATACCTACCATTGAGCGGAAAAAAGAAGAAGCCGACGACTATGACAGATGCTGAATGGGAGATTCTCAGTAGAAAGGCACTCAGAACAGTATGGTTGTGCCTCGCGGCATCGGTAGCCTTCAATATTTCGAAGGAAACAACAACAGAGGGTTTGATTAAGGCATTGGTGAAACTATATGAAAAACCCTCGGCCTCAAACATGGTATTTATTATGAAACATTTATTTAATATGAAGATGTCGGAAGGTGGATCTGTTGCAGACCATTTAAATAATTTTAATACAGTTACCAGTTAGTTAAGTTCTGTAGGGGTAAACATTGATGATGAAGTTAGGGCTCTTTTATTTCTGTGCTCATTTCCAGAAAGCTGGAATGTTTTAGTTATGGCCATTAGTAACTATGTCTCTGGATCTAGTACTTTAAAGTTTGATGATGTTATCGGTGCTATCCTTAGCGAGGAAATGCGATGGAAAAGCTCCTGGGAGACATTGGGTAATGCTTTGAGTGCAGAGTCTAGGGGAAGAAAAATGGAAAGAGGAAAGAGCTCAAGATATCATAGTAAATCAAGGAAAGGAAGATCCAAGTCCAGATCGGGGATAATGTGTTGGAAATGCGGAAAGAAATGACACCTAAATAAAGACTGTAAATATCGGAAGGGAAAATAAGGAGACGCATAGCAAGAAAAAAAATAATGAAGAAAATGTGACAGGTGATGTGTTACAAGATTCTTTGATTCTTTCTTTTGAAAATGTTATTGATCCTTGGGTTGTAGATTTAGGGGCCTCATTCCATGCCACACCTGATAATAAATATTTTCATGACTATGTTCAAGGAGATTTTTGACAAGTCCATTTAGGTGATGATAAACCCTGTAAAATTGTTGGAATGGGTAAAGTTCTTGTAAAAAAACATAATGGAAACCAATGGCTAATAAAGGAGGTAAGGCATGTTCTAGATTTGAAGAAAACTCTGATTTCAACAAGGAAATTAGGCTGTGAAGTTTGTGTGACAACCGTCACAGATAAAACTTCGAAGGTCACCAAAGGAGCCCTGGTAATACCAAAAGGCGAAAAGGTTGGTACATTATATTTATGAAATGGTATTTCTAAATCTGTTAATGCTTTAACTTCCAAAGCAGCAAATGCAACATTATGGCATCATAGGCTCGGACACATGAGTGAAAATGGGATGAAGATTATTCACTCAAGAAATTTGTTGTCGGGTTTGAAGAATGTTGATTTGGATTTCTGTGAGAATTGCATTTATGGAAAATAGAAGAGAGTTAGATTTCTCGGAGTTGGGAAAGAAAAGAAGAGAAAAAAATTAGAGCTTGTGCATACAGATGTATGGGGACCTACTCAGGTATCATCTCTCGGTGGCTCTCATTATTATGTTACTTTTATTTATGATGCAACTAGAAAGACTTGGATTTATTATATTCAAAATAAATATGATGTATTTGATACTTTCAATAAATTGAAAGCTTTGGTTGAGATTGAGACAGGAAATAAGTTGAAGTGTCTCATATCATACAATGTAGGTGAATATTGCAGCAAAGAGTTTGATAGGTACTGTTCAGAGCATGGAATTCGTAGAGAGAAGACAGTTCCAAGAACACTGTTGGGCCTTAGTTTTGGTCTTATTTTTGCTCAAAGAAACTTACTAATCCATCTATTTCCCATCCATTTTCCTTTCATTTATTCCATTTTAATGTATATTTTTTTTTTTTTGCTCGTTTAGACTAATCCTAATCTTCCCATTTTGTCTCCTCCCATCCCACCCACGGATTTCGAACCGGTGACCTTGCAGAACGGAGCATTTTGATGTATATTTGATATCTATTCAGTTATTTAATTTTAATTTTTCAATTTCTAAAGTTTTTATGAAAGTTTCGTTTTTAGTGCAAAATTGGCAGATTTAGAAATTCCCGTAATAGCTCTATGGTTGATGTGATTGCAGGACACTTGGGCACGAATTGAATGCATGGATGGACAGCTTGGGAACTAGGATTAAGCCATCTATGCTTAGTTCGAACAGAACAAGCTTTATTAGGCCCATTTGGTGCTAGTCAATCATGACTAGTCATTCAGAAATCCCATAGAAATAGGGCAGTTTTGAGATTTTATGGGATTGGTCATATTTCTTGGGATAAGAGTAATGAATTCGACTTAGATAGGTGGATGAGAGTAGATGGGTTTGTTTGAGTGAATATATATCAGTTTGTTTCATGAGACTTATTATTTAAAGCCAAAACTTTGATGGCTTATGTATTAACTGAATATACTTTTATGCTGTGACACCTTTGGATTGAGGAGCTAATTTGAAGATTTATGTTATTATTATTTTGCTGTTCAATGCTATGGATGTGTAACTGAGTTTAAGCTTCTGAGATCACCTATCAAGTGTGCAAGGCAAGGGTGGAAGGGCCCCCATTCCAAGCTAAGTACACTTTCTTGTTAACTAGTTTTATTTCCTTGTAATCTGATTATTGTAGAACTGGTTTTTCAAAGCTTTATTTCAGATTGCTTCATGATTCATGCATAATGATTGATTTCATTAGTTCATAGCTTATTCATCACTTTATCGAGTTGGAAAAACAGGTGTTCAAGTTGAGCATCCCTTCTACTAAAATGATGAATTAAAACTAGTTTCCTTTGTTTATGTGCAAGTAGTTTCTTATTGAGATTTTGATATTGAGATGAATGAATTATGATGGAATACTTTATGTGTCTCTTAAGTTAAGAGTTTCTTTCATTAATAATTTATCCATCTTAAGCTCTTGGTTTTAATCTCTGATTCATTAAGTGGTAATTGAGGTGAAAGTGGACTTCTTGAGTCAAGAACCATTTCAATATTCTTCCTCTTTTTAAACTAAGTGAATTAGAATTATAGGATGTATTACTTTCAGCTTTTGAATAACTTATCTTTCAAGGTTTGATTACATCTGATCTTCACATATAGTGAACTTGCCTCAAAGCATAAACAACCCGGATTGATAAGAAATAATTGTGTTAATTTAGGTACATAAATTAGCTCAACATTTTGGCGCCGTTGCCGGGGAGGCAAATATTGGCATAGTCAATAGAAAGATAAAAAAAAAAAAAAAACAAAAAAACAAAAACAGTAGTTACATTTTTTTTAGTTATGTTTCTTTATGCCTAGACATAGAGATCCTCAAGGTAGATTTGTTAAAAATCCCCCACAAATAGAGATAGGATCATCAAATACCCCAGTTACTGGTAATCCAATAATTGAGGAATTGACAGAAAAACAAAGAAGTGGACAAAGATTAACTTTGATTGAGAGGCAAACTTTGTTAGCTTGGGAAGCAAAGCAAAAACAATCTTCAAATTCTGGAAAACAAAAAGAAATTATCAAAGGAAAACAATCTTTATTTCCATCCATAAATCCTCCTATCTTCGAGCAACCTGAAACTCCACTTAAAATTGAAACAAATCAACCAATGGCAGAAGAGGGACATGGATCTGTTATTCTTACTCCTGAACAACGAGCTGCATATGAAAGACAACAAATGGAATGGAGAAGAAAGAGAGAGGAGGAGGCAAAACAAGAAAATGATAGAAAACTGGAAAATGATCGGAAAAGACAAGAAGATGGTAATGATCAAGAGACTACCTTTGGCTTTCCAATAATAGACACAAGTGCAATATTAGGAGAAGAAGTGAAAATGAAAAATATTCCACCTTCTGTATTGCCAAATTTTTATGGAATGTCCACAGAAGATCCTGATGCATTTATGTTTGAATTCGATATTCTATGTAGAACATATGGATACACTGATGACATTCATAAACTTCGTCTTTTCCCTGCAACATTAAAAGCAGCAGCTTTGAAATGGTTTATGGGTTTAGGAGAACAAACAATAGCTTCTTGGGATGATATGAGATCAGTCTTTCTTAAAAAATATCAAGCTTATTGTAGATCTAGAGATTCAAAGGAAGATATTTTCAGAATGACACAACAAGAAGATGAAAGTTTAGAAGAATATTTGGAAAGATTTTTATATAAGCTACAGAAATCTAAACAACACTCTCTAAATCAAGAAACCATTCGAACAATCTTTCTCAAGGGTATAAGGGATGAATACCTTGACATTTTGAATGTGATGGGTAAAGGAGACATTTCAAACCTACCATTCGAAGAAATTGTTGACTTATGTCAAAAATATTCTAGAGGAAGAGAAAAAACAGGAAGAAGAGAAGTAAGTTCAAAAGCAGCAAAGTCAGCTGCAGGAGGGATAACAAGAGCTGAAATAGGAAGTTTATTGGAGAACTTTAAAACAGATCTCTTGAGTACATTAGGGACACAAGTAGATGTGCTAAAGGCAAACAAGAAGAAAGAAGAACAAGAACAAGCTCTAGCAATCTTTTGTCCCAAATGTATAAAGAAACATCCATTGAGAGAATGTCCTTTGGATAGTGTTCAGGTTTGTGGTCTTTGTACAGGAAATCATTCCACAGAAAATTGTCTAAAATTGAAAGAATTACAAATGAATTCAATGGAAGAAGTGCCAGGAATAGAAGGTTTTTATTATGTAGCACCACGAAGACCATGGCAACCTAGAATGCCTCAACAAAATCAGCAATAATTCCCTCAACAAAATTACCTCTATCCACCTCAAAATCCTTGGACCCCTCCAATGCCATGGCAAGCTTGGCCTCCACAACAATATCCACAACAACCTGCACAAGGTTGGAGAGGATATGGTTATGGAAACCAGCCACCTCAACAGTATCAACAACAATACCAGCAACAATACCAACAACCATTTACATATCCACAATATCCTCAATATCCACAATCCATACCATTTCAACAACAACATTCTGCATATCCACAATCCATCCCATCTCCATAGAAGAATCCTCCACCGTTGTTGACCCAACCACAACAGTTACAGCTACCCACAAATCAACCCAGACCAACTCAATTACCAGCCCAACCAATGGCAAATCCGAATAATAAGGTGGACAAAGCTGCATACACTGTAGAGAAAGCAACATGTTTTCCCACATATTCAATTCTTCCTCTTAATGAAGTCCATCTAAGGTCTGGAAAAGTGCTTAAAAAGGATTCTCCTCCAATCATAGAAGAACCAACTAAACAAGGAGAATCACCTGAAACATCACAAACTAAGATACAAATTCAGAAAGGAACAAACATTACAACACAAACACCACCTTATCCTGAAAGGTTAGTGGAACAACAAAAAGAAATAACCCTTCCTGAATTTGATATTTTAGATGAGTTAAAAAATGCTTATGTAAAAATTCCTTTATTGAAGGCAATTAAAGAAATACCAATATATGTTAAAACAATAAAGGAATTGTGCATTAAGAAATCACAGAAAAAGAAGAAGGATCCTACTACAATCCAAGTCATTGGTAAACTAGCAAGTCTCATGTCTACACAAACCGTAGTAGAAAAATATATTGATCCTGGTATCCCTATGGTTACTATATCAATAAATAATTTCTCAGTACCAAACACATTAATAGACTTGGGAGCAGCTATAAATGTAATGACAATGGAGACAATGAAAACTTTGCATTTGAACAACATTAGATCAACCTCTACAATCTTAGAACTAGAAGACAGATCTAAAGTTGTTCCTGAAGGAATATTGGAAGATATCATAGTCTCTTTGGATTCATGGGAGTATCCTGTTGACTTCCTTATCTTGCAACCAAAAACAAATTTGGGAGGACATCCTCTAATCTTAGGCAGACCATGGTTAGCTATCGCTGATGCCTTCATAGGATGCAGATCAGGAAGCATGATTATTTCACATGGAGATGAAAGGAAACATATTGATCTTTATTCACCTGCACAATCAACTTCTTTAGAATCAGTGCTTGAAGCTCAAGAAAAACAACAAATTAAATCAGTTTTAAGTATAAATCAATTCTTTGATTTAAGAGAAGAAGAAGAGAATGAAGACTTAATGGATCTTTTCATTTCAGAACCAAGTATTTCAGAGCAGCTTAGAGAAGTCCAATATGAAGCTGCAAATAACCTTTTGAATCAATGCTTTCAGGAAACTTGTACTGTTCAAACTATGCGGAAATCTTTTATAGACATCTTTCCCAGAAACACAACTCCAATCAACACAAACATTTGAGGTAAACTGGAAAACACATAAACATTGAAACCAGCTTGCAATCAAGACAAGAGCAAGAGTTAATTGCATTATTAATTGTTATCACCGTGGGTTCTTTCCTGTGTTGTGTAAGAGGAAAGTATACCCGAGGTAACCACAAACTAACCTTTTAGATGCAGAATCTAGCCAATCTGCATCCAGAGAGGGCTCTCTCTTTATGATTTATCTTTGTTCTTGGAAGGTTTTAGGCTAGTTATAGATTCAAAGTTTGTTTTGGAAAAATGGTGGAATCCACAAACTATGGGCAAGGTTGAGAGCTTTCAGTCCATTGGGCTATGGAGTCAAAGGATGGCTTTACTGGATTTCTATTCTAAGCACAAGATGGTATTACAGGGCAAGATAGCTAGACAAAGAACAATCCTTAAAATTTAAAGTGGATGGGATGATCTTGAAGGGATGAAAGGCAGCTAAGAATCTTTCACCATGTTCAGAAGAAAGAAGTGAAATGACTACAAACAAAGAGAAATGAAGGATTCTTTATTATAGTAATCAACAATGTTTAAATTAGCAAAGCAGGAGCATTTAAGAATTCATGCTTATAGCTAATTTAGAAGAAAACCTTAAGAAAAATCACATTTGAAAACAGAGTACAATTAAGCAAATTCTGTTTCAATCTTTTATGTAAATTATTCAGAAATGGATATGATGGTATTAAAAACTAATATAAAATTTCAGACAAAAGGTAGAAACACTTATTGAACTGTAGTCTAACACATGAATCCTGCAACAAGTCCAGTGCTTCAAATCGTCATCCAGTAAGCCACAAGTAAATTTCTCCAAAAGCTTTTATTCCGAAAATCTCAGTGTTACAGCAGAGTAATAGAATCCACCCCCAAATGCTTCCAAGAGTGGAGTATTTATACAAATTCTAAACTAAAATATCTTGAAACAAATATCAAAATTGGTTCACAAATCTCTCCAACTATTTTACATAAATAGAAATTAATTAAAGGACACTCAAACTAATGCATCTATTTGGCACTATTTTGTATGGATAGGTGATGACAAAGAGGAGAATTCGAATTTGATCCAACTCTTAGTTGATGATGAGGCATCCAAGTCACTAACTGCTTCCTTTTTTTGTGAATTCTGCTCCAACAATTCTGCAAACTTGGGGTCCAATGATACCATGTTATTTCTCAATCCGTAATAGATATGTAAAAAGTGAAAGAGGTTATTGTAGATAAATATGTTGGTGAGATAAACCTCTTTCACTTTCCTAAAATTTCTCTCCAGCTGTGCGTAATAGGCTCTGCAAAAAGATGTGTAAAACAGAGTTTTACAGAGTCTGAAAAATAGCCTCTAAATATGTGCATGTATCTCTCAGCCTGAAATCACTGTGGAAAAAATGAGATATTTTTTTGTATATGGTTCTCTTAGGAACAAAAACCTCCTTCAGTTTTGTAAAATGTATTTCTAATTGGCCACAATATTCTCTGCAAAATGATGACTTAACAGGAATTTTCTGCAAAAAATTCTTTCCAACATTGTTTAATATTTCCAAAACCATAATGGATGTTAGAAAAGTGAGAGAGGTTTTTGTAGATGGCCCTCTCAAGAACATAAATCTCCTTCAGTTTTACAAAATTCATCTTTTATTGATCACAATAGTTTCTGCAAAAATATGACTAAAATATGCAATTTCTGCAAAAATGTTCCTTCTTGTTATGTTTTTTCATCTTTTTACTTTCTTACTCTTTTGACTGTTTTACTTTCACTTTAGACAAACCTCAATATTGGTGAAAGTATTCTCATCTCTTTTTACCATTTTGCTGCCTTCTGTATTTACTTTTACTATTTACCTTTGACTGCTCTGTAACTTCATTTTAACTTTCACTGACTTTTACCTGATACACTTTAACCACTGATACTCTTTAGCTGTTATGCTTTCTAACCTCTGTTTGAATAGATTTGATAACAATCTTGGAGTAAACAAATCCTATGACTAGTATTAAGACTGTTTATCCAAGGATGTGATCTTCTGATCACCTCTTCAGGGGACAACCGAGTAGATTTTTCAAGCAATTCCCCAATGGACAAGGGAGTGAGGTTTTGACCAGGTTCAAAATGGAGCATTGTATTGATAGCTTGGGGAGTAATGGGGAAAATAACACTCTGGTCAGGGGAAATTACTGCTCTTTGAGTGGGATCATAGTTAGAATGGCAATAGTGGATAATTTCTGGGAAAGTAATGACTGAGGGGATGAGATATCTCGGGAGATTGGATTCCCACAACCCAATGACATCTTACCCCTTCGAATAATCGTCTCTGCAGCGACAATAACTCAGAAGGGGGCTTTCATCAAAATGCAAGTCTTTAATCTAAAAATATTTATCCACTAAGGGCAAATATTCTAACTCTCTGTGGGGGGCATTCAATGGAGTTACATTCAAAGCTGCTGGATCTTCCATTTTGGTTCTTGTGGGTTCAAAATGGAAGTTTATGGGTTTTCTTTACAAGCCGGGGCGCGATTTCAGTTTAAATGAGGGAAATTGGCACAATCGCAGTTTCAGGGGAACAATTCACAGTTTTTTAAACCTCAGGGAATGATCTCAACGATAAAATTTAATCACTACTCCAGTGGAAAACAAGGAAAACGGACTTTCTTATGAAGTTTTGGAGCACTATAAGATAAATACCTGTTCTTGGAGGCAAACTGGGTTTTAACAGGTATCAGGCGGTAGCACGAGGATGCTTGAACACTAGTCCGGCAAAATTCTGGAGCGAAATTGGATAGAACAGTGAATTCCAGTGAAAATTTGAATTTTGCAGTAGAAGGCGCAGTCGCTTTCGAATAACGAAAATGACACAAAAACACGCAAATTTGTTTTATTTCCAAAGTCAAAAAAGGGGTTTTTAGCTTTTCGAGGAATGACGTCATTTCAGTACGAGCTGACGTGGGGTAGGGGTTGGGTGGTAAGCGGTTAGTCCCCGCACCGCTTATTGGAAAAGGTGGTATTGAGCGCGGGGGGAGCGATTCCATTGGGCGGGTGACACGTGGCTGGAGTATTATTCCAATACCACCATTCCCCCACGCGTTAAAGTGCTGAAAAGGGACGGCTAGCGGGATGAATGTTAGCCGTAGATCTGTGGAGGGGCGATCCAACGGTGGAAGGAACGGAGAGATGGCGGGAAGTTAAATGGTGCGGGCCCAATATATTTATTGTTAACTAATCACCCCGGGCGGGAGTTGATTGGTGGAGGGAAAGTTATTAATTAGTTCTGATAACTAATTAATCCCGTAATTATGATGGAGAAAGGAGTCGTGGCGGGGTTTTGTTGGGCGCGGGTATTAAAGTTAGAGTGTCGGGTGGGATGCCAGGTGGATGAGCCACGTTGGCATGAGATTTTTCCAAAGTTTAGTTTAAAAAGCAAAACTTCGGGTTTGATCCTTTTTGTATTAAACATATAGAATTACATGTTTAAACGTTATTTCGATATTTCTATTTATATGGTAGTAAATAAACATTATTTAATTACCATAGGGGCGGGACTATGCTATAAGGATATATTTAACCAAAGGGTTTGTATAACGGGTTATTAATAAATATTTGGGGAGTAATTACTTTGGTTAAAACATAATAGAGGGGTTTTTGGGATATTAAATTAAAAGGAATTATATACTTAGGATAAGGCATTTTTACTAGGGATTTAGTAAATAGAGTTAAATGTAAATATGACAAAAGGACAAGGGAACTCAAAATACTTTGCACATCTAAGAAAGTGACAATTTGTGAAGTAAATTACAATATATCATCTTCAACACTTAAACTTAGAATAGTAAGTTATTTTGAGGGATTTTATGGAAGTTTTGCATGATTTTCCTAAGAAAAATGGGATTTTACTTAGGAAAAGGTTAAAGGTGAATGATTATAATGATGAATTATCTTAAGTACTTAGGTCTTTTGATCATTGGGCCGAGGGTCCGGTCCCTCCAAAAGTCAAGGAAATGCCTTGAGCCCCTTTGATCTCCAAATACCTTAGTACTTTGGGGGAAATTAGTAAAACTTTTAAGGGGAAAGTGATGAGGGAAGTTAATGATTTTGACTTTTCTTGCTGTGATTTTCCAGTGTATTTCCTGCTTCAGTATGTGTGATGAAAGTAAAGGATAAAAAACATTTAGCAGCATCATTCATCAGATAAAACTTTGTAACACCATCTACCTACCCTATCTACTACTACCATTTTCTCTTCTTTATTAGGGTGCATTTAGACTTGCAAACCCTTATCAATCTTCTTTTCTTTTACATGGTAAATCTATCTATTTTTACCCTTATTACATCCAAGGGCTCAGATTAAACTGTTGAGCACCTTTTATTAACTCTACCTATCTACTTATCTGCCAAGATTAAACTGTTTGGTCAGATATTTATTCTCTATTCTACAACATGAAATTGAAACATGAATGAGTCACGTTTAAACAGTTTGACTCTTCATAAATTGTGGCAAAATTTTGACAAGCTGCACACAATTGCTTTATTACAAAAATGAAATAGTAGTGGCATTTGGATTTGCACACTTTCCTTGGCCTATTTTTTGCTTGGGGTTCATTTCTTTCATTTTCTTGACCAATTTATTTTTCTTACCCTTTGATTTTTCTTTTAGGGTATACCCTCTTTACATTTTTTAAATTTTTTGATTTTTTGGTTTTTCAAGAATATGGAACACCTTTGCCCAAGAGAAAGGTTTGAACATATTCCATAATTCAATCAAGACAATCATGAAAAATGACACCTATTGGTATAGGAGTCTAACAATTACAAAAATATTCAAAAGCTTTTGCCTGGGATTATACTGACATGCAAGGAATCCATCCTAGCACATGTGTCCACCACATCTATACAGATGATGAAATCAAACCTGTAAGACAACCTCAAAGACGAATGAATCCCATGATGAAAGAAATAGTGAAAGAGGAACTGCAAAAATTGTTAAATGTTGGATTCATCTATCCTATTTCAGATAGTCAATGGGTTTCTCCACGGGTTATTGTACCAAAGAAAAATGGAAAGTGGAGGGTATGTGTGGACTATCGAGAACTAAACAAAGCTACACTAAAAGATCATTTTCCTCTACCATTCATTGATCAAGTGTTAGACTCATTAGCTGGAAAAAAATTCTTCTCCTTCTTGGATGGGTTTAGCGGATACAAGAAGATAAGAATAGCAACAGAAGACCAAGACAAGACAACATTCACTTGCCCATGGGGAACCTATGCATATAATGTTTTTCCATTTGGTTTATGTAATGCACCTGCAACTTTTCAACGAGCAGTACTTGCAATCTTTGCTGATCTAATTCATGAATGTGTAGAGGTTTATATGGATGACTTCACAGTTTATGGAAATACATATAATGATTGCCTAAATAATCTTGAGAAAGTTCTAAAACGATGCATTGAAACAAATTTGTCATTAAGCAATGAGAAATGCTATATGATGTTGACAGAAGGAATAGTTCTGGGACACCATATTTCTGCTTCAGGAATTAAAGTGGATCCAGCAAAAATCCAAGTCCTAGTAAACTTAATACCTCCTACAACACAGAAAGAGGTAAGAAGTTTCTTAGGCTATGCAGGCTATTATAGACGATTCATTGAAAACTTCAGTAAAATAGCCCAACCTCTGTTTAAACTATTAGCAAAAGATATTGAATTTCACTGGACAAATGACTGTCAAAATTCATTTCAAAATCTGAAAGAAAAATTATCAGTTGCACCCATTCTCCGTGGGCCAAACTGGTCTTTGCCATTTCATATATCAACTGATGCATCTGATACTGCAATAGGTGCCTCCCTTGGACAGAAAGAGAACTTGTTCAATTATGCAATATACTTTATAAGCAAGAATCTAACACCTGCGGAATTGAACTACACAGTCACAGAAAAAGAAATGTTAGCTGTTATACATGCAGTAAACAAATTCAGACATTATATAACAAGATATCAAGTTTTCATTCATACAGATCATTCAGCAATCAGATACTTGATGAATAAACCCATCACCAATGGAAGAATAACAAGATGGTTACTGTTATTGCAAGAATTTAATATCACAATACAAGACCGGCCAGGCAAGGAAAATCAAGTGGCTGACTTTCTGTCCCGCATACATTCACCCAATGATCCGAATCCAGTTGCAGATAACTTTCCCGATGAACACCTGTTTGCCATCACAGTAAAAACACCATGGTTTGCAGACATTGCAAGCTATTTATCTACTGGAAAGTTTCCAACTCAATTCACTAAAAAGCAAAGACACAAGATTGTTAGAGAAAGCTCTAGGTATAGTTGGGTAAATGGTGATTTATTTTATACTGGTTCAGATTTGATAATTAGAAAATGTGTGCGAGAAGATGAAATATTAGACATTCTAAGAGCATGTCACGATGAACCATGTGGTGGCCATTTTGCAGATAAACGAACAACATATAAGGTGCTGCAACTAGGCTACTACTGGCCATCCATCTTCAAAGACTCTAAGAAATATGTCAAGCAATGTGACAGTTGCCAGAGAACAGGGAGACCAATCACAAGAGATGAGATGCCGCTGAAGCCACAAGTCCTCATAGAACCATTTGAGCAATGGGCACTTGACTTTGTTGGACCCATCAATCCACCATCAAATGGAAAGAAGTACATCTTAGTATGTACAGATTATGTAATCAAGTGGGCAGAGGCTAAAGCAGTGAACAGAGCAACAGAAGATACAGTGGTCACCTTTCTTTTTGAAGAAATCTTTGTCAGATATGGAGTACCTAGACAAATTGTAACAGATCAAGGAACACAGTTTACATCAAAGCTGGTACGAGATCTAACAGAGAAATACAAGATCAAACACAGAAAATCTACACCATATCATCCTCAAGCAAATGGGCAGGTTGAATCAACAAATAAAGTCCTAGAAAATATCATGACAAAAACAGTACAGCTGAACAGAAAAGATTGGTCTGAAAAATTACAAGATGCACTATGGGCCTATAGAATCACATGGAAGAATACAACTGGTTTTAGTCCATACGAGTTAGTATATGGAAAAGAGGCCTTATTGCCTATAGAGTTTCAAATACAAACATACAGACTAGCAGCTGAATTAGGACTAGACCTGACAGAAGCACAACAGTAGCGGATCATGGAACTGAATCAGTTGGATGAGCATCGTCAACAAGCCATAGAACATACTACATTGGTGCAACAACAAAGAATGAAGTGGCACGACAGAT